>JAMADQ010000002.1:600000-1107153 GCA_023624055.1 Paecilomyces sp. PK2413
CTGTGCAATAGTGAGCGTTGTGAGAAAGCGGGTAAGGCATCCCCGTATTTGGAGCGAGAGTGCTTGTAAGTTATCTGGAGAAAATGAGCCACCCTGCTTAGGTTGAGCGATGCCTTGGATGAACCGCCGGAAGATAGGTAGTGCCTGAGGAACGACCTCAGCCTGGCATAAACCTGTAGCCAGGATGGTACTGAAGATGTGCAAAATGCATGTGTTCAAGTCATGGCGAATGATAGATGGGAATATGGCGGCTACATCAACCAGAGAAGTAAGTGCTAGGCGGACAAGAACTAAGGCATCATCCGATGTGACCTTGAAGCGTGCGTGAGGTGTGCTCTCGCCCATATTTGGTAACAGGCCAGCAATAACCAAGATAATGGTTCGTGTCAGCTCAAAGAGTTGCTCGATGTCGTCGGAGAGATTTTCACTGCGGTCCTGACCATCCTTTGCAACGAGATGGTCTAATGCCAGGTTCCTAGCTATTTCGACAATAACGGTCTGGATATTGATGCCTTCCGTGAGAACCAGACGGTCCAGAGTGTCCATAGTCTCCGAGAAAACAGCGTCCTGATATACAGCATTTCCGGAGACGACAGGTCGTAAGATCCTCTTGAGAGCCTGGAGGATTTCCAACCGCTGGGAAGCCAACAATGACTGGTCTACGAGAGCCTCGAACGCCAGCCCGAAAAGCACAAAGAAGAACGCAACCGGTTCGTCACGATAGTTGATATCATGTCCCTTATCGGTTTTCCCATTGACAATGGCGTCCTCGTCTTGGTCGGGCTTCTCAGGATCAGGCTGTTCGAACTTTCCGTCAAGAGCATCGAAGACGAACTCGCTATCCTTCTCAACGAGACTAGCAATCGCATCAACGAGATTCAACCAAGAATCTTGGTAAAACTATAGGATAATGTGAGCCCATGTCTGATAAATCAAGTGCATGTAGAGTTGTCCTTACCTTCAGCAATGTCTCTCTATTCAATGCCGCGTAAACCTCGTCTAGATCACCAGAGAGAGTTGTTCCCAGACTGCCCGAAATATCAGGCTCGAACCGCAAGCGGGCAAATTCCTTTAGTGAAGACAACCACAGCGGCGTAAGTAAAGCTAGATAAGGTTGCACAACCGCCGTCAGATACTGCTGCTCCATGCTAGCCATCTGAAGCCGTGCCCAGGCAGAAAACAGTGCCATCTTGACCATGACTCGAGCGTTAGAGTTGAGACCTTTGAGATCTCCGATCTCAGTAATTTTTGGGTTTTCTACAAAACGTCAGTGAGTTATTTTCGCCAAATTTGGGACATAGCATACTCGCAAAGTTCTCCAGACCAACCACAAGAGGTCTGAAGATTCTACCCATCCTGTCCACATTCGTAACGATCCCTGTCGCAACGAAGGTAGCACAGACATTAATAGCCTCCGAAGCTAGTTCTGGCGACGAATCTGCTGCAAATGCTGGGGTGAGGGCTGAACCGATCTGTGCTTGGTATTGCTCGAGCAGCGAGGCTTCACTGAAGTCCGGATCTGGAGTTTTACCGAACATCTTTCGAGAACGTCAGCTTTATTTCCTACGAGAAAGGACAGAAAGAAATACCTTCAAGACCCTGTCAATGATTTGAAGACCAATGACACGCAGTTCAACAACATTGGCGGTGGACGCTGAGAAAGCCATCCTGACGACTTCTCCTACTTTGCGTTGCAGAGCCAGCTCTGCAGGGATTGTCTGGTCTGGTAAGAGCTCATCATTAACCATTTCAAGAAGCTCTTTCAGACACCTCATAGCGAAATAACGAGTCTGCCATTTGAGCAACTCTTGGCCAACGGTCGTTTCCGCGGCAGAGTCTGCTTGTCCGTCACCTGCAGCTGCAGCTGCAAAACCTGCAACTTCATCATCCGGAAGATCTGGCGCTGCGCTTTTGGGAGCAGCTGTCTGCGGTATATCCTCAACCTTGAGCCGTGTTTTCGTTAGGACACTTTGACACCGTTGAACCCACTGCTCTGTATTAGTGAGAGCAGTTTGCTGTAACCAGTTGCGGACCATGTTCCTAATAGATTCGTCTTCAGGGGTATCATCGAATGCCAGCCATAATTCATCCTCAAAGCTATCACTAGCAGTTTGAATCACAGACTCAGCATCACGCTTCATTAGATTGTTCAATCCCCGAATGGTTGCGTCTCGCATAAGTGGACTCCGAGATGAAAGCTCACGCTGAAGTCGCTTAACATAGCCCGCAAAGTCGACATAGGCAGGGGCGTAGAGGGAAAGATGATCCAAGCACTTGGAGCTTTGTGTAACAAGAGCTGGATTCTCCTCTAGTTGGAACTGCCTGACCAAAGTAAAGATGAGATTGCGCGTTTTCGAGATCTCCTGCAAATCAGGCCCGAGCACGTTGATGAGCGAGTCGACACACCGACTGACCCCTACAGGCGTAGGGAAGACCATCTCAATGTTGGACGTCGCCAGCGACGCCGCCTCCTCGTTATGCGTATCAGCGATATAGAGCTGGGCCAGCATCCCGAGCGTCCCCGATACGTATGCTGAAAAGGTCAATCCGGCTGAATCAATAACCCTTTCGAGGCCATCCAACGACCAGAAATGTACGACTGGGTGAGGATCATTGCATAGAGACATCAAAACCCCAATAATCGTCTTAAGATGGAAACCAGCTGCCATGCCACCAACCTGAGAATGAATGGAGCCTAGAGCCACAGCACAACCGGCACGTGTGTTGGGGTCTCGGTTTTCCACAATCGTATCCACTAGCCAGTTGATTTGAGCGTTGGTCAAAGTATTACCGGAACTATTACAGAGACGACCGATCCCTTCGAAACCGATAGTACGAACGATAGGGTCTGGATCCACTAAGAATTTCTGTTGATTGTAAGAGACTGTGGACGAGGGGTGGAAGTAGGGCGATACCAACCTGCAAAAGTTCCTGGAATATTTTCTCTGATGCCGCATTGAGCTCGCCACCAGGACCATCTGATTCTCGAATTGCAACCTTCAGAGCATGAAGAAGTGCTACTCCAACATTGACAGTAATGGCGGCTTTTCGACCTGGATTCCTCTGGAGGTTTTGGGAGGAAAGGACCGTGGCAATTTGTTCTACACTGCTTTCTTGGACCTTAGGCGACTGTAGAGGGAGGGCAAGAGCAAACAAGTTAACGGCAGCATTCACGACTTCTGTTGTGGCTGGATCAGCAGTGGATGCATTTCCGTCCTGCGCGCAGTAGAGAAGCACAGAGTCATGTTCGCTCGCGCTGCAAATCGGAAATGTCAACTAGACTCGATCAGTATCGTAATTCCATTTCCAAAGTCAGAGTTGCAAACTTACCACATCGTCAATGGATTGATCTGCCGATTCGACCACAGACCATGCTGGTACAGTATCCTTCTGTCGCTTGCCAGACAACGTCTCAGTTACATATGAACGCGCGAGTCCAGTCACACCAAATCCAAAATTATCACAGAGATCCCACAAGTTGTCAAAATTAGCAGCGGAACCCGCAATAGAACTCTCGACCGGATTTGCATGGGTAACATCAGGCTCTGCAAAGGACGATATCGCAAGTCCTAATAGTCCAGACTGCGAAATAACATCCGTATGCCCAGGGTGGTTTAAGGTGACCAGCTTCGAGAAACACTGCAGAACGCGACGACGCACCATAGTAGCGAAGTCGTGCAATTGCAGAGACGGGAACAGCCGCTGAGAGATGTCGTCCATGGCCTTGGGACGCGGGAGGCCTTCAAGAAATGCAATTGTGTTTTGAAGCATCGATGCGATACGCTTAGATCCATCCACGGTCACTAACTTACTATTGTATTCCAGGAACACTAGCAGAGAACCTAGGGCACACTCCCTCACATGTGCTAGGAAGCTCATTTCAAGAGTGCCCCGTTGAGAAGTGTTCTCCTTGCCAATAGGTTTAGGAAGTGCATTCTTCCACAACAGCATTAACTGGGACAGATGGATTTTAACAAAACTGGGACCCAAAGGCATCAGACCCCCAATCAAAATCCATGCCACTTGGATCTGCGTACTCGCAACACGCAGCTCCGAACTGCTACTGGTCTTGAGTAGTTCGGTTGCCTGTGATAGAACGCGGGAGAAGACATCAACGGAACCATACAGTGGCTGCAGACGAGATGTGCTTAGCATTGCTGAGAGTCCATTTGCAAAACCAACGCAGCGACGCGCAGACTGCCTTGGAGTAGACAGCTGTCCAATCTCTCTGTTGAGACTATTGAGGCAGATTGTGACACAAGGAAGCAGTTGATGAGGACAAGCAAGGACGAAGCTGCGCAAGCACTGTGCGGCATGTATTTGCACGGTATAACTCGGATGTGGCAAGACTTGCAGCAGAGCCTCCCGACAAGTTTCTGCGAAAGGTGTAACAGCTGGTCCCAAAGCCGTGATCAGAGACGTCAGCGCGCTCAAGGCACTAGTTAGAGAGTATTTGCTCGGTTCCCGTCGTTGAGGGATAACTTGAGGGTAATCCTTCAGGACCTCGTTGACTAGCCATTTGGCAGCGTTCAACTGGCTATTCTCTCGAAGAGACTCATGGCCTACGGTATCTTCCAGGATGCTTTTGATAAACTTCCTCGTCATCAATAGCCGAAAGCGGTTGTAAGTTACTGTTGGATGATTCAACAAGTCGAATATAAGATGAGCCGCAATTTGTCCATATCTTTCTTCCACAACACTATCACCAAGGTTTCGCACCACATGCTTGTAGCAAACGGCAATTCCAGCTCTCACATAATTTCCAGTCGAGCTCTTCAGGTATTGGGTAGAAAGTTGCTTGAGGAGTTCGGGTAAGGTGAAAGATAGCCGGGGCTCTGCTTTCTTGGTGATCGGAGACTCGGGTACCGGAGTCTCCTCTTCTTCATCTCCAGAACGGGGTGCGGGCTTCTTAGATTGCCGTTTTGGTTTCTTGATCTTGGGAATTGGCTCGATTCGGACTTCGGGTGCATGCGCCTTAACCAACGCTCTCGCTAAACAAGCGGCTGCAGCGTGCCGGACTGGAGCAACGGGGCTATCAATAGCTTTCCAAGCCACGGACTTGAGGTTATCAAAGTCATTTGCATTGTCGAAGTAAGGTGTGTTCTTAATGAGCTGTTCCAAGCATCGGCACGCGTTCACTTGAACCAAAGTCGCCTTATCACCAGATGCCGCGTTCCGTGCCTGTTTCCATATATCGCGCGCGGTCTGTTCGTCGATCGCAACAGCAATACCAGCAATGACTTTTCGCAACGCATTGAATATAGATCCCCGAAGACCAGTATGGTTGCTTGAAGATTTCAATAGCTTCAGCAGGCTGGAAGCCACCAGGCTCGACTGACCGATTGCGCTCTCTCCAGCGGCAGCGAATACTTCTCCCAGACAATGTGCAGCAGCGAACTTTGTCTTCAACTCTGCCTCGCTTTTTCCGGCGTTGACGATCCCAAGAAGCTCACTTATACTATCGTATAAAATACCGCGGTCTCCCTTTGTAAGTATCACGCTGAAGCATCGTCCGATGTTGTTGCGGAGGGCACGTGTTAGCGTCGGGGACGACAGCTTAAGGATCTTGAATAATTCCTTCTTCAAAGATTGTTGCTCTGAGCATAGCTGCGCCTTCTCGAGCCCAGAAACATGCTGGACTAGATCTGATGTGAACGTGAGAAGATATAAATCCTGTTGTTCTGAGGGGAGCGCGTGTAGCTTAGGGACATCGAGTTCGGCGTGGGGTGCCGCATTATCTGAGCCCCCGGACGTTGTCGTAGCGGCGCCGGAGGTCGACATTGGTTCGAATGACTGAAATCAGGCGCTACCGGAAATGCGCCTTTTTCGACTAAGTGTCGTTTTGTTTGTGGTAAAATAACTATATTGACTTTGTTGTTTCATGTAGTTGCGCGGTTGTGTCCTCATCTCCGTCCGGGGGCGGATAATACTCGGCCCGATGCGTCAACTATGAAGCTCCGCATCGACTCCGCGGGATTCTCTAGATGGGAATATGTAGAGACGGTCAGTAGGAAGATGGCAAGCAAATTAGGGCTCAGGTTGTTCATACGACATCGGGCAGGGAGGCCGTGGGTCTGCGACTCCTGTCGTGGGTTCAGCACATCCGCGTCTCTCTTCTCTGGCCATTCGAGGTGGTCTACGATCAAACACGACAAAGCGAAGAATGACAAGGCAAAAAGCAAGGAGCGCGCGGTCATCACCAAGGAGATAATCAATGCGTCTCAAAGTGAGTATTCGACCCTCTCCTAATTTAAACCAAACTAAGCACTATTTCCAGTGTGGGGTCCTGATCCCAAGTTCAATCCCCGCTTGAATCTCGCAATCACAAACGCAAAGCGAGCCGGTCTCCCTAAAGCGTCAATTGAAGCCTCCGTCGCTCGTGGACAAGGAATAAGTGTATCTGGCGAAGCTCTCGAGTCGGTGACAATTGAAGCTATGCTCCCTGGGGCTGTTGCGGCGGTCATAGAATGTCTGACAGACCAGAAAGCGCGTGTGCTACAGGACGTGCGCTTCATCATCAAAGATGCTGGTGGAACAGTGACCCCAACAACATTCCTTTTTGAGAAGAAAGGAAGAATAATTTTCGAAAAGAAAGACGATTTGAATCCGGATGACTACTTGGACCAGGCTATCGAAGCGGGCGCTACCGATATTGAGACTGACGATGAGGGTCGTCTGGTGATGTTTACTGAGCCCACGGAGACGAAAAACGTTGGCGAAG
Source organism: Paecilomyces sp. PK2413 (assembly GCA_023624055.1). NCBI lineage: Eukaryota > Fungi > Ascomycota > Eurotiomycetes > Eurotiales > Thermoascaceae > Paecilomyces > Paecilomyces sp. PK2413. Next base: position 606,722 of record JAMADQ010000002.1, read on the forward strand.
CATTTATGAAAGCAACAGAGCTCAAGATCGAGAAGCTGGAGATTATATGGGACCCTAACAAGGACACTCTGGTTAACGTAAAGGACGAGAAGGATGTCCAACAACTCGAGGACCTCCTGGGAGATATACGCGAAGAACCGAGCATCCACGGGATATACCTCAACACGGCTCAGAAATTCTAGTCGGAAGATTCATTAGAGATACTTCGACATAAGTTCATCAAGGTATGCAAATGGTGTATAGCACTTTGCCAGACTTTGGTCGAATGTACGACGACTTGTACTATAAGATGTATAATATACGAATAACAGGTGGAATCCACGGAAAGATCCACGCTGAATGCAAAAATATCTCTGGAAGTATAGTCCCGGGTGCAATATTAACCGCATTGCCCCTAGCCGATGCACTCGCGAAAAGGCCGGAAGGCCATAAATTTAAAGCCATGTATATACGTCAACTATTATCCCTCGTTTCTCAAGGCTTTCATCGTGCGCCTCATCAGCTTTCCTATTCCCTCGCTCCCGACCTCATCAAACCAGTCCAACATCTGAAGGCGATATTCCTGCCATGTGATCTTTGCACCCCCATTCTTCTCTAGTCCCGTTAGAGCTTTCTGCGTCACAGGCTTTTCCAGCCTGGGTTGATCTTCTGTCACCTGCTTTTCCTCTTCAAGTTCTGCAAAACAGACAGCGGAGATGAGACACAAGGCGATGTGGTGACTCAGAGAAAACATCGCCGGAGTGATATAATGGAAAGCGTCCTCGCGTCCTCTGGAGCGTCCTGCCTCATTCACATCATGCACGTATTCTGCCAAAGCCTTGGCTGTGGGCGATTGGATTAAGCACCCGAGAGCGTTTGGGTCCTCTGTGTTAAGGGCACGGTTTCTCCATATCAGATTACAGATATCCATAATGTAGCCGTTAAATTGGCCAAGTTGCTCCGGGGGGTACAGTACACCTGAGGGGGTCTGGGACTGGAGCTCCTCCGAGCTCAACGAGGCTTCAAACGCGGCCTTATAGTCTGCCAAGGCGGAGCTCAAGAGGGAAATATGCGTAATTGTGGGCGTAAATGTGAGACTGTATACTGTCTGCGGGAGAGGAATCGTGAGGCGGATATTTGCGGTTTCAGGTGCATGAGAGAATACTGTTGCCAGTGTATTATAGAAATCGACAACGGCTAGGGTAGCTGACTTCGGCTTGGAGCCACCTTCATCGAATCCAGATGGATGTTCTAGAATCGATAATGCGAGAAATTCCGTGTGGACTACCAGCCCCGTCAAAGGTGCCGTCTCTGGTCGGTCTGGCACAGAGCTCTGAATTCTGTGAGATGAACCCCATTGGCGAATGAGCGAAGAATAGAAATTAAGTATGGCAACTTTCGATGAAACGGTGTGATCTAGTACCGCCTCCTCGACAGGACCAAGTATGTCGTTTCGTAGGTTCTCAAACTTGGCAACGTCCAAATACTCAAGGATACCCAGGATTTCGGTTCGGTTATCCGAACCATTCCATGAGCTGATGTACTGTTTGATGAAGGAACGGACGACGGATGGAATTTTCTGTCTTCGTTAGTCTCCATAGTCATAATTATATGGCAAAACTCAAAGCATTACCTTTGTCATTCGGACATATCCCACAGTTGCACCCAGCACATAGTTTAGTTCATCGTAATCTGTCTCATCACCGTGGATAATTTTCTCGAGTTCATCATTCAAGAAACTCTCCAGCCAGTCTTCCAAGCGGTGGTTCGCATCCTCCGATTCAGTGAGCAGAAGGTATTTCTGCGCCAGAGGGTCTGCTAGAGAGGAGACTATTTGGTTAGGTAGCTCGATCTTATCGAACCTTTCTATGAAATCGTTCACGCTCCGTAATTCTTCCAAAGAAGTGTGATTCCTTTGCACTCGTGTCGTCTGAACATCAGGAATAACAGCTTCAACCTTGCTTCGTTTCACACCACCTCGACGTACGACTTGGAAGGTGGACGATCCAGACATCCTCAGCCTCTCGAGGTGCGCTTCCTGAATGACTTTGAGATGCGCGGTAAACTCAGGGTCCGGATGCTTAAAGAAGAACGTCGTTCTCCTTGACCCTCCGATATCTCCCACGATAATATCCGGATAGTAATTCTTGAATATTCTCAATAATCCCATTAGTTCCCGTTCATCGTCTCCAACATTTCGCAGCAACTCCATGAGTATTTGTATCCTGAATGGTTTAACATGCTTCCTCCTCGTTATCATGGAAAGCAGCTGACAGAGTGGCCGTCTCAAACTGATCATGTCCAGATGGTTGAACAGAACAGCATATAGCCTGGCCAAGTGAAGCGGTTCTTCGACGACATCGTAGATAAGAATCAACCATCTCAGGAGCAAAGCTTGTGAGGCTGGAGAGGGCTTCCCCTTGCTTGGTCCAAGACAGCCCACAATTCTTGTAATAACTCCAGAAGGTACTTTATCCACGGGATACAGATTTTTCAGTAGAATCGTAACACTCCCTTGGTCCAAATGGTTAGGTTTAGTGATAACATCAATGAGACGGTCGAGGCTATCCAGCGGGATGCCGCTCTCATACGCGTCCGAAGCAATTGTCTTGGCGAGATCTGACACGCTTGTATGCCTTTGCTTCGGGGGCAAATAAGCGACTACACAGCTGTGTTAGATAACCCATTATGACAGAATGGATCGAGATCTCCAAATACCTGATTCCAAGTGCTCGATGGCATCTCGGAGACTTCTTGAGCGGTCCCGGATTTCTACCAACATATTAGCATGACAAACTGAAATCACGACTTCTGTATCAACTAACCTGGAGCTGGATCAGAAGACATGATTTTACATGGAGTTTCTTTCCCTACTTTTGCCGCATTGGGGAGAGATTACACGGAGGTGCACAACACCAGCGAAAGGCAAGGTCCACACAGACAATTCTTGCTGGATCTTAGCCCCGCGCGGCGACTGTCTGATACAAGATATTTGGCTCCGAAAACTTTTATTTTATGCCGAATTTCCGATATAGATGTGGATAGTTGGAAGTAATAATCCATTTCGATCTTCCCGCCGAGATAGACCAAGAGTTCAAGGCGCGTCGCGGTAATGTTTAGCAATAAGCCCAATTAGCCAATCAGAGAATAGATTTCTTGACATCCCGCGACGCTCACAAAAGACTCACAGGGAACGAAATAGATGGCCGGAACTTCCAAAGTATCGCTCTTTTTGTTGTTCGTTAGGAATGAGATGCAACCCCTTGTTTATAATATGCACTTCTTTCTGGAAACTGACTAGGTTTATTATGCTTGTAGCAAACAGTAACGTTCTAACTATCATCTATGAAAACTATCATTCTCCGTACATCGTCAACAGAACAGGAATCAAAATGATCGATCCTATTAAAAACACCACCCGTTAAGTCACGCAACAGACCTTTGTCTACCAACTGCGTGAAAAAGAATGTTATATTCACTTCCTCCTGCGAGCATTCGAGCTACCGGCCTCCTTCCCGGAAGCCACCTTCGCGGTCTTCTTCTCGGCTTCAGTAACAGGTGTTTCCTTTTCTTCCTCTTCGTCACTTTCGCCTCCCTGGCCGAATTCATTGACACGCGAGTAGTCAACCTTGTACTTCCAGCTTTGGTATAGCCAAACAAAGAAGATAATGTCGTCTCTGAGCGTCGCGAGCCTGTGGAGCCAGGGCATTTTTACGGTGAAAGCGAAGAGGTCATCGATGAAAGTGTTCAGGAACTTGTATGTCAAAGCTTTTCCAGGCATATGGGCAACGGACTAATGGCAGCGGTTAGCGATGAAGGTCTTGAGCATGGAAATATCTGAGAACGAACCTTGAGGCGATAGTTAATGTAAAGACTAGGCACCATCATCAGGAAGCCATAAGCATAGACGCTTCCGACGAGGGTCTCAATTATGTAAGAGTACCACGACTTGTGCGTCTTGTACATAAGGCTGTAGATCGCATACGCTCCCAGAAGGGGAACAGCAATGATGTAGAGCCACTTGAACGCGATCTCATCATACTCCTTCGTCTTCTGTTCCGTCTCAGTGAGCTTGTGTTTGTCCTCAAACACAATCACGTACGGAAGGAAGGAGAGCGCAGAACCAGGCTGAGGAGGTCTGACGCGTACGTCGACCGTCTTCGTGATCTTCCAGGCTTCCAGAAGAATACCAAAGCCCTGACTGGCGAGAATCATCCAAGAAGTTCCCTCGCTGTTGTCAACCAGGTACAAGAAGATGACCGTCTGCATGAAGACGTTGGCAAGAATAGTGCGGACTGAAGTTCCGACGATGTCTTTCTTCTTGCGCCAGTGCGACTGTTACACGGTCAGCACAGGATATCCGGTTAGGATATGTAATAATGTCTAGACTCACAATATCATTCTTGAAGGCAAGTGTCTCGAAGATCATATGCAGAATAGTGACGACACCAGTCGTGGCCAATAACCAGACATTCGTATCCAGAAGGACCTCCTTAATAACCTCGAATTCGCTTCCATCACCTCCAGCGGGCATGGGTCCTCCGGTTGCAGCTTGTCGCGCGTTCTGCTTCATGCCCTCATCGACACTAGCCATAAGGCTAAATTTCCAGTTCTGAAGGTTATTGAGAGTAATACGCAACGGGACAGTCTCGACGGTGGAGTTCAACTCGGTCATATGGGTCCTAAGCTGCCAGAACTTGTTGAGGAAGATAACGGGATAATACCATCCATTCTGTCCAGTAATATCTCTAGCACCAGTAGACTCGAGCTCTATATGCTGTCTAATCGCGGGATTCATCATTCGAAACTTCTGAATGCCGGTGTCTGGGACAACGGAGACAGTGAAGTTCGGGTGGTAGTAAGAGACAATCTGGATGGCAGGCGTGTCATCTTCCGGTTCTTCCGTATCATCGTCATCAGTAAGAAGATTCTTGAGCTTCTTGGCCTTCTTCTTAGGAAGATACTGGTTGAGAGGACGAAGGAAATGGTAAGCCTTCTCCGGGGAATAGTCCTTTGCCAATGGGTCAAGCTGGCTACCGGCGAGACCAACGTAGAAGTGAGCCCAAAGAGTCCCGTTCTGCTGGGCCTCCTTGGGAACCTTGATGGTAGTATCGATTTCCCGAGTATCGCTGTAGTTGCTCATCGTAAAGTTCTTCTCCTCGAACACGAGGGCATCGCGGGGAATGGCTTTGAAAGCTGGCAGGGAAGTCGAGGGCGAGACGTAGATGTTCAGATCCAAGGAGCTATTCGTCGGCCATATCGGGGCAATATTATCAGGGATGAAGTTGTAGCTCGAGATCTCGCTCCTATCGGGACGATCGGAAAACGCAGGCACAACGGAGGAGCTCTGAGACGAGCCACCTTGCTGTTTTCCTCCAAAGAATTGGCCGATTATAAACTGCATGAAGAAGAAAATACCGAGACCCTGGAGGGCGGCTCTGAAGCCGGACTGTATTGCCAACGTCAGTACTCCATTATCCGCGCAACTATCCTGAATCACTCACGTTCTGCTCCGGCTCATCTCTGCGTTGCCTCTGCTCAGGCATCTTGTCCTGTCCGCGCGAACTGTCAAGGATGGAGCAGCGCGAAGAAAGGGCAAAATGCAAAGTGCCAGCGCGACGAGAAAATCAGTAATGGACACTAGGCGTCTCACGGCCATCTGGCGTGACTGGTCGCCGGCCAGGCCTTCCGCCTTAGCGCGGGCGCCCCGAAGGTCTCGCCCGCAGTCGGCGAGAATGACATCGCCTCGCAACCCCACGGAGTAGTGATTATTCTATCGCGAACTCCACACGCCGTGCTGCTTGCGCGGGGACAGCTTGCTGCTCTACAGAGACGACGGTCGATCCGCGATGGGCGTGCTAGGCACTGCCCTGACGCTACTCTCCCAATGACTGATAACCCGCCCTCTCCAACCTCTCCTCGTTCCCATTTCCCCTCCCATTCGGAGCCGCGGGTTTGGGTCATTTCTTCTGGCGACTCGCCCATTGGAATCTCCCTTGCACGCCAGATTCTCGCACACGGAGATTATGTTGTTGCTGGGCTGGTACCGCAACACCGCGAACGCGATGATATTCGCCGGGAGCAATTCCAGGCTTTCCTAGAAGAGGTGGAAACACACGATGATGAAGGATGGCGACATCGTCTCAAAGGAATCGAACTGGATCTCAGGTAGGAACTTCCTTGTTGGTCGGGGCATATTGTGCAATTGCTTATATATAGTCTTGCTACAGGATGATGGGCGAGTGTCAGGCGGTAATTGCGGAGGCTGTTAGCAGGTTCGGGAAAGTAGATATACTGGTCTGTTGCACGAGTCAAGGTCAGCAGTTGAAGGAACCCTCCAAACCTACGAATATCCCACTGACCTTTTTATAAGCCGTGATTGGAACTGTGGAAGAACTTGCGGCATCCCAACGGACATTGAACCTTGCGAGAGACCAGTTCGAAACAAACTACTTCGGCCCTGTAAATTTGATGAAAGCGGCTTTGCCGCAATTGCGGAAACAGAAGGCAGGCCATATAATAGTTCTCTCAGGAATTAGTATGTAGCATCAATTCATCACTTGATGTTGCGATTGTCATGCTGACCAGTGACAGCCGGGCATATTGGGACGCCAGGACTAGGTGTTTATTGTGCAGCAGGATGGGCTCTTGAGGGGTTCTGCGACGTATGCACAACGTCTTCTACTTTCGTATCGAATGTATACTGATGCTACTCCAGAGTATCGCCTACGAGATTGCCCCGTTCAACATCAAACTGAGTATTCTCCAAGCCAGTATCGAGATTGGCATCCTCTCTAATCTGGTGACGAGCGTTCCTCCGATCGTGCCAGCCTACACCCCTGCGGAGAACCATGCGCCTCTATTCCGGGGCATCCTTAACGGTATTCTGACTCGCCTTTCAAACGAGACTGGTGAAGCCTCCGCGGGTAACGAAGGCTCGTCTGGGTCTAATGTAGACACCCGCGGGATAGGTCCTCTAACCGCGCCTCACGTTGTTTCGATGTACCCTCCTCTTACTCCAAGTCATCTGGATATCCTTACAGCAGAAACAGTTCACGCTATCACTGCGATAGCAGGTCATGAGAATCCACCTTCGCGACACATAATCGGCCAGGAGGGCGTCGCTAGTGTTAAAGAGAAGCTTAAGACAGTCAGTGAGGAGCTAGAAGATTTTATCCAGGCGAGCTGCGCGGCTGATATCGCAGTCGATGACGAATCTGCGAGCTCTTTAAAGGAGGATAGTGTAGGAAGAGTACATATCTAACATATCATATACCAAGTCAATCTACAATAATTTCACGATGCTCGTATCTTGATTCTATTAGCGTTATGCTACGCTGAACAATATGCTGAGCGATAAAGAACTATCTCACGATTGTCCTTAGTAATAGAATAGTGAAGCATCAAGCTAAGTAGCAGTGCATCAACTGCTCTTCGTGAGCAAAGAGCACGAGATTGATGGATTAAATCAAGTCGACCGTGTCATGCGATATGTGCATACATCAGAATCAACCCAGTCATGGGCATAGACGTAGAATTCTTTCGCAGCGCTAGGGCCCTAGTGTGTCTTCAAATACCAAGTCTGTCGCACTTCCCACAAACTGCCCATGTCTTGGTTGTTCCTGTAACAACGGAATTGCTTCCATGCATTGCTATTAGGAGGGTTGGTGATACGGCCATCCATCTCCAGGATCTTATTGGCCAGAGTCTGAGGCCCGGCGACATTTGGAAGAATGATATTTTCAATCGGTCCAGGTTCCGATTCTGGGACTATAGGCACAATAGCAGCCTCGTCATTGGTTTCAATAGGTGCTTCCTCGGTTGAATCATTCCCCAGAGCTTGGCTGGGAGCGGTGAGAACGTTCCCATTAGGAGTATCTGTAGTTGGTGGGGACGCTACAGCAACAGCTGGTTCAGCTGCAGTAGGGACGACAATTTCGACAGAGATGTTTGACTTCTCTGCTTCGGGGGCCTCGAGATCAGAATTTATTTCCGAATTGGACGCTTTTTCAGATTTGGGGTCTGTTGCAGCGTTGACGTCTGGATGCGTTTCGGGTTCTGGTCTAAGGTTATCGTCTTCCTTAGTGTTTTCTTTGTCGGTATCTCCCTTTCCATTCTCCTTGTCGGAAGTGTTAGAGGATTCAGCAGCAGCTAGGAAAACTCGCTTTCCGGGCGGGATAGCGAAGGTCAAAGTTGAATCGACCACATCCACAACCTAGAAGGAATATTAGATCACTCCCTGGGGCCACTCCACCAATAAAGTGTTCTCACCTTGGCTTCCTTCTCGACCAGTATCTTTTCTGTTTTCCCGACCTGAAATGCGCGGGTGAATTTCCAGACGTCCCCGTTCTGGATGATACCATGCTCGATCAGAGTCTTGAGTTTCACACTAGAACTCTCTCCTGCCAACGCGCGGTAGTCGAGTTTCTGCTTCTGGCCCCAGAACTCCTCGAATTCCTGTTCCTTGAAATCGTCAAAATCTCCCCTGGATCTTTCTTCCATCGCATCTGCCGCCTGGCGCAGCCATTCTGGGTCATAGCGGCCAGCTTCTAGGTCTACCTGGAATTGACGCACTCCCTCGCGCCATGTATTCGAATACCGCAGGAATTCCTGCGGTATCGGCGGTATTTTTGAGTCCGGATCTTCTGGATTAGGCTCAGGGTTCGGGTGCACAGTATCGGGGAGTAGAGATAGAATCTCCTTCTTCTCGTCCTCGTCGAGGCAATTCCATGCGTCAGGATGAGCGAGGACTTTCTATAGTATTGTAGTCAGACACTGCTTGTGTAAAATAACATGCGGAGTCCATATTTGCTTACAACGAGGTCGATATAGATGAGAGGGGACTCTGAGCTCGTCAAGAGTTTTCCTTCATCCCACGGATCCTTCTTCGCACCTCTCTTTGGGTTGCGCTTAGGTTTTTTGCTCGGAGATTCTTCATTTGGAGACATTGTTTTGACCGCTTTGGCAACATTACTGGGCTCTGCTACAGGAGCGGTAGCAGTGCGCCGGACCCTGAAGCATCTTCAGCACGCCATATAATAAGGATAGGCAATTAGAGGTTCCAGGACAGAGATGCCTGGTGTATAGATTCAACAATGCATACCTTTGTGAACGTCGACAAGCACCAGCCGTAGTGGTAGTAATACTGCCATCCGGGACCGCCTTGCGTTTGGGCGGCATCTTCTCCAGCCGCGGTCTGGCCTGTTTTGGCGGGCAGTAACAAAGGCGGACTCGCCTTTAGCTCCTCCACAGCCTGGCCCGTGCCTTGCGGACAGGGACAACAGAATAATACCACGAACGAACGACGCAATTCGCGGAGAACTCTTGAGGAAGGAGTGAGAGGAGGTAGAGAATCAAAAAGATACCCTCAAGAAAGCTTTCAAGATGGTCAGATCCACGCAGATCGCGAGACTAGATGGTAGGGAAGTCTGTCCAGATCGAACCTGGAGTGTTGCTGACGTTGAGGTTGATGAAAGGTCTCATGTTGGCAGCGTCTGTCGACGACGAACAGGTACGGTCTACCTTCATTCACTGCCTTGGGTCTACGCTAAGGCCAGAATGAAATATTCTTTGTTAACATTTTGCAGGCGGAGGCCGAACTTTCAGAGGTCAAGTCGCAAGCAAAGATGATCTTCCGTCGCATGAGTCGCAACTCCGCTCCAGAAGCCAGCATCGAATCAGGTCCATACAGTTTACAGTGAGCTCTGCTCCGTCCTGTTCTAACCAGTCGATTTGTGTCATATCTAATCGCCTACAGCTACCTAATTAAAGACGACATCTGCTTCCTTTGCATATGCGACCGCTCATACCCCCGTAAACTTGCTTTCACTTATCTGGCCGACCTTGCAACCGAATTCACAACCACCTATTCGCCCGCTCAATACCACTCCCCTAATCTGCGACCCTATGCTTTTGTCGAGTTCGATACCTTCATTCAGCGCACCAAGAAGACATACCAGGACAGCCGTGCTGCGTCGAACCTTGACCGGCTGAACGATGAACTGCGCGATGTGACGAAAGTCATGACAAAGAACATCGAGGACCTCTTATACCGTGGTGATAGCCTTGAGCGCATGGGAGAAATGTCCGGGCGCTTGCGGGAGGACAGCAAAAAGTACCGCAAGGCAGCCGTGCGGATCAATTGGGAGTTGTTGATCAAGCAGGTAAGTACCTTGTACCCTGGCGTGAAATTGGAGTCCACATGAAGCTGACTGCCCTTCAGTACGGACCTTTTGCAGGATTTGGGTTGCTCATGCTTATACTCATTTGGTGGCGTTTCTTCTAGCTGCGGGCAGTGCAGACTAATAGTCGTCTTCTTCTCTGTATGGATATAGATATTTTGTTTCGAAAATGCTGAGACGCGGTCCCGTGCTGGATGCGCAGTACTTTTTCACTTTATCTTGAATATCTGGTTGCCCATAAAACGGAAGATCCGGTGATATCATTCCACCACTGCGGCTTCTGTGGTCAGCAGAGCCGATATATGCGGTGCCTTGTCCGTAGGCAGGGGCTTCCCTGAAAACAACCTGCAACGTCTGAACCAGCCCTACGCTGGCGCCCATAGATATCAGTAGACCACGACGAACGGCGCGTGTCCCAGAGCACTAGACCGCTTATATTTCGTCCTCCTCTTCATCAAAATCGTCTTCTTCGCCCATGTCATAGAGGATCCGACCCCCTTCTCCAGGGCCGTCGCCATGTTGGGCGTCGAAGTATGGCAACACTACCCCTTCTCGTTCCCTTCGCTGCCTCTCTGTAAGCCGCAACTCGAATGTTGAACCCGGCTCCTCCTCTCCCGCGTTATCCTCTAGTTCCTCCGGCCGGCGGTACAATGGGTGATCGTCTAATAATGTAACAATCTCTTTCGCCTGCTGTGGATGGTACTGTGACGCAGGCGGTAAAACGTACCACTCCACAACGCCTCGCCCACTCTTTCGTCTATGTTCCATTTCCAGCACAACTCCCTCCGCACTCTTGTCCACCCCCTTCACGTGGTCCAGCCGACCCAGGATCACACCGTCCTGTTCCTCTTCCAGTCCAAATACTGGCGCTGCAAGACTGCGGTCGCGTGCAGCCTTCTGTGCTAGGATGTGCGAGAGCGAATGCAGTGTGATGATACTCGTTGCGAGGTAGGTTAATAAAGAAAGCGCAGATGGCGTATATGGTTGCGGGTTTGGTGGTAGAGGAATGTCCTGATGGTAAGTCACAACGAGGGACGCATGTATTGGGGTTGCTGTCGGGGTTGTGGGTGCAACAAATGATCCCAAATAGCTAGGTAAATGAACAGGGGGTTCGTTGCCACGCGCGCTGAGGAGCGGATGAATAGAGTCGATTAGTATAAGCCTCCCTGTGGATAGTCAGCTATCGAAGAGGTCGTCAAGAGAAGAACGGGGTATTACGTACGTCGCGGTGTGGTTCCAGGCGCTGGAGTAGGATATGCATTGACCACCTCCTTTGCGATATCTGCTGTTCTCTTCCGTCGACAAGAGATAAACGCATCGACTCCTTCTGGTCGCTGCAAGGTCTCAAAAGCGACCAGAGTGATGTGGACTTTGGATAACTGTAGAACATTTAGTATTGTGATGTAAAATATACTCGAAATGGCGAGATCAAAGACCTATACAGTCCATCTAGAACGAGTGTGAACAGGAGCGGGGTAGTGGCATTGGCTAGAATCAAATTGCAGAAAGCTCAAGACATAAGGGAAGACAGAGGAACCATAATTAAAGCATAGACATAGATAAATAGCCCGCAAAATGCCACTTATCATGCTATAGTTGTAATTTCTCACCTTTGCTCTGCGTATATACTCCTGAATCAGAGGCCGTGCCGGTTGTTCCAGGGAATCCAATAAGAGCGTCAGTGGCGACACGGTATCTCGCAAACTAAGGAGTTTCGAGATCAAGAGCAGATTATGCGTTCGCCGATGCGATAGGTTCGTCGGCGCCATCTTGCTGGTAATCGATTGTAGCTCCTGCGTCGACTGCGGGGTGTTGCAGCTTAGTGAGGGGTCTTGGAGATCAGGTGCAAAGATTTTGGAAGAATGTGATGATCTTTGCTCTTATTGGACTTAAAGTTGAGGCTCAGCGGGACGGGCCGTTAAAGGCGTACTTCCTGTCTTGGCACGTCGAATATGGCATGGGATACATGTTCGATATTTGGATGGAAAAGAGTGTTGACGAAGTGGATGCCTATTCTGGATGCCTTGAGTACTACCTAGGTAATCGTCGGCTTTTTACAAATTAGGCAGAAGCCCGCGGTCAGGTGAGAAGTCCGGGCACCTCCAGGGCTAGGGCTCCCGGGGCGCAGGGAACAGCTTTCCTGAATTGGATTAGTGCACTACCGCGAAATTTACAACGTCTTCCGCTCCTTGGCCAAGCTGGAGACAGCAAGATACTAGAATATACGATGCACCCTTCTAACCACTCTTAATCTCGATTTTCAGGTGCTGAGGATATGCGCATGTGCTGCCTTGTTCATTGTATCCAAGTTTCTCCAGCTCCACGCCCAGCATGGTGCTTAAAATCAAATAAATGAAAAAATCACAACTTTCAGGATCTTTAAATTGATTTCTGTAATGCAATTTTGAGCCAATGAGAGACTTAGAATCACTATTTCAGGGCCAATGAGAACGGGCCCGGCAGAGGGGGTCATCGAGTCTAGACCAGGTCCGTCAGATCTTACCCCACATTTTGATCTCGATTGGGATCCGGTGCCATGGCTTGATATGGTTCGGAGTGGTCTCCACATCCTTCTGTGAATTTCACCTTTATATACGTTCTGTAAGTCACTAAATCTTGAGTATCTTTTGCAAACTGCCTAATTTAAGATTCCCCGAACCCATTTATCCTAACAAGTAGACCAGCGACCATCTTGCTTCTTAAAGGTCTAACATCATAATTAAGCTTCATATTCCCTATCTTGCGGCTATTTACACTTCTCGCGACGTTTTTGTCAGCGTCTAGTCATAATTGTATGTACGCGTTACGTTATAAATGTATTTGAATCTGAAAACATGTGAATATTTCGTCCCTGCTATTGGCGCCACCTACGAAGTCTGAAACTGACTCTTCTGCTCTGCGTCCAGATGTGGAGTTGCCCCTTTTTGAATTGCATGCTACGAATACGATGTCATTTTCGTGCTCCCCCACCCACCAATATATGAGTTAAGACAGATTACGAGTTACCGACAAATCATCCAATGTACTCTTCGAACGTTAAATTTGAATTCTCTATCAATCTTCACTCGCTTATGCTATTATCTACGGGGTGGTTTAGTATCAGTGGCCTGTCATGCCTATTTGTCTCCTGTATCCAGTTAGGACTAGCTTTATTTGTTAGATATCCCATGTTAAGAGATCTCACATCTGACAAGTTTAGTGCATACACATAGGCAGTTTTCAGAACAATCTTCCATTTGCAGTAAATTGAAACACTGGTTTCCATTAATCCGCAGCTGAAGTAGCTACCGGAGAATATAAGATACCCATATGAAGAAGGGATGATTGAATAATAGTTGTTTAATGATGGCTGCTGGAGGGAGAAGGAAAGGACTGATCAAGGGCTTGTATTCTCTAGTGATCTCTAGGAGGGAGCAAGCTCCAGCTCCAGCTATCTAGCTATATAGCTGTGCGCTGGGCTAGGCCCAAAAGGGAAGGAGGTAGGCGATTGCCTACTAGGCCCTAGGGCCCAAGATTTAATATCCACGAACTCGATCAAGAAAACGAAGAGTGTCAATATGAGGGTCTACACCAGCGCCGCAAATCCCGATCGGATCTTTGCTTACCTGATAAGAACCATATGGTTATACGGCAGCATGGAAACGACCCCATATAAAACTCCTTTCGCTAATTATTGAGTGGAGCATAGTCTGATACTATTCTATGAAATAGTTCGGGGACGTCCCGCAATAGAAAAGCGTTGTCCACACGAAGCTACAACTAGATAATGTTGATTTTACATAGCATCAATCTCCCCACCATTACTGCGTAAAAGGGAACTAATTTTGGACTTTTCTGTCCTAAAAGATGTCAATAAGATATATTGAACTTGATATTGCTGAAAACTAGCTCTGTTAAGGGCCCTGCAATCATTATCGTATCAGTTATTCATACCTACCAAAAGGTGAATTTCCCCAGTTTTTGAACTTGCCAGGCCCACTTCACAGTAGTAATTGATGATCCCATTAGCTGGATAAAGTGTATGCTGTAGTCTTACTAAATATACCTAGAACAATGTGTAACAATGGTTTCTCTACTTTAACATTGGTAAGAAAAATTGTTTGTAAATGTCAAAATATATAGATCTGTTAGTACATTAAATAGTGATGTGCAAATGTCTCTGAGATCTTTACAACAAAGGTAGACACATTTACACTTGTAAGATTCAATATACCGAAAGTTTTTATCTTCTAGTCTTACCTTTTCTTTTTTCCGATAAGAGAGTCTGTGACTCTTTGCGTTGCGTTAATTGGGGACACTAACCGTTATTTGCGATGTGGCGCCTCCGGCAGATCTGGGCGACCGTAACAAACTTAGGAGCAGATCCGTTCTCGCAGCTACGAGCTAAGCGGTATTTCAACTGGCTTTGCGACCACGCTTGGAGCACAACCTACGAAGGCTAGATAGGCGAATTTTCTCCTCTCTGGAAATAACATCTCGCCCTGCTTCTCATCACGTTCTCCGGTGCCAGTCCCTGAGATATTACCGCGCGGGTTGGCTGGCGCGTCAACTCCAACTTAATCAGACGATATGGCAGAGCCACCAGCGAAACGCGCTCGTCGCACGGACAGTTCTGCCATGTGGGATATGAACGACAAGCGAGAGCGGTCGTCAGAAATAGATACGGATTACGATCGATCGTCAAGGCGAGAGCCACCAAGCAGGGAGGAGCGCAACGGTACGCGAGACGGTCGACGCTACCGCTCTCGCTCGAGAGAAAGGATCGAACGGAGGCGTGAAAGAAGTAGGTCGAGGGACGTATACGACCGTGACAGAAATGGTAGAAGGGATAGAGACGCGCGAGGCACAAGGGAGAGGGAAAGAAGCACGAGCAGGGACAGATACCATGGCCGAAGAGGTAAGCCTCTCCACAACTTTTTATGACACTGACACAGGCACCGAGCTAACTGTGACCAAGGGCATCCATCAAAGCCGGACAGATATTATGACCGGTCTCGATCGCCAGGGCGCAATGGCTCGAAGACTCGTTCCAGAACACCCCCACGGGGCCCTCGGATGGATCGAAGAGAGGATCGCAGAGACAATAAATTACGAGAGGATGCTCGGCATTCTAATGGCGTGCCTGAGCACAGGAGGCCTTCGCGCGCACCTGATGGAGATGATGCGATGGACGTCGACATGCTGGATAGTGAAGACCCGGACGATATCGAATCCCTTATGCGTAAGACTATGGGTTTTACAAGGTTCCGAACCACACAGAACACGAAGGTCCCAGGAAACAACGTTTACGGTGTACGAAAAGAGAAGAAGACGGAATATCGCCAGTACATGAACCGATCCGGTGGCTTCAACAGACCTCTCAGTCCGTCGCGATGAGCCCTGGTCCCGGCAGTATTTACTGCTTGCATTACACAAGGCTATTTGGTCTATTTTTATCTTCGAGGCAGCGTCTTGTCAAGCGTCATTGCCTTGGCGCATTGTCGGAGTTCAGGTTTTATCGCTGCTGTGTATTTATTCTTCTGAGCGCATTATACACTTTAACTTTGTACTTGCATATGCATACCTAGGTAACTTTTGAATGAAAGGATAGTTAACTACTGAAAACTTTGTATATTGTGTCAGATATTTGCTAGTGATATGACTTCGTAATGTTTTTTATCCAAGGGTGCCCACCTTGTTCATTTCTTTCTCCATCGGTTCGCCACATGACTGAGCATATCCCGACTCCGCTGACGTATGCGTATTTGCGCGAACATTTTAGATCGCATCTTCCTGCACTACAACATTGAACTTCCGCTACAATTGTTTAACGCTGGCTGTGCTAAGATCACAGATTTCGCGCCTCGCATCTCGCTGCAATATGGCTAGCGCAGATCAACAACGAGAAATTGTCATCGTTGGTAAGTTGTTCCCCTCATCTGCTCTGTACCCCGCATCGCGTCAACGCGTGCAACAGAGTCGTTAATACTGACAGACATTCCCCAGGCGGCGGTATCATTGGATGCTGCTCGGCTTATTTCCTGACTAGACATCCCTCATACGACCCAGCGCGCCACAAAATCACTATCCTTGAGGCTACGGAGATCGCAGGGGGAGCCTCTGGAAAGGCCGGAGGTCTTTTGGCACTATGGGCATATCCGAGCAACATCGTGCCGCTGAGCTATAAACTGCATGCCCAGCTGGCCGAAGAACATGGAGGCAAGACGAGGTGGGGTTACAGAGAAGTCAACTGTGGCCAAGTGATTGCGAACGGGCGTTCCCTAAGCGACAAGTCAAAGGACATGGCAGGAGCAAAAGTGGGAGGAAGTTCTGTGTCTCTCCAGAAACGCAATGAAACGGCGAAAGGACAGCTAAGAGCTGCTGGCGTCCCTGCTGACTTGGACTGGCTCGTTCCTGATCTTGTGAGGGGTTATGAGAGCATGAGCGAGCCAGGAGAGACAGCTCAAGTTCACCCATACCTCTTTACTACCTCGATGGCGAAACTGGCTGAGGAAAAGGGAGCCAAAGTTGTTTTGGGATCTGTAACCAATATCGATCGTACCGTGGACGGCGTGAAGTCAGTTACATACACAGAGAAAGACAGCGGAGAGTCTCGCACGATTCCTGCGACAGATGTCCTTATAACCGCTGGACCATGGACTCGAAGTGTCTTCCCACCGGCGCCTATCTCAGCAACGCGGGCCCATAGTGTTGTCATCCGTCCTACGAGACCGGTTTCTGCATACACGCTCTTCACTAACATCGCGTTACCTGCTGGATTCGATGGTTCCAAGAAGCGACCTACGGTGGTCACACCCGAGATTTATGCTCGTCCTGATGGTACTGTCTATGCTTGTGGTGAGGGAGACCGTGTTATACCGCTCCCCAAGACGACAGCGGATGTGCAGGTGGATAATTCACGATGCCAGGACATCATTGATTCAGTGGGGAGCGTGTCCGATGAGCTCAGAGATGGGGAGGTTTCTGTGCGCCAAGCGTGCTACTTGCCCAATGTAGATGCTATGGGAGGGGGGCCATTGATCGGACACACTGGTATCAAAGGACTATATCTCGCTGCTGGCCACACATGCTGGGGCATCCAGAATGCTCCGGGTACTGGAAAGCTCATGAGCGAGTTTGTGTTTGATGGGAAAGCGAAGAGCGCTAAGATCGCAGCATTGGACCCGCAGAATTTCCTGTAAATCGAGAGACAGAGTCCTAATTATAATAACATGTGGAACTGACCACTGAGACCAATTTGTATCGTTGTGTGTATGTATGCTTAAGATCTGAAGCTTCTCCAGGGGCGTGTTGACGTGCCGACGCTCGGGCCACGTAATTAGATCGGAGAAGCAACAGGTTGTCCGCAGCGGGCAATTATTATCGAGAGCTTCCACATCAGCAACAACATATGCTCAGATAAAAGAGAAGCTCTATTAGCTTCTCTACTAACTGATGCTTCTGTTTTGAAGATGCATCTTTCTTCTTGTCTGTCATTGGTTGTGCAGATATGCATATACTTCCTCGGGCTCAGCACAAGCGGAGTGCTAGCAACAGGCGATGCTTCCGTATTGATCAATGAGATTTCGAAAGCCAACAACCAGTCCCTGCTATGGGGTCCATACAAGTCGAATCTGTACTTCGGGGTCCATCCCCGTATCCCTAAGAGTCTGTTGGCTGGGTTGATGTGGGCAAAGGTTGACAATTACGCGACCGCGCAAGACAGTAAGTCCATACAGCATTGCTGAAAGACGCAGCTATGCCCTTGACAACGTGACCAATTGAACATCGCAGGATACTGACATCTCTTTAAGATTTCAGGCATACATGCGAACAGCACTCAGGAATGGCAGGTTACGGATGGGATGAATACGATATCCGAAAAGGTGGCCGGCAGACGATACATGATGCGGGGAACACCATAGACATAACAATTGATTTCATCAAAGTCCCCGGTGGAGTCCATGGAGGCAGTTGGGCCGCTAGAGTCAAGGGAGTGCCACGAGAGGATGCTCCCGAAGCTCAGCTTACAACGATGGTGTTCTATGCTGGTCTCGAAGGACTAGGATCCTTGGAGGTTGCCAACGAACCTGACCCCCTTGGCTTCGAAGGCGACGTCAAAATAACCGGAATGACTCCTGATTTGGGTGACTTTACAATTGATGTGACGGCTGGACCGGACAGCAATGAGCATCCTCACCACAGTCACCCAAGTTATGACGAGAAGCCGCTTGACCGAACGATGGTTGCGAGTTTGTTCATGCCTCAAGAGTTTCTTTGGCAGACGAAGAGTATGCTTGAGCCTGACTATGGGTCCGCAGCTGCTAACAAGCCATATAGTAATTCTATTTACCCATATGAAGACAGAAGTCGACGCTTACTTTAAGACGTACGGCACGGATAACCCCCCGCCACCCCCTCAGGTTTTCACAATAGCCAATACCCCGAAGGAGGGCAATATTCATTTAGTACAGAAAGTGTTCCAGGGAGCCTTTGAGGTAGGCCAACCGTGCCTTCATTATCATTCTTTGCTGACGAAGCTAGTTTGATATCCTTTTCTCTTCAGGCTCTGCCCCCGAGCCAGTGACATGTAAGGATCATACTGCTGATATAGTGAAACTCTTGATTAATATTTTTGTACAGCCGAAACTCTTACGAAGGCAATTGACACTACATCGCTTTCATTCTCTGATAGGTTCGACAAGATATTCGCCCCCAAAGCACCCTTTGACGCACCAGAATACTCTGAATTCTCGAAGTCTATGCTGTCGAACCTGGTTGGAGGTATCGGCTACTTCTATGGTGGTGGTATTGTGGATCGCTCTGCTGCACCCGAATACGACGAGGAAAATGAAGGATTCTGGGAAGAAGCAGCTGAAGCAAGGGCGCGTGCACAACTCATTGATGAAGAACCAAGGGAGCTTTTTACATGTGTTCCTTCTCGGCCTTTTTTCCCTCGTGGGTTCCTCTGGGACGAAGGTTTCCATCTATTACCGGTTATTGACTGGGACACGGATCTTGCGTACGTCTCATTTCTCAATTATACCATCCTCGCTAACTTCTGCCAGGCTTGAAATAGTTAGGAGCTGGTTCAACCAGATGGACGAAGACGGATGGATTGCCCGTGAACAAATTCTGGGCTTGGAGGCTCGTAGTAAAGTGCCTCCGGAATTCCAAGTTCAGTATCCTCATTACGCCAACCCACCAACCTTGTTCCTCATACTAGAAGCCTTTGTCGATAAGTTGAAGTCCGCTGAGGCCACTCCTCGCGGTGAGCTTGACCGTGACGATTTGGCCGATAGTCTCCGCTCAGCTCATTTGGAACACCAGGAGCTGGCAGATAGTTATCTTCGTTCCATCTATCCACTGCTCAAGAAGCATTATTTCTGGTTCAGAAGAACCCAGTGGGGAGATATCAAATCGTACGATCGCAAGGCCTACTCGATGAAAGAAGGATACCGTTGGCGTGGACGTACTGTGCAGCATATACTTACCTCAGGCCTCGATGATTACCCTAGAGCTCAGCCACCGCACCCTGGTGAACTGCACACGGACCTGATAAGCTGGATGGGTATGGTGTCTCGCTCCATCCGTCGTATCGCAGAAGCAATTGGCGAGACAGAAGATGCGGAAGAGTTCCAGGAGTACGAGACAGCTATTACGCGAAACATCGATGATTTGCATTGGGATGAGGAAGCGCAAACGTACTGTGACTCTACAATCGACGACTATGAGGAGAGTGTTCATGTATGCCACAAGGGATACATATCTATTTTCCCGTTCCTTACCGGAATGATCGGACCCGACAGTCCTCGACTGAAGCCAACCCTGGATCTCATCAGTGACCCGCGTGAGCTGTGGAGCGACTATGGTATTCGAAGCTTGAGCAAGAAGGATGAGTTTTACGGTACAGGAGAGAACTATTGGAGGAGCCCTGTGTGGATCAATATGAATTACATGGTGTTGAAGAGTCTCTATGTAAGCACTCTCGCAAACCTTCTGGCGAACCACAGCTAACTTGTCTTTCTACAGGATGTCGCGACTGTCTCTGGGCCTCATCAGGCGCAGGCGAAACAAATATATTCAGACCTGCGAAAGAATCTGGTCGAGAACATCTACAGAGAATGGAAGAAGACTGGATTTGCCTGGGAGCAGTACAACCCCGAGACCGGAGCTGGTCAGCGAACCCAGCATTTTACCGGGTGGACGAGCTTGGTGGTTAAGATGATGGTTATGCCTGATCTCTCCACGAGTTCCGGAAGCGGTCATGATGAACTGTAAAGTGTACCATATAGATACCGAGGTGTAGGACAAGAGCAATATTACTGTCAAATTCAATTATAACCGAGACCATCAACACCGCCGCTATGCCAAACATAATTGTCAAAAGCATGAAGATGCAAGGGTTAACATCAATGTCGCCGGCTGTGACTTCGATCTCTGCCACTTCGTCGATGAGATCTACGATCATCATCTGGGGAGTAACTTCTTCCTGACCGACGATACTTATCGTAAGAACCGGCACCTCTGCCTTCTCTGCTCCTTTCACGGGATCGCGACCTCCGACGATAATCTCGATCTCTCGATAGAGATCTCGACCTGTGTCGTCGTTCATGGCGGTGATGTTCTCGATCATGACGATGATGCCGGTGATGTCTCCGTTCCCTGTCTCTCTCTCGGTTGCGGTCGCGACTTCTGTCGCGGCGTCTATCATGGCTGCGGCTGCGATCACGCCTGTCTTTTCGATTACGACGCTCATCGACTCCAAATCCAATCCTCTTTCCTCCGTCCCCTGCATCATCGCCTGTTGTCTCTTGAATCACCTTCTCTACATCCTTACCCCCCAGAGGCGTTAGATTGGCATTCGTGCTTTTTGGTGCAACTGGGAGGCCGAGAGCGCGCGCTATAGCCTCCTCCTCAGCTTCCTTGACGCGCCGGAGCTCTTCCTCGCGCTCTATCCTTGCTTTCTCCGCATCTTCGTCCTCCGCCTTCGCGTACCACTGTAGATCACGTCCTTTCTGCCACCGGCCCACAGGGGCCATGAGTGAGTGGCCTAGATAGTTCTCGCGATGCTGCGATTGTTGGACATCGGTCCATTTGAAGGAGTCGCGACCGCCGCTGGAATACAGTGTTAGTTGACGGAAAGGACGTTGGGTTTCGGAATCGAAAGAAAGGTCACTTACCGACTGCCTTCCTTGCGAACTCCAGCGACCAAATCCATGGTTGTTGTGGATGTCGCTCGATTGGACGTTTGATGATGTCTGCGGGGTGTTGAACTGGTAGAACTCCGGTTGTTGAAGGAATGATGCGGTAATTGAAAGTAATGTGATTACGAGTTGAATAACAACTCCACACCTTTAAAACCAGCAATGGCTCTTTATATTTATTCTCCCTGATGATACGTATGCCGTGTATCTTCTGGTATATATATATATCTTTCTTCAAGACGCAATTCCGACTACGCTACGAAATCCAAGCTGTTCTGCTGGTACAGACCATGACAGACCGTTACAGGTGGCACGTGCACACTGACATCGTCTCTCCGTTGTATATTTCGAGCTCTAGCTTATTGTATCACCACCTCCAGAGAAGCTAACCGACTGAGATGTAGTTCTAGCCTTCGTGTTTCTTCAGACCCGAGAATTGTTGATGGGCTTTCGATTAGGCTATACCGATATGAGGTTTATACTTAAAGAGCTCTATGTGTGACCACTCCCAACTGTGCAACGTTAGGAGTTACTATTCGTTTCACTCTGATATGATAACATTCACCTTTCGTCCCACCCACTCTTCGCACTCCTCTTAGCCTTGAACGGAATGGCAGACCCTACCTTTCCAGTAAACCGACTCGACCTGAGACAACTCCAGGCAATCTACGAACTACACATGGCGCCCACTAGGGCCTCTTCAGGGACGGAACCTGAACAAGAGGTCCGTATGCCCAAGCGCGGCACGCGGGATGACTTGCGTTTGAAACCACTCAATGTTGAGAATGGTCGTGAGCGAGTAAGGCTTCTGCCCCAATGAGACAAATTAGATGACTGGTCCTAACACTGCATCTCTAGTTTGCTGAGTATGTTCCGTGAGCTGCAAAGCCTGTCTCTTGAAATACTAACCTCTATACCGTAGGAGGGAGAATGTATATCCTCCCCGTTCTGCAGCCTGGAGAAACAATTTGGTAAGTATCATACCGATTAGTCCATCATTAGTGGTCAAGGCCTAACAAATCCAAGACTGCTCTTTCTCAACGTCGAAATCTACTGTTCGTCGCATATAGCCATCAAATCTACGTATGGGAACCTGCCGGTCCGTGGCAGACTCTAGGTGCCAAACCGTGCATGATAATTACTCCCGTGATGAAGAATCCCGATGCCAAAGGATACATCAACCCTGATGATCCTCATGCGATCAACAACATCGTCGTCGATGATCTAGGTCGCGATGAAGTTCTCATTCTTGCGACGGACTCTGGAAACGTTTCTGGCTATCATGTGGAAGCGATTTTCTCTGCGATTGAGCGGGCCTCCCTAGATGGCCTGCAAGCGCCCATCGATGGATCTCACATTGAACCATTTTTCACTGAAAACGTCTATGCTAGTGCTTGGGGACTTGCAGTCCATAAGTATGCCCGTACGATTGCAGTGTCAGCGAATACCGGCCTCATCACAGTATTTGCGTTCGCACTTGTCGATCCGACTGAGGAGGCTGGCAGGGACGCCGAGAAAGATCTGGAGTTTGCGGACGGGTTTCATAATTACGAACAAAACTGGCTTGATGTTCAGACAGATGATGAATTTCTTCAGTTCCGCCGTTTAATGCCATATCGCCACCGCTCGTGTAATGTCCGGCTTACGTATTCGGGCCATTTCACCAACATACCATGTGTTACGTTTCTGAACTGCGACCTTGATCCTAATGGATGCTGGATGCTTAGCACTGATATCGACAATAAGCTGTTAGTGTGGAAGGTATGGGAACTGCAAAGTCCGTTCAAAGCAGTGCACTTGAGCGACATAACCACGGAGTCATTTCCACATACCCTCCGAAACGAGTGAGTGACGCCTTCTTGTTCTTCGTTCCTTACCTGGGTGTTAACTTTCGCCAGTGAACGTGGTTGGAGTGTTCTCGCTCTCGACCCGCGTACGTTTCGACCATGTAGGTCATATGTCGAGGCATGCGGTGGCTGCCCAACGCAGAGAATGAAGAACGACAAAACTGTCCTCGACTTAACTAGTTTGAGTAGGAGAGTTCCGGATGCTTCTCGTCTGTATAGCTACTTTCCACCAGCAGCTAAAGGTGACACAACGGAAGAGTTTACTTTGCCTGACATCTTCGACACGGACTGTTGCATCAGCAAACGGAAGGACTCTTCATCAGATAGAGGGTCCGGAGACGGCAGCGAACCATATTCTGATTCATTGTCAGAACTGGGCGACGACGCAGAGCAATATGTTGAGGCACTAGAAAGTTCTGAGCGTGAAGGCGCTTTCCTACCTGGCCTGAACCGGCCTGAAGGGAGCCCAGGAAATGGGGACGTTGGAACTGGAGGCAATAATGAACACGAAATGCATGTGGACGAATCATACACAGCTCAAAGTAATGAGTCTACTCACGATTCCTCAGACGTATCACCGGAGACACCTACGACTGTGCCGGCGCACACGTTTGGCCAAGGTGCAATAGCAGCCGCTGATGCGCTCCAAAGTGCATTGGAAGAAGCCTTTGATGAGATATCCGGTATGGAGTCAGGCCTCATAGAATCCTATTCGGATGATGAGAGCTTCGTGTTCGGCCCCGATGAGATGGATATGTTTGAAAGCGACGAGGAGGATGATGACACAGATTCAGACGTTGTTCCTAATCAGAATGCCGCCTCTCTGGAGCCTGATCCGTACCATAACCTGCCAGAAGCACCTATTCCAAAGTGCTTTGACTTCCCTATTCTCCACTTCTCTCAAACAGATATTCGACTCTTCCCTAGCCCATCTTCACTATCTCCCATAGTTGTTTGTGGAAATCCACTATGGCAACCCTTCACACACCCTGTCCTCACAATCCGGGCTTGTGATCGCTTTAATATGGTGAAATATGTCCCCGAACACGGCATCGTCGTAGCCGCTACGCAGAAGGGCCGTGCAGCAATCATTGCTCTTACCGAAGCACGGAACAAGGGTCTTGCATTCAAGATTAACTGGGTTGTACCGCTAGAGAGCCAGGAAAAGTATGGAGAACGTCCACTTGTTCCACTCCTGGGGATGGCTGTTGGTCCTGTGCAGGGATTCGAACTGCCACCTGATGTAGCCTACATCCCTCGACGAGTGACCAACGAAGACGACATCACCTTTCACTACAAATTTCTTGATTCTCAGGAAGGTGACAGTTCCAATGCAGAATCAGCACCTGACGACAATGTGCAGAACACAGCCGACACTGATTCCAGGAAGGCCAATCTTCTATCCAGCAATTCTAACGACCAAAGCGCTGCACAGAATAGCCAAACATCAGACCATGTCACCTCTAAACCACTTACCCTTCCTGAATGCCATGCAATGGCATCTCGCATCTATCAACCCGACGAGCATTGGCGGGGCTGGAACCCCTCTCGTCGGTACCGTTTGTTATTGACCTACGCCGACAACACAGTCATGAGTTATGAATTCTGGTATGAGTGGTCTGAGGCAGTAGTTGGTTCTGATTATGACGGCGATAGGGATGACTTTCTCTATCTTTAGGAATGCACCATACTCGTGTCCACTGTATTGTTAATTTCCTTTGAAAGGCTGCATTTTACATTATGGAGTTCATCTACACAGGACGTTACTGCGAGTGATAAGGCCTGGTTAAGTACTTGGAACAGGAATCCCGAAAAGTCAGAGTTATCATTAGACATATGTATTGTCCAAAAGTTAGGGAGTAGCACGACATAACAAAGTACAGCGGTAATAATACCGTAGCTATCATCAGAGGTAATACATATGACTGAGTGGCAGCGAATGGTGAATAAGAGTGAGAAGAAAAGAAAAGAGAAAAAGAAAAAGGAAAAGGTCTATGGTATGGTATCACTGATAGGCTGGCAATAAACAAGGTAGGAGGAAAGTAAAGGGAAGGCAAAATGCATATACAATCGCTAATGTGAGACTGCCAGGCCATGCATGCTTGAGTCCGTACAGTAGAAAAAATGCAAATGAAAGATCATGGAAACATTCGTCCATTCGTACCCAGAGAAAAAAAAAATCCAAGGAGATGTGATCAGAAATCCTCATCTAGTTCATCACTATCCCACTCATCTTCCTGGTCATTTCGGACTAGATCCAGAAATCGCTGCAGGGCCGGTCTTCCGGCTTGCTCGTCCTGAACCGGACCGTTTTGCCTGGCTCTCGGCGGGGGTCGTGGTGCAGCTTCTCGAATAGCAGGACGATTTCGAACTTGAGCCATCGCTCGCGCCTGTGCCTGCCGCTCTGCAGCGGCAGCACGACCAGCAGCATCAAGGCCGTTAGCATTACGAGCACGGTGGGCATGGTCGAGGGGTGGAATGACACGAGGTGGTGCGGGAGCTGGTGGAGGTGGCCGAATTTGACGATTGAAGGCTTCGTCGTCACTCTCGCCGTCAAACTCCCAAGCTGGATTATCGTCACTAGTGTCGCTCTGATCGTCGAATTCAAGTAATTCGTCTGGTATCTGATGAAGAGCTTCTGCGCCTTCAGGGTCGAGACCATCGCCGCCTTCCAAGTCCCATAGTCGATTGAAGCACACGCTTCCCATGTCGTTGAAGTGGCGATAAGGATTGTCCTCCGCAAGCCAGGCTGAGCAAAGGTAGCAGAAGTGGGTGTCGCACTTGAAGCATTTCATGTGGTTACAACCCAGCAGCTTCTGACAAGGGGCATTGCAAGTGGGGCATTGTGAAGTGTACAACTTGAGATACTCTTCAGTGGCTTTCTCCTCTGCAGAAAGCTCTGCATCTCTTCGCGGGAAACAGCGCACTAGTTCTCCGTGCCAGCCCTTCTTGCAAACACTACAGAATGCATAATTGCAGTCCTCACAGACAGCTACCCGGTCCGCCATAGGCGGGAGCTGAGATTCATCCCCAAGAGGATCGAAAGCCATACCCTCATCTTCTTCATCTGAGCTGCCAAAGTCGTCTGATATAGGGTCTGATAGTTTTGGATGGCGTTTGGATCGCGCAGCACCTTGGCACCATTTCCGCGGACAGTAGACAGTCGTTTTATCGGCCTCGATCTTTTTCTTGCGCTTCAGGAAGACGTATCTCTGGACAGTCTCCTGCTCTAGCGGAATCTGAAGGAGCTCGCTGGGACTCAGTGTGCGATTTTGTTTCTTGCGTTTCTGACGAGACGACTCTGTTTGCCCCTCCTCCCGCCGAGGCTCAGGTGTCTTGCCGCAGTCAGGCGCAGGACAACGGACACTCTCAACATCACCTTCCGTTATACAGGTATTATAGAAATCTTGAAGACAAGGAACGCAGAAAACATGCGAGCATTGCAACAGACGATAGCAGACCGTCCCCTTCTTGGGCTCAAGGCACACGCCGCATTCGAATGTCTCCTGCTCAAACCTTTCTCTTTTCGCCTTCATATCGTAGTCCAGAAGTGCAATCTTCAGGCTGCGGGGAAGCCGCACTTCGCTGCCAGGAAACTCGGCAATATCAAAGACATTCTCTGCCAGCTGCTGGAGATGATCGATGTATGTATAGACGACCAGATCCCTGCCACACTCTTCCCACAACCTGCGTCCATCATCAACCAGTTTGCTTATATGTGCCGGAGATAACCATGGCGGATTAGTGATGAGATTGAATATAGGAGGGCTTTCAGAGGGATAGCCTTCTGGAAGCTCCACTTCCAAGGTTACCGGCGGCAGATGCGATAGATAGTGGACGTCAGCCATATTGTCGCCTGGAAGGTCGATCGCATCCTTCACGCGAGTATCTAGGTCCGCGTCGCTGGCTTCGAGTGACTTGGGTGGCGTCAGCATTGGAGCTGTAGGTACGCCATCGGACAGCTGCTGAAACCAAACCCGCAATGGAGATGCAGGTGTCACGGGCAAGTCAAGAGATGCTTTGAGCGGGAAAGCAGGATCGATATTGATCTCCGGATAGATGGCTTCGATGGAGGAGAGTTCTACTGCCCGGTCATCTTCTAGGGAGGACATGGTCTCCGCCATCCGTGCGCACGAGATCCTCTTCGATTTTTCACGATGGGCGGAAGATATACGGGCCTGATTCTGGGTCGCAGAGAGATGTGGCGACGTTCCGGTATAGCCTAGGTCTTTGTTCTTGTAGGCCGGGCTGATTCCTCGCACTCCAATGCAACCATATTATTGCTCCATCTCCTAGCGGCGCCTGCAGGGTCTGGCTCGGATCGATAAAATATAGAAGAGAAGAGTATTGTTGGTGAAAAAATGATAAAGACAAGACAACCGGGAAACTTTTCGGCCTATATCGGCGTGTTATACTTGGTGGAGGATAGCTGGTGCGACCAATTGAACCGGAGCCGATCAATGCGGTATGTAGAGTGGCGGCGGAGAGAATCGCGGGATGCCTATCGTAGTTGCGGGCAAGTTGTGGCCACAGCGATCATGGAGGTAAAGAGACTGCGTCGGCAAAGGGCCTGTGAGAGCACAGAACGTGGTCCCTGTCGCGTTGCTGTCGTCCAGTAGCCACTGGGTAATATGGATCTGTCGAGAAGTGTAACTGGCAACTGGGAATTGAATCGTAGAGATGGCGCGTCATGATTTGATGGTCGTGCTGCTTGTCTGCTGCTGCGGATGACTCCGTCAGATTGAAGAGGAGGACGGAGAGATGGTTAAGGAGGATAGAGAAGCAGAGACGACATAAGGACGAAGGACCGTGAGATGAGTTAAGCGCGGTTGAGACACAGGATGGGCATCAAGCCGGGTGCCTGACAATAATTGTCTCTATCGTTCCTCAACCACTTTGCCTCTTCCCCTCCCCCTCACTTTCAGACCGGCTGCTTTTGCGGAGAATCTTCGGGTGTAAAAGCAGCGGTCTCTGCACGGACTCGAACCAGGTTTCCAACTACTCATTATCTGGGGTTGCGCAGGCAATTTGTCCGTAGAGCCCTGTTTTCCATTCTTTTCGCATAACCGTACCAATATAATACATATCGCGCTGTGATCTCCGTCAATCTGCGCTCGACGTGTTCTGTGGTGCAGGATGTTATTTAACCGTCCTTGATCGCCCTGTCACTTCGACGCGTCCGCGCATTCGACATCTTCTTTGGTCGAAAGCCATCGTTTCCTTGCTCTCTTTTATGATTCGTGTGGTTTAGACTGGTCTATCCTAGACTCTCACGATGGAAGGACCGCCGTTGGCCTCGTTGTCCCTGACTCATGTACACTACGTGAGTTCTCTCGTCGCTCCGCGCTCAACGTGTTCATTGCTGATCCAGCGCTAATAGAACCCGAATGACCCCGTTTCCTTCGTCTCGGCCTGGCTCGCCTTAGTGCCGCAGGCTTTGTGTATCGCCTACGTCACCCTGATTTGGGCATCGAGGGAGGTGGAGGTGATTCTGATGTTCGCGGGGCAGATGGGCTGCGAGGCATTGAATTTTATACTCAAGAGGTTGATTAAGGAGGAGCGCCCAAAGCGTACGTGACACGGATAATGATTAGTCCCATATGTCTTCGGATATCGTAGTTAACCTAAGATGACTACAGAGATGTACGGAAAGGGATATGGCATGCCATCATCCCATTCGCAGTTCGTCAGCTACTTCGCCGTCTCTCTCGCCCTTTTCCTCCTTTTCAGACACCTCCCAACGCCGTCGAGCACCTCCGCCTCGCGCAGTTACACAGAACGATTGATCCTCTCAGTGCTTGCGTGTGCTGGTGCGGCTGCCGTCTCTGTGAGTCGGATATACCTCAACTATCACACCCCGAAGCAGGTCTTTGCCGGATGCGCTGCAGGCGTGGTCTACGCCATTTTTTGGTATTGTTTCACGGAATACTTGCGACACGCAGGATGGGTTGATTGGGCGCTGGATACGGAACTGGCTGGATTCCTGCGCCTTCGCGATTTGGTGGTGAGTGAAGACCTTATCGAGGTCGGCTGGCGACAATGGGAAGCGAAACGAAAGCTGAAGCGACGAGATGACAGTGACTCGTCGCATAAGACAGAATAATATGCAATATTATAGACAGGGCATATCGTTTTCATAACGTTTTTCTGGAAACCTCCGCCCATCTCTTGTTAATTGTAGTCAAATAGGAACAGGAACTATCTATGGATATATCTGCTATGGCTTTGCTTTGTCCTTCACATGTATTATACTGTTAATACTATGCTACTTTATACTTTGACTTTGTATCTGATCTACTTTCACCCTCATGTACTTCACATATTTTATATTGCTGAGGTGTTTAAGCTGTCTTGGATAGTTGCAGATGGGGCGCACTTAAGCCTCGCCCTGACCCTAAGCCCTTCTTTCCTGATTGGGCGACGGACATAGCTGTTCAGTCATGTGATCTGCTGCACGGAGAATCAGCTTCTCCGGAATGCCGCGATATCACAAACGCCCCCCAACAACATACATCCAGACCGCCAGTGACATGGCTTCTCAACCATGAGATGAATTATGGATAATATATGTCCTGTTTATGTCGAAATGCTTCCATTTTCATGATTTTGCAGTTGGGCTGAGATACCCTTGATGTTATCCACAAGACACATCTGATATTGTTTCCCACTACCTCCAGAAACGGAGGCATTTTCCTAAGTTTAAGATGGACACTTCATCTGTGCCCGGGGACGAGGATGTCTCCGAACACCACATTGTCAGGGCCGATGAAGTGGATCAAACAGGGACCGATATATCAACAGTCTCTGACGACCAGCTAATGGCTGAGGTGGCTGAAGGTCTCAAAGAAGAAGCGTCCCAAGGAGCTAAGGAGCAAGCAGAGAGCGCGCATTCATCTGGGAATGTTAAAACGGCTTCAGCCTCGCGCCCAGAGTTGCGTCGTGATTCTTCAGCTCCCCCACCTCCACTGCAGCCGCCACCACCGGCGCCTGTCCAGCAAAACAGGGAGCAACGTACGGACTCTCTGAGTCTGGGCCAGTTGAGGCGGATTGTGCAGGAACTGCCGAAGATTGAACAGCCTGCATATGCTTTTGAGTATGCCGACTCTCAGCCGTTCCCAGATGAACTCGACGAATGGTTTCAGTATAGCGAGCCTGACAGAATCATGCTCTTGGGCACGAAAGTGTCTTTTGAGTATAACTGGAAGTCCTTTTGTGCACGGAACACTGATTCCACAGGGGAGATTTCCTGGTTATCTGCGAGTCGTGACCTTCGCAAATCTTTCATAGAGAAAATGCTTGATGGTTTCCACAATTCCGACCTATTTGCCCGCATTGAATCTCTAGAAGCTGTCTGCTACGCTATGTTAGGGGTCTGGGGACTAACAGCTGGGAGAATCGCGGATGATTATCCCGACGAGCCCACTCCACATGAGGCTGCCGAAACGCCGAGGACGAAGTCAATGCAAATCAAATGGATCGAAGAAAATGTTCTGCTCGTTGAAGAATGCAACGGTATACCCGCTCTGTATGAGTATATGAGAAAGGTCTTTGACAAGGATAAGACCTCCACTATTGGAGTTGAACTCTATGATGTGGATAATGAGAACAGCACCTCAGCATACTTTGCTGCCCAGGAACGTGAGGCGAATCTAGTTCTGACGGCAATATATCTCGTCGTCGAGGTGGGTCGCCGGCTGGAAACATCCAGTCCACAGCAGACAACTCTGCAGAATGCCATCACAGGCTTGACACCGAATCTATTGGTTTTCCTGGTTGAGATAATCTCTCGGTTACGATGGGACGATTCGACGAGTATCCCTCTTACTAGGGTCATTCTACTGTTCTGGAAATCGTTGCTGCTGCTCTTTGGCGGTAGCCAGAACCTGCAGAGAGCAAAAGAAGTGTTGGAGCCACCTTTGCAAACAGAGGATGATGGATCTCATCTACCTTTCCTTACTGCCTCTCCTCTCGACTATCACTCCTTCCGTCAAGAGATAACCTCGAAGTATCCTGCCTACAATCCTCCACAGCCTGTGGTTCCCTTTGAGTTGGATAATAATTCTATTTTGCCGCCCTTACCACAACATCCAAGCAGAATAGGCTCCTCTAGCAGTCTGTTTTCCGGCATTGGTCCGTCGACTGCTGGTGGCAACGGATCCATTCTGCATCAATCTGTTCATATCGCTACTCCCGCTCCATCGCCTCCGCCTTCTCCTGCTGGCCCGGGAGGAAAGGCGGCAAAAAAGCAAAACTACCAGACAAATCAGAATTTCCCATTCATGTATCCACCGCTGGATGGTTCTAGCAACAATATTGGTGGAAAAGGTACGAGCGACTTGCAGGATCAATTAGTTGGTAAAAGGTGGGAAGGCAGTGATGTGCCTGCGTCGATCATGGAAGCTGGGAGACTCTTTTCCAGTCATGTGAAAATGACGAGAGCAATGAAACAGCTGTGGGAAGAGAGAGAGCGTTTCATGAAATATGACCGTGGCTGGAACGCAGAGGATCTGGCAGGCCGGTCCGAGCCTCCGCTGGAAGACGAAGTTGAAGAATTCTCACTGGAACCGCGAGAAACGGAACAAGAAAAAGCTGTATCACCTGTTCAGCTGTATGAGAAAGAAACAGACGATGAAGATGTGCAGCGACGGCTCGATGCTATTGAAACGTTCTATGTTCGTAATCCCTACACCACTGATGTCAATGTTGCTGACCATACTTCTAGAAGCAAGCTATGCCGCACTTGCAGTCTGTTGTTATCGTTTTCTTGAAGGTTATCTTGACCAATGTCAGTGTCATGGTAAATCAGGCCAATGGGCAGAATGGGTATGTCGTCCAGCTTTCCTGTGGCCCTTCACATGCTGATATCTCAAGGAATGGATATAGATTTCCATCTGGTCAGAACGGTCTATCGCCAGAGCTTGACTCTGACGCTGCAATTGAGGAACTTGATAACCTCCGATTACGTGAGATCACTGGAAAGGGTGTCTCGGGATCGCTCCTGTTGATGCTGAAGTGGTTCAAGCGATCTCGTAAGCTAGCAAACAACATTACTGCTCTTATAAATGTCTGACTTGTGATAGATATTCTCAAGTTCGAGTACATGACTCAACTACTGCTCGATTCAAATTACCTGCCTCTAATACTCAAGATGTTTGCCCATCAGGATGTGGACCAGGCCGTTGCACAGCCAAATGACCGAGAGGATCTAAGGTATTTATGCAATGGACGCTACCTCATCTGACATACTAATTTGCAATAGCTTTTTCCACTTCTGCCATGTCCACTCCGATCAGCCACCGGAGCATCCGCCGTCTTCAGATGCGGAGTCTTCTCACAGTGAAGACGAAGCAGTCCCTCCGCCTATTCGTCGCCAGCCTGTCACGCAGAGCTTCCAAGGTAGCTCCTCAGTGCGCGGTCCATCTCCAGAAAAGTTTTCAGAAGTTCATGAAGGTCCTATACGGCCTGAGGTTGACGAACTGGGCTATCCGACGGCACCTCTTCCGAAGGAGCCTATTACGACGTATTCATTCCGCAACTTCTTTTCGGCCATCAACTATCTGCATATCATGCAAAAGATCACTAGAGACAAGGCGCACAGGTGCCTGCTGCTTGTCCAGTACAAATCGAGCACCATTCTCCGCAAAGGGCTGAAGATCCCAGACCCCCATCTTCGCCTCTACACACTAAAGCTTTTCAAATCACAGGTCCCATACTGTGGTCGGAAGTGGCGCCAGAGTAACATGCGCGTCATTACTGCCATTTATCTCTACTGTCGCCCGGACCTGCGGGACGACTGGCTGGCAGGTTCTGATATTGACGCCGAGGTCGAGGATGCCTTGCCCCTTGAGCAAGCCTTACGTGGTCTTACGCACTGGTGGCATTTGCGACGGTATAAGGATGTCATGGGTGGCGATGAGGGTGCAACTATCATGGATGAGGAAAGAGATTTCTTCGTCCGCGAGCTTGAGGCAATGGGATGGGGCCTTATGGGAGATGAGATGTTGAGTATGGCGGACGAAGGGAGTATGCCTGGTCCTGGGATGAACGGAACCGAATGGGACGGTGTGCCGCTGCAAATGGAGAGCTGGTAGTGGCTGTCCTTTCATAGCGAATGCAGCCAGCTTTGTTGATAGGTTTGCGCATCTACAAGAGGGTACTCTCTACATGTACAGCGATTCTTCATTTGACGGCATCGGAAGTATGAGCTAATCTGATATATTTGGTTATGGAATGTATTACGATTGAGGACTATTTACTGAGGGATGCAAGTTGTAACGGCTGCGGTATGGAGTTGGTCCACTGTTTCATTCGAAAGTCAAGGAACGCAATCGTGTCTTTGTCAGCTCTCTTTTTAAATACTGTAGCCTGTCTCAGGATCCTGAGTGCATCTTGCCATAGTCGATATATGCATGGCTCACTCGTTGAACGAAAACATGTCATCGGCTACCATGTACTGTTTACAGAAACATGCTACCTCGAATCTGTGTCTCAATCTGCAGAACAAAGCACATGATGATCTCGAAGCTCCACCGGCAATCCAGCACGTAGATACACCAAAACAATTGTCAGCCCAGTCCCTCTCACAATCGAGTCATCTCAGTTCCTATATTTCTATTCTTGGTTTACTTGTATCGCCATTAGCCACAGAGCCTAACTGGGATTCTTCGCGTTCATATCATCTTTTCGAAGGACCAATTTATGGACCGAGAGAGAGAGAGAGAGAGAGAGAGAAAGGAAAAGGCTGTCATTTAAACTACGACGGAAATTGTGAAGGTCGAGTTCCATACTTCTGGTGACTACTGGGCCATTAGACTAAGTCTGTTACTTATACGAAGTAGTATGCTCTCTAGGTAGTCTTTCTCACAATCAGTGAATGCGGGGATGCGGGGATGCGGGGGTAAAACTCCCACTGAGGATCAACCGATTTGAAGCAGCGACTAATATTCCAGCCTAATAATGCAATGGCATAATAACTTTTTGGAACCGCATAACAGGTTGCCAGATGACTGCCGGCGCTACTCTCACGATCTAAGTGAAACTTGATGGTAGGAGAACACGTGACGCAATATGCAATTCATGACGATGATATATCAACTCTTCGACTGGTGATACTTGAATACTGTAGAAATCGAGTACTTTTAGTGTCTTCGATCGTGTTCTTAGTCCCGTCCGGTGAAACTGTTTCTCTTCATGAGACTGCGGAATTTAGGGGAAAACCTCAGCCAGAATTCTGGGGAACTTACCGCGGAAATCCGCCGCGGTTCCGCCCCCGCGCGGAACACACCCTCTCGTTTGGCTCGGCTCGCCTTAACTGGAGAGTCATGATGATTAAGTCCAGTTGGACATACTAATATTATCGACTTAGATGAACGCAGCCTGTTTAAAGCTTGGCTACCAATGGTATTTACGACAATTCAGGTTCTTGGCGTAATAGTAATGAACCTCAGGCTGATTCCAATTTGACCTAGTTGAGCAGAAGTCATGTTAGACCCTCGACAACGTGACCGAGAAATAGTTATGCCCAAAAAAGACACTATGTGCGCAGAGCGAACTACTCTTATTGTGGTAGTGGTGTTTTTCTTTAATATATTTAATAATTCAAGTCGTCGCTTGGTCTGGTCCACGCTCACGAGATCCGAATTTGCGTCCTATAACACAGGCAAGGTATTACTTCCATCTGCTAAACGCACAAGAAGCACAATCCTGAGAGGAAATACGCCAATGTTGCGGTTAGCCACAGGAAAGAGTTAATCTGCTAGGAATATTCTCGTATTCTTTTGTTGCTGGTCACATCCTTCGATCATCCCCAGAAGTGCGGAATTGAGCGTTCCGCCCTCGGTCTTACCCCATTCTCAACGCCAACGATGGCCGAGACTCGAGACACATCACCCAAATTATAAAGGATCCATTTGGATTAAAATATGCAATTCGTTCAAGTCCGGACGAGCCAGTGATGTTGCCAAAAGCCTGATATCCCTTCTTCTCACTCACGTTTGGACCGCTCATGCCATATCTCCAGTTTATGTAGACGCGATATTGACTATGGCGATCGTGAACCTCCTCCTCGCCGCAAAGGACGTGTTACTCGATAACGGTATCCAACATGCTCTTATTGGACTCCTATGGGTTCCCCTCCTCTATGTGATCGCAAATGAGATCATTCGAAACAAAGCCCGACTTCCCAACTTGAATGGCCCCAAAGGATTGCCGCTTATCGGCAACTTGCATCAGATTAGGACGAATGCTGCAGAGCAGTATCGGAGGTGGGCGAAGAAGTATGGCGGAGTGTATCAGATCCAGCTGGGAAATATCCCTATTGTTGTTGTGAATACGGCAGAGGCGGCTCGAGTTATATTCGGACAGAATGCGCAGGCTCTAAGTTCGAGACCAGAATTCTATACTTTCCACAAGGTACGGAAACGATAGATGTATAGCGTTTCATGTGAATTTAGCTGACCAAACAGGTCGTTTCCAACACAGCTGGAACCACGATTGGAACGTCCCCTTACAGTGAATCTCTTAAGAGGCGAAGGAAGGGCGCTGCCTCAGCTCTGAACCGACCAGCGGTGCAGACCTACGTCCCTCATCTCGATATCGAGACCAAGACCTTCTGTGAGGAACTACTCGACTATGGAAAGGCTGGTCAGGTCCCTATTGACCCTATGCCAATGATTCAGCGGCTATCTCTCAGCCTTGCACTTACCCTGAATTGGGGAATTCGAATGGACTCTCAGAAGAATGACCTTTTTCACGAAATCACGCACGTCGAGGAACATATCAGTCGCTTCCGCAGCACGACAGGCAACCTTCAAGATTACGTGCCACTCCTTCGCTTGAACCCGTTCAACGTTGGATCTGTTAAAGCACGCGAGATGCGCAACCGCCGAGATGTGTATCTGAAAGCGTTGAATGACGGACTCGATGAGCGCATTGCGAACGGAACATACAAGCCTTGTATTCAAGCCAATGTCATTCTGGACAAAGAAGCGAAGCTCAACAAGGAAGAGCTGATTTCGATCAGTCTTACTATGTTGTCTGGTGGACTTGATACTCTCACGACACTGATGGCTTGGAGTATTGCGATGCTGGCGCAACGCCCAGACATCCAGGATAGAGCCCTGAAGGCGATCAAGGAGCATTACGGAAACGACTCCCCTCTTTGTGATCCTCTGGACGATCAGAAATGCGAGTATATTGTGGCCCTTGCTCGTGAATGTCTCCGATACTATACTGTTCTTCGTCTTGCTCTTCCTCGCGCTTCTGTGAAGGACATCGTCTACAATGGTGTTCGCATCCCGAAGGGTACAGTCATTTTCCTAAATGCTTGGGCATGCAATATGGGTACGTGATCAATACTTTTATCTTCAGACAGCTCCATTGCGTCACTAACATCGGTTCAGATAACGAGGTCTGGGAAGACCCCGACGAGTTTCGACCAGAGCGTTGGCTCCAGCAACCAGATGCTCCTATGTTCACATATGGATTGGGTTATAGGATGTGTGCAGGCTCCCTCCTCGCCAACCGAGAGCTCTACCTCATTTTCATGCGTTTGATCAACTCGTTCAAGATTGAAAAGTTTGACGACGTCGACTCTAACCCAGTCACTGGAATGGACGACCCAACGGCATTAGTAGCCATGCCAAAGAGATACCGGGCCCGGTTCATCCCACGTAATGAGGACGCTTTACGAAAGTCTCTGAAGGACTTTGTGGCTCTTGAATAATTTTTATAACGAAATCATGTCTATATGCACGTATATAAGAGATACAATTTTATCAAAATAAAAGACATCGTGGATATGAGCAATCTGGACGTAGGAATGCATATTTCAATTTAAAATGCAGCTAGAGATAATGATTCTTTATTAATGTAAGGGGGGAAAGCTCTAATGCATATGGCCTGTGCGGTAGTCTGGCCTAATCTGGAAGGTGAATACATTGTCCTACTAGGGCTAAAATTCTAAGATAACATCTTGCTATGTTTTCCTTTTCCATGTATATCTGGAGTTTCTTGCATTATCACTTGCGGTATCATTCAAAGCAGCAATCTTTGTATTTAAATTAGATAAGGGTCAAACAGGTGTTTATTTTCCGTTGGATAGCTATCGGGAGTCCCTCATATTATCATTTGTGTTCATCCAAGAAGAATGAAGTTCATATCCACATCAGATAATTTGATCAGGTGTGTATCATGTCTCTCTCTATAAGTATCGGGAGGTCCTCATATTATAATTTACGTTTCAATGCGAGGGTATTCAAGTCAATATCTAAAACAGGCGATTCGTGATCAAAGTACTCCACAGCACTAAGGATAAAGATCAACGAGCACTTATATTACTCTGGGCACTCCCGTAGATAGAAGGACATACTCTATACTTAGGACTTCACTGAGTAATGCTAAGACTCGAATCAATACGTCTCTTCAGAAAGGGCCGAGGTGGCCTCCAGTAGATAATTATCCCGTCCCAGTAAAATAATGCCAACAGGTAGATGAGTTATTTTCGTCAATTAGGGCTAGGGCTAGCGTTTTCATGCATTGGTCTCAGTGAATTTTTTTTCTTTGTTGTCTTGGGCCAGTTTAACAAGTTACAACATATCACTTTGTAGCTATCAAACTCTCAAATTCTCTGAATCCAAAGCCACTTCTGCAACTGCAACCATGGCCAATCAGGTACGTCTATATGTTCTAAATATATATTCTAAACATACCTTCTAATTACTGGATGCATTTTTAGAATGAGAATTCCGCGCCCAATGAGATCGGTTACGGTGATTTTTTCCTTGCAGGTCCCACATATATTAGCTACACTGCTTCGGCACAAGGACAAGTACAACGTAAGAAGAAGATAGTTCTATTACCTGGCAGATAGTAACAAATATATTTAATACAGGAGCTATCCGACGCGGTCGTGGTGGTCGGATCTGGCGTGGTAGCAGCGCCAGATCCATCCTCTCACGTCACCAGCCGTACCAGCAGAACCAGAATCAGGGTCAGGATCAGCACCAGCACCAGCATCAGCACCAGAACCAGAACCAGAACCAGAGCCATAGCCAACGACGGGGTGGTATGAGCCGCCAATCCCGTCGTCGGCCACTCGATGAGTGGTCAGTATCCGAACTGGTAAGTGAACCTCAACCTAGAATACATTCTACGACCAATAGTTTCTAATTGCTATTATCCCTGTAGACACAGGAGATGCAACGGCTTGCTGCAGCGAGAGAGAACCATCTGCAACAGGCCCAGCATGCACAGGAACGGTTGGATGAGTTGCGAAATTTTATACAGACCATGGCCATGTCTGGGGGGACCCCCGCGACCTCAACTGCGGAGTATAGGGAGTCTACGAATCACATCTCTCTTACAGGAGATGATACAAAAGGTCAGATGGCAGTGAAAGAGGAGGAGGACCATGAAACCTAAGTTCATGACTGTACTCGCTCTTTAATGAACAACTTTTGCCTTGTTTTTGTGTTTCTGTTTTTTTCCTGTAAGACTATTTGCTAGATTGCTTCTTTGTATTCATGAAATTCGTTTTTACCTCCTGTTTTATGACTAATTAATAATATTTACCGATCCTCACTATTATTTTGCTGTACATGACCACGCGTCGAGCGGAAACTGAAGCTTAGAATTCTAGCGGTACGGCGACGGTAGTGCTTGCAATTCATAACTTAATACAGGGAGCCCTGGCAAGACCCTTTGTGCTAATCGACGCCTGTTCATCAAAATAGGAACCTATAAGGATTTACCATGTATCCATCGAATGGGGAGTATGAAACAGGTCTATTCAAATCACTATCAAGACGGCAATGACTGGGTATGGGACTGCCCGGTCCTGATTCAATTAAGCTCTCGTGAAAACCGATATCCACAAAACGCCATGCAAATACTTTTTTCAGGCTGCCACAAAAAAATGAAAAGATTATGCGAGAACACTTTCTCTGCCAGGGCCCTCGGTCTCGTACTCGATCTCGATCCGGGCACCCTTCTTTCTTGGCTTGGGCGGAGGAGCAGCGCGCTTCCGCTTGGCACCAGGAGCAGGTTTCCGAGCCTCGCTACCCTCGCTGTCATCATCACTACCCTCATCGCTCTCATCGCTCTCCTCTTCCTCGTAGTCGTCGCTAGAGTCCGCAGAGTCTTCACCGATCCAATCCTCGATGTCTTCGAGGTCCTCCTCATCCTCGTCGAGGTCGCTAACATACTCCACCTCTCCGACACCCTCCTCCTCGTCGTACTGCTCGCCCTCGTCGAGGTCTTCATCTCTCTCACCCTCACCCTCACGCTCGAGACCGCGGAGAACCTTCTTCCAGATATTCTCTTCGACGTTCAGTGGACGATCACCGTAGGCACCGCTCCGCAGACGTTCAATCAGCTCGCGCTCGATGGCACGTTCGACCTTAGCGGCCGCTTCAGCCTTTCGCTCTCTAGTATCTTCCCTCCTTCTAATCTTAGGAGCAAGTTTCGGCACGATTCTCTCTCCGAGACGTTCTTCCTCCTTGGCAAGCTTCTTCATGCGGATGGAAACCTGCGTCAGGCGAGTAAGACGCTGCTTGCACTTGTGGATCAGGAATTTCGGCCAGTAAATGAGTCGCTCATCGATTTGTTCCAAGGCCTTGGCATAGTTGGAAGATAGTCGTATACGCTCCCACCACTTGCTGGGCATATGTGCTCGTTCGATCGTCTTCATGTAGAGATACATCGCACCAGTTTCAGGGTCCGATCGGACAGTCGCATAGCGGGAGTTTGCCAGCGGACAAGACTGGCGATTACACAGACCAGTAACATTGTGCTCGTTGCGGCAAAAGTTTTGTCCTTTTGTGGTCCTGTGCGGCGAATTCCATGTTAGTACCGACAAAGAAATTTCCGCAAAAGGGCATTCCATGACTTACTTTAGCTTGAAAGAACAGAACTGCTGGTTGATGACCTGCCAGACAATTTCATCGGAGGACATCTTGCAGAATAAGACCCGGAACAGGGTCTGGGGATCTGGTGGAAGCAGATGGATGGGTTGAGCCGAAAGTCGAGATGCTCGTCGATCTTGAAGAAAAAAAGTTGCTGCGGGAACACCATCACGTGATCCTTATCGATAGCGCGCTTATCGTCTCATCTAATCAGCTTTCAGCAAACATAATCTACTGCATTTTGGCTTTTACTGTTTACTGTTTACTGTTTCTTTTCCCATGTATGTGGTGAATTGGGTCTATTGTGGATCATTGTGAGTCTAACTCATATACCATTGATCATGATGATAATTCCAGAAAGAACTCACAACTCCAGTTATGGAAACTTACAAAAGCATTGCCGGCCATACAAATGTACAGATCTTTGCCTATTGTTATTTGGTTATACTGTCATAAATACCTTGACAATGCGCTTTATCCCAGCTTTATATTGTCTTCTTTATCTACTACTTTGTGGACATACTGTCCTAAAGAGTGATGGTCCAGATGCATTGTATGTTTCTCATCCAAGAAAGGAAATACATTGTTCTCCTTTGTCTTTTTCACTCAATGGATTCTAACTTGGATATTCCCTTCCACATTGACTATATGAACATGCTCTTTATTCTATACAGATTATAAATGAGTCAACGCATCCATCATGGAGCTCTATCCCCTCATCATCATCACTCTCATTGCGAATTTCACTACTGCTACAAGACTAGTGACTACTATAGAGCGTTCTGCTGCTCCTCTACTTTGCTATATATCAATCACAGCCCAACTTGTTCGTGCTATTTGGCTACAATATACGACCTAGTATCGTACTATACTTTTAACGCCAGCATATAAAATGTCATCTCACCGTGGTCAGCCTTCTGGCATCCCATGCCGCCGATGCAATCTGCTATTCCCGTCTGCAGATGCCATCAACCGGCACTTCCACGAATCAGTTGACCATAATATATGCAGTCTCTGCACGAACATCAGAAAAGACTTCGAATCATTCAACCAGCTCCAGGATCATCTCGAGAATGATCACTTATACTGCGAGCCATGCCACTGGTTTGCGCCATCCAAGACCGGTCTTGTTCAGCATAATCTTTCCAGACACTATATGTGCGGTATATGCAACCGGTACTTTGTGAATATTCATGAATTGAACGGGGTGAGTCATACATTTAAGTTCTTATTTCTTCGAATACCGTATATTCATCGTTCTATATGCGCGAATGATAGACTAACTCTCCTTCTTCCCTCTAGCATGCCATCTCCATGCACCGACCACGCAGCGCACTCTGCGTCCTCTGCAACCGCGACTTCCCAACCCTCTCTTCCGCATTCAGCCACATGGAATCAGGCAAATGCACCGAGGGCGCAACTCGCGAAGACGTGCAGACGCTGACAGTCGAGTTTCTCACGTCCAACCGGCTGGCTTTCAACAACCCATTCGATTGCCGTGTCTGCCATCGCCCCTTCAATCGCATGTGCGATCTCCTACAACATGCCGAAACACGGGCTTGTCCTGAAGGATACTGGGCGAATGCACAGTCAAATAGCGGTCTCGGGGCATTGGTCGAGCATGTTAGGCATAATTTGAGAAATGCTGTCAATGCTCGTCGCCAGAATCAGGGGCAAGGTTTCGCTGCACAGAATCCACCGGCTCCTACGCCACAGCAGTATACTGGTGGTCCTGGTTCGCAGTTCGGGCATCCTCAGGGCCCTGGACGATAGTTTATTTAGCTCGCGTTTGACGTTGGTCCTTTTCCCTGTTGGTGTTTTTGTTGCTTTCTATGAGTTGTTTCCCCTGGCATCTCATTTACAGAGCTTCTCGAGCACGCTGTTATGATCTGGAGGCGTTGCATTTCATTATCTGCGCTATACTGTTCTCCAATATATAACGGTTGCATTGTCGAGGAGATAGGTACGGCCATTCATCGGTGCTCTTTTGGTTTATTGGTTTTGGTGCAGAGAGATGTTTATCGGTTATGATACTTGATGCATTTTACGGAGTATGATAGATTGCATGGACGCACTGGAAGTTTTGTCGCATTACTGTTCATCTGAAGTTGTGGTTAGATCAATGCTCACCAAATATACATATCTTACTGCATATGCAATGAAGACGACGGCACTCTCAGCCTCTATTTATATCTAGTAATACTACTCCGTACCGCAGCTGCTACAACTTATACATCCTCGAGTGAGACCTGCTGCAGAGAATCAGTCGCGCTATCTTCAGCTCCGGCGTAGTCTTCTCTATAGCCGTGGTAAGCACGTGCGCTACTTCATCCATCGGCGTAATAATTGTTCTCCTTCTGTCATCGCGCAGAATATGGATGGAACTTATATCGTCG
Source organism: Paecilomyces sp. PK2413 (assembly GCA_023624055.1). Classification (NCBI taxonomy): domain Eukaryota; kingdom Fungi; phylum Ascomycota; class Eurotiomycetes; order Eurotiales; family Thermoascaceae; genus Paecilomyces; species Paecilomyces sp. PK2413. Next base: position 649,212 of record JAMADQ010000002.1, read on the forward strand.
GTGATCTTGCCAAGGTCACGATTAAGGTACTGGTGCACCTGAAAGAGGCATCCACACTTTGCGAATCCCACAGATCATGTTCAATGAGTTCCTGGTATACGCCATTTCCGCTGTGTTTCACTAAGTATTGGAGGAGAAGAAGTACCACGGTTGTATGAATGACTGCTGTTGGGATTTCAGAATATGAATAAGAGCGGGGTGATATGATGTACACTCTCTGCACTAATTAAATACGATCAAGCCGACCACGATTAATCTCGAATTAATATGGGATTGGTTCTTGACCAGGTGTCCTTTCCAATTATTCTCCAGATCTTTCTTATACTCCTTATATTATTTCTCCTATAATAAATATCTCGGTTCTTCATGTTACCTATTTGTTTGTATCCGCAGCCAGCAGTCAGCGTTCATATCTACATTTCGTGATTCTTAAGAAATTCCGTATATAATACGATCAATATACTACGTACACTAACAACCTTGGTGCTAACGCCTCGATGTATATGCGAGAATGTCCAGTGTTTCCCTATCCTTCAGACCAGAAAACTCGAAGTCATGACACTATGAAATGACACAAGTCACGAGTCCCTCTACTCCCAGCCACGTGCCTCAATCCTGTTAATATCACCTCATGACCAGACTATACGAAAAAGCCGCATTTCGTAACGTGGAGTCTATACAGGAAAACTGTCCTCCACTTGAGTTTTGTGGCGCGACAGTTTCGCCGAAGATCTACCGGCAGGCCATGGTCTCCGGAGCAGACAACACCGGCCAATTTTCACCAAGATTTCTCCGACGATGCCCCATCTCGATCTGGGAGATGACAGTCTAACTATGCGACCGTGAGCATTTATGACATGACGGCGGACAGGCCATTGTAGCCTTTTCATTATATTACTGGTATCCTATTTCATATTGCTGACAACGGGCTCATACTTAGGACCTGTCCAGTCGGGAGCAGAAGTGAACTCGGGAGCTCCCGTACTTGGCTGCTGTTTCTCCAACTTTCGGGACCGGAAGACTGACCTTGCCGATCCAGAAGATCCCGACTTCATACTTCAGAATAATACGAGCATGAACACGATGCATATCTACCATACTTTTTCATCTGGAGGACCGAGCGTGACCCGTGTTGCAACTCCGGGAGATGCTCTGAGCCGCCACCAAGATGCAGCCCGAGGGGAAAGATTCCCGTATCTTCCAGCACGGACCGGTCCAGAGTCTGGAGAAACAAGGATCTCGGAGACGATTCGGTGTGAAAGAGTCTTTCTACAAGAACGCTATGGCCCGGGATGTTAGGTCGACAGAGGAGAAACGGTTGCGACGAGCCACCGAGTTCGGCTTCGTAACTGGTGGACTGTCCCGAGACGGATGCCCTGAGATCCACCGTTGGACGAGCTTGGACGCCAGGGATTTTGGCTCGGCTGGAGCCTCCACGGGGAAGTAAAGAATCTTGTGGAGGCCCGGCAGTTCTGTGGAGGACCTGGGGTTGCACGCCTGGTCTATTCGGCCAACTTCCGCAATACACCACCAGTATCGACAGTCGTCTTGGTTTGCTGCCGTTGTTATTACTGTCGATGGAATCGTTGAGCAGATGGTTATGAGGGAGATCCGGCAAGCCGCGAAGATTCCAGAAGACTAATGTGTATTCTGTGCCATGGCTTGACTCGATCGAAGCTTTCTTGGATGCCGCCAAGCATTGATCTGCGCGGTTCTCTTTCACATCAACCAACGGAAACCATAATCCGTGAAATGTTGCTGAGTCTCTGGGAAGTCGTACAGACTTCGATCCGGCTCTGTTACCACATGTGGTTGGATGGGCCTTTTTGGTTACACACGCGATGCTTATCCCTGGCCTGTTAGCGGACTAGTCTGATTTCCATCGGCCTAAAGGCGTCATTGGCATCGTTCACAGGCAGGAGATCGTGTTGGCCACATCCCGCATTTCTCCAGTTCCACTTGCATTCTAGTCTCAACATTATCACTGGTCGTTTACACTTCCCCGACCAGGTGATCCCCAGACCCATGCCGCACCCCGCGACGCCATTGAGCGTTTTTTTCTTTGGTCGACCTCAAAGGCTCGTTGTATATTAGACGTGGTGCCTCCCTCCGGTCGGTGCTCTGAACTCCGCGGCACCTGATTCTACTTCACTCCATTTCGCGCAGTTCGATTGGGCTACAGTCGATACACTGCCCTTCTCGTTGCCTCCTACGCGGGATCATACATCAACCTTGACTGGGTATATTGTTTCCGCTGTCAGGTGTGCCCAGCATGGCAGATACTACGCCCAACCCGGGCAATCTTGAAGCCCACACGGAGAACAAGGCAAACACCATGGAGCTCGATGATGTCCACGACTTCCCCTTGAAGGATGAATCTGCCGTCAATGAGGCTGCCATGGACGCTGAGCTCGTGCAGCTAGAGCAACAATTGCAGGGCCACAGGCGATCCAGACTGCAGTTTGACTTCTCTCCAAGATTTTTCACTTGGATGTTGGTCTTCTTCGCTTCCATGGGTGGTCTTTTGTCCGGTCTCGATCAATCGCTCATCAGTGGTGCCAACCTGTTTATGCCGAAGGCGCTGCACCTTTCGGACTCGAGAGCTAGTTTGGTCAATGCTGGTATGCCACTGGGTGCGGTTCTTGGTGCCTTTATACTGTCACCCTCGAACGAGTACCTTGGTCGTCGAATGGCCATTATCTTCTCCGTCATCCTCTACACGATCGGTGCAGCATTAGAGGCAGGTGCCATTAACTTCGGCATGATATTTGCTGGCCGTTTTATTCTGGGTGCTGGTGTTGGTCTTGAAGGCGGTACCGTGCCTGTCTACGTTGCAGAGTGCGTGGACAGCAAAAAGCGTGGAGGATTGGTGTCTCTCTACCAGCTGAATATTGCTTTGGGAGAGGTACTTGGCTATGCGGTTGCAGCTATCTTCGTCGATGTTGAAGGCAACTGGCGATATATCCTCGGATCCTCCTTGGTCTTCTCCACTATCCTCTTCATCGGCATGCTCTTCCTTCCCGAGAGTCCACGATATCTGATGCACAATGGAAAGACGGTGGAGGCTTACGGTGTCTGGAAACGCATTCGCGGATTCACTACTCTAGAATCCAAGGAGGAATTTCTCGGTATGGTTCAGGCCGTGGGCTCTGAGAACGATGACCACGTGACCACGAAGAAATATGCCTGGATGGACTTCTTTACTGAACCCCGCGCACGAAGAGCTATTGTTTATGCGAACATAATCGTATTTTTAGGCCAATTCACGGGGATCAATGCAGTTATGTATTATATGAGTGTTTTGATGTCGAAGATTGGATTCGATGATAAAGACTCGGTCTTTATGTCTCTTGTTGGCGGTGGGTCCTTACTACTAGGAACTATCCCAGCTGTCCTATTTATGGACAGCCCGAGATTTGGAAGACGCTACTGGGCCAATGTTATGCTCCCAGGTTTCTTTATTGGCCTGGTCCTTGTTGGCGTTGGCTACCAGATTCCAATCGAAACACACCCTGCTGCAGCTGAAGGCCTTTACTTGACTGGGCTGATACTGTACATGGGTTTCTTTGGTTGCTACGCATGTTTGACATGGGTCGTTCCAGCAGAGGTGTTCCCAACATATCTGCGCAGTTACGGCATGACCACCTGTGATGCAAATCTGTTCTTGTGCTCTTTCATTGTGACGTACAACTTCACACGGATGATGAACTCGATGACAAGAACCGGCTTGACACTTGGATTTTATGGTGGTATTGCTGTGCTCGGTTGGTTCTACCAGATCATATTCATGCCAGAAACCAAGAACAAGACCCTTGAAGAGATTGATGAGCTCTTCTCCAAGCCTACGTCTGTTATTGTGAAGCAGAACATGAAGGGTACCGCGGAGGTTATCAGAGACCTTGCAACATTTCGCTGGAAGAAGGTATTTCTGCCTTCTTAGATTGGTACATGACGCATGATGTGATGTTCGATGGATAAGTGTGATGCCTCTCAATTCAAAACTATTTCTCTAATCATATATCCCTCGTAGGTTGTACCTAACCACGCGTAGTTTTAAAGGGTATATTAGCTCTGCGGCAAGCAGAGTCCAAGTACCTCTTCCCTGACTTTTGTAGATTCCGAGCCTGGCTTACTGACTGGTTCTAGTTCGGACTATGCTTTCTTAATCTCTGTCTATCTTCCTCTATAGATATCTGGAGTGCTTCGTACTATCACATGTGGCTTTAGCCAAAATAAGGAGCCTTCTTATTTCAATTGGATAATCCCAGTAGACACTTCTTCTCGTAGTATGAATATCGGGTGTCCCTCGTGCCATCATCTGCGTCTTCATACAATAGCAGTGAATCTCATATGCATACCAAGTGATTCGAGTAGATGTTTCACTTATCCCTCCATAACTAGCAGGCAGCAGCAACTGTAGAAAAGTGAAGAGCTCTGGTCTTCACCTTTTCCTTCCCCGCTCATATCACCGCCATCGTCAACGCTGCCACTTCCCATCACACAGACATAAAAGGGCCCGTTTCCCTCAGTTGAATCATCATCTTTAGTTCCTCAAATCGATACTGCAATGGCCTCTCGAAGAGAAGATCCCTTGAAATAAGGAGGAAATTCCAATTTGTCGTCCAAAGGTAGAGTAGATCCTCAGCGCTAGAGCCGGCTCTAGAGCGAGAGTCAGCAGTTGGGCGGTCTTGATCGCGAAAGTCATCGCGGTCCACTGCAAATTTAACTACTTCAGAATAATACACAATTTCTAGAATCCTTATATTATAGTTCTTTATATCTATGTCTTCTCTATATTGGCCTCTACCTTTTGTGGCATCGGTGATGCTACTCCGCGAGTAGCTCTCTCTTCAATATTGATGACTTAACGTATATCGCGTGAGATTTTATTTTAATTTTAATTTATTTAATCTTTAATAAACGAAATACAATTATTGCTAGGGATATAGCTTTCACGCATTAATTACAGTGGAATGTTTATTTTTTGTTATACCTAGTTTAACAAATCAATCTTACCTCAGACCTTCACATCTGAAAGATAATACTGAAGCGATGGCGCACCAGGTATGTCTATATGTCTAAATATACGTTTTAAACATACTGTCTAACAATTCGATGTCTTTTTTAGAACGAAGATCTGCCCAATACTGGATATGGAGGAAGTTTCTTTACCGGCCCGACCTACATCTCATACTCTACCCCGGGCCAGCAGTGACAACAACAACAACAATATCAGAGACAGAAGATTATTGTATTATTCAATCTTCGGATGCATATATTAACAAATATATTTAATACAGAAACTAGCCAGCACAGCCGTGGAGATTGTGGTGGACGGGTCTGGCGCGGTGCATAGCAGCACCAGATCTGGCCTCTCATGCCACCATCCGTATTAGAACCACCAGCAGCAGCAGAATCAGCAGCAGCAACAGCAGCAGATCGTGGGCGGCCTAAGCCGGCAAGCTCGTTGTCGTCCTCTAGAGGACTGGTATCTCTCCCAAGTCGTAAGTGAACCTAGTCTAAGAATACATTATAATATCAGTAGATTCTAACTAATTGCCATTATTGTTATAGACTATGGAGCTGCAGCGTCTCGCTGCAGCGAGGGAGAACCTGCTTCAGCAGGCCCAGCGAGCGGAGGAAAGAATGGAGGAGCTGTAGAATTTTCTGCAGAGTATGGCAACGGCCGTGGTAGTTCAGCAATCCAGGGCACGACGGAGTCAGATTCGATTTCCCTCACAGAGGATGAGCAAGGGACGCTTCGGGAAGTAGGTGGTAGATTTTAATTCGTGGTTAGGCTTTTCTTTCTGTAACAGACAACTTTAAGTGCTTCCCTCTCTTCCTACAGAATCGTGTTTCTTCTATGTTTTAGAAATTTGTTTCTGTAAGGAATGCGGGCGCTCCCCAGAATCCTTCGGTCAGAAAGGCTAGATATCCTAGCGGCTATGGCACTGTTACAGTTTCCACCTTCTGTTTTGTTACGAGATAATTAATTAATTAAAATGTTCAACTTGAAAATAGCTATCTGCGATTATTTTCTATAGCTTATTGTAAACTTCTTACGAAGCCGACAACCGATTTCCCGAAATGGTAAAGCTCCACTTATCAGGGCCATTACGCAATGACAGGAACGGATGGGTAAGAATTATCAACATCAAACTTCTTTCATCTCACCTCTTTGCTTTCAATCCATTGAGACTGCAGGCTACTGTACGACTATCCAAGATGGCAGCCATTCTTCCTCGTGCCGGCCTCCGAGTTCTTCGAACCCTTCCCAGAGCTACGCCTGTAGCTAGAGGCTCGTTCGCATCCACGCTTCCCCGCACTCAGCGGCCTCTGGCGCAGCCCATCACTCGCCGGTTCCTGGCGACTGGTATCCCAGAGCAGCCTCGTCTGCGCCTTGGATCCACTGGCATGTTCTATGTACCGTCGTGATCCTAAGCGAGGGTCTCGTTGCTAATGTTCGCAATGCAGCTCCCAACTTCAAGGCCCAGACGACCCACGGAGAGATCGACTTCCATGAATTCATCGGCAACAACTGGGCTATCCTCTTCTCCCACCCGGCCGATTTCACCCCGGTGTGCACGACAGAGCTGGGCGCATTCTCCAAGCTGAAGAATGAGTTCGACCAGAGAGGTGTCAAGATGATCGGACTGGTGAGTCTCCCCGGATAGCGCGTTGTCACTGCTTCTTCGGTTATCACCACTAACTACTCATACATCGTAGAGTGCAAATGACCTCAGCTCCCACGGCGACTGGGTCAAGGACATCAACGAGGTCGCCAATACCAACGTCCAGTTCCCCATCATTGCCGATGCTGACCGCAAGGTCGCCTTCCTGTATGACATGGTCGACCAGCGCGACATCGACAACATCGCCGAGAAGGGCATTCCTTTTACTATCCGCTCCGTCTTCATAATCGATCCGGCCAAGAAGATCCGTTTGATCATGCTGTACCCGGCGTCGACTGGCCGCAACTCTGCAGAGGTGCTGAGAGTGATCGATGCTCTCCAGGCTGCTGATAAGAAGGGCATCGCCACTCCGATCGACTGGAATGTCGGCGAGGATGTCATCGTCCCACCATCTGTCTCTACGGAGGACGCGAAGAAGAAGTTTGGTGAGGTGCGGGAGCTGAAGCCCTACCTACGCTACACCAAGTTCTAAACAGCATCTGCCTGTATAATATAATTGTATGATAGGTCATAGCAATAATGAACCAGATCGCCTCCCGCGATTTATTATAGATGCCTCAGTGTTTCGTTCACTTTCGCATATATAAGTTTCCTAAATCTATTCAACATTGTCTCAAAGTCATGTAACACTGTCTAGCTGTATCCCCCTTTCCCTGGTTTATTTGATGCTTTGGGGGCTGTATTCTAGTATTCGAATTAGAGCGCTAATAGTAGATGGCGACATCCACTATTGATGGAGCATCTCCAATCGACAAGAAAAACCGCATACCATAGATACAAAACTACTCCGTACAAGGTGCAGGTTACCAGATATCTCCGAGAGTGTTATATCGAAGACAAGATACCTTATCCGATAACTACATTGACCGAATTAAAGCTTGTCAGATACTAAAGTAAGGTCGTGAAGGTCTTTGGCTCTTTGTTGCCTCATCGCTCAAGGCTCCGGTAATAACATCGCCGGAGGGCTTTAAATAGATACGGCTAGTCTATTTTCCTCAAACCAAGAGGCTAAAGGAAGATAGAGTATCTGATATTGCCATGTCGTATGTGGCTGTGGCAGATAACTAGGCGATCAGCTGCATCCCCAACCAAGCCATTCTTCAGACGGTGGCGGTGGATCGATCGTCCAAACGATTTCCTGGGCGACGATCTCCGACTTTTCTGCTGCAACGCGACTCCTGCTGCCCCTTCGGTTTCAGAAAGAAGACTCACTACAACGTTGATTGAGCGGCTGGTTCTGCCAGCTGCTCTCGTCAATCTTCTCGACAAGAGCTCGTTCTCACAACTCTGGCGCATCAGTATCGATCACCCCGCGCCGCCTCTAGCCGCCCGCGTCTTCATCGAGTACACTCCCTAGGAGTCTCACCGTCACGACAATTCCCAGCTTTATCCAGGTTACAGCGCTGCAACCCTCCGGAACGATACTATGACTTCCTACTTTGCCTCTTTAACGTCCTCGAGCGCCATCTCGAACCTCGGGACTCGCCTCAACTCTCTCCGTCGCGCCATCAGCTCTGGCGACGAGGTTGATGACCCCGACAATGAAGACTGCTCCCACATCTCGAACGTCCTGCGCGCATATTACACGGAAAAAGGACGTCCATTCCCTGTATGGCTGCCACCGGATCCAAAGGCGCCGGCTCCCCCTCCACCTCGAATGGTTGTGACACAGGCATCGCTGCAACAGAGTGGTTATGGACAGCCGCAAGGAGGACGAGGTGCTGGTCTCAGTGACCTGTGGGGAGATTCGGCAGCTTCGCAACCACCGCCGCAGCAGCAGACATTAAGTCTTCGTCGTGGACGCGCGCAGGCTCCTGCAGGGACGCACGCTCTTTCAGCATCCCCGGGTCCTGGATCACGACCGTCAACAGCAACCCCTCCACCACCGATGGGGGCGCGACCCCTCCCAAGTCGTTCAAACCAGAGCACACAGTCGGCGCCTCAAAGCCGTCTAGGACTGGATCGTGCAGGCTCAGGAGGAAGCTCTGCTTCGGACAGACTGCGCGCACGCCTGCAAGGAGGATCTTTTGGAGGAAGCTCACCGAGTCCACCGCCAGTCCAGTCCCCTGGAGGCGGTCCTATGGGCTCCAGTCGATGGGGATCCGCAGATTCCGGCACATCTGACAGTGGTTACGGGTCCAATCCATACGCTGGTGGAAGTGCAGGAAGCGGAGCATCGCGCAGACCAGTCGGCCTGCCTTCAGGACCTAAACTCCGTGGTCCACGATAAAAACAATGCGGTCTCTACTTCAGGCGGTCCCTCTTTTTCTGGATTCCTGGCTCGAGAATCCCTTGTTGATGACTCTGGCATATTGCGTTATGTGATCGGTTGCATTAGTGATTCCCCAGTCTGTTGTTGCATAAGAGCATTGGCCTGAGCACTCCATCTTGCAAGGCGTTTGGTATTATCTCCTGCATCTATTTCAATCAGTCGTTTAAGTATAGACATGCACTGTACATACGCATTTAATAATGATTAGTCCAATTGCGAGAGCCTCTTTGCTGAAAACATAACTCTGGTATTCGTCCAGGATTGTAATTATTCCATCTATTCCTCTCGTTTTCGGTGCCAAGTCAGAAGGTCTATCCGATATTGCTTTGTCCCCCAGTTTTATCTTCTATGTTGCATCCTTGATGATATGACTGTCCATTGCATATATTTACCTCCCATTCAAAGGTTCCCAGTCAATACCAGCCTCGCCCTCTACGACCTTCGTTTCCTTACCTACCCTGGAAGCCCAGATCTGCGCGGTTCCCTCTGGGACCAGCTCTTCCACCTCAAGCGAGACTAGAGCGTCCAGTATCCAATCCTGACAATCCTTCGTCCCGCCAAACGGTGGCTGTTCACTTGATATCATCGAAATTACTTTGTATCGTCGTGCATCATCGAGTAGCGAAATTCGGCATAAGCCCCACGCGTCCTGGTCGTCCAGTGCATGCCCGGAGCGATGCTCGAATATGAACTTGTTGGATGGTATATCGATTACTCTGACATGTAGGAGATCACCAAACTGATTTGGTGGCTTGTGGACGACGAAGCCCCAGTGCGCTCGTTCTGAGGTTCCGGGACCAAATATTCCAACTGAAAATTGATAGGTCATGTTGATGTATGTCGCGTCGTTGATTATTAGGCTGTTCTCCTAGTTCGGGTCCTCGTTCTGTTCAAGCCCTATGTTAATACAGCTGATTAAATCGTCCTTATAAGTAGGAGAACCAACTTTTAATATCAAGCAAACATGAAGTTGTTGCTATCCCGCGCTGTGAGGGGATCAGTCCCACGGACTCAGTGGTCTTACACCAGAGAGACAAAGCGATTGGTCACAACGCATTAGCTACTAATGGTTGATACCTATATGCAGCACCAAGCGGATGTCTCAGTACTCTTTTTACGCCCCAAACGCCCCGGGATATGAGTCTTCATCTTCCTATTGACTGTGATTTTGTATCTAATATCTGCAGCTATCTGCAGCCCCATTCCGTAGGAGACCACAGAACACCTGCGACTCAGCCAGTATGATGAACGGCGATTACAAACGGTGTCGGGTCCTAGCAGAAACAGCAATTTAAGCAGCTTTAAAGTGATTTCTGCTGGAATATTTGGCCATTCTGTAGAGTAGACCTGGTTCCCTGAGGATATACGCATATGTTTCGTGTAACTGGCCCCTAAAGCGTGCATTCTCCCTCTTTGACTATTATGGAATCTACTAGAATGAATACCGCAGGTTCTTTGTCTCAGTTGAAGTCAAATAGTGGACCAGGGGACCTCTGAATTCTGAATCCAAGCGATCAACAAGCCACCATACGGCGTTCCGTATAAATGTCTCCTATTCCTTCACGATGCGACGTTTCTTCACAAAACTTATATATAGCCAAATCAGGGTGACTACCTTCTCTAGGGCTTATGTTTTCCTGCGTATAGGCTGGTGGCATCGTCGACGCTTCCCACTATGATTCCTCCAGGAGGATGCCAGATAAGGGGCTGGGTTTAGTGAGTGTATAGAATCAAATACCGTCACGGCTCCGCGTGTTACGACAGAGCCCAGACCTACAACAAACTGAAGCAAAACGTGGTATATTCACTATTCTGGTTTCATAACGGATATATCCTCCAAAAAAGGTTTGCGAAGAGGTGCTCGATGGCGAACTCTTAAAACATACCAGCCCTTCTCAAATTGAACGCAGCAAGTGCTTCACTGCTTTCCTCGAGCTTGGTCTCCTTTATTTCATCAGGAAAATGAGACTGACTATGAATTATACGACAGTCACCTGCATATTCCACGCTATTCAGCGCTCATTTCCGTCCAGATCGGAGTGTGAATCCCCCTCGTCGTCGTGGAAGTCGCCCAACCCCGCTGGAAATACCTCGTTACGGTGAATCAAGACCTCCCATCAAAACTTTTAAATAGGGCTCCCAGCACATCCAAAATATTTTCTTCTTCTCCCCCATCTCAGGCAATCCTCGTGTGCCCCAGAGCGGGCCCAGGATTCGCCCCATTATATATAGCTGTTGATGCTTATCTTGTTCCATCGTGGGACCGAGGTGTACCTCACACTGGGTACCCTTGACAGAGACGTGCAGAACTGTCGCTACATCTTCTGCCTGGAATCAATATATATATATGTTAGTTCTATCCTTGCTGCATTGAGATGTGAAAAGTATGAGTTACTGACTGTTACGAAGATGAATATTATACTGGCGGGCCTCCTGGAAGGCAATGAGCCCACAGTTATCATCTAAGATCAGGTGATATCTGACGCGAATAATTATCCGATGAATTTTTGATGTTATAACCACCCTATAAACAAGGGAGCTATAACGAGTTTGCTCCACAACTAGCTCTGTCGGTGCCCACGCGACTCATTCGCATGGGCCATCCTGTCCTCAAACTCACGGAGCAGTTTCGGTACCGATCTGTGTTCGCTGCGTGGCCGAATGTCCGCACGTACGATGGCCTGCTGAAAAGCCACCCGTCCACACAGACCATCGTTGTGAACTCTCAGTTCACCAACGCCCTCAAGGAGGTCTTGTGTGTCGAGAACGCTACTCTCGACCTTGGAAACATTGTGGTGAGCATTGAGGGTTCGCTCTGCGAGGTAGACGAGGCCTCCAAGTCCCGATATAACGACCCTCACAGGTTGTTTATCCTACAGCTCCTTCTGGCCAATGTGAGGCACGGGGGTATCGTGGTGGTGACATTACAGTCATCACAACATTACGGTCATCACACCCTACCAAGCCCAAGCTATGAGGATCCGGCAATCCTTATTTAAGATGGGAGAGCGCGGCATTCTGGGCCCTTTTGAGGTGCCCAAGGTCACAACGATTGACTCCATGCAAGGAAAGGAGTCCAGAGTTATCATCTACGATTGAGTGATATCTCATGCGGACAGATTCTCGGACCTGGGGTTCACGACTGGTGATCACAGGGGCACCGTTGGACTCACCCGGATGACAGAAGTCATGATCAGCTTGCTTCCCGAGTCCGTGGGGACCGGCCTGAGAGCCGTCGCGCCTGCAGACCGACACAACTACCTCGGCGAGAGAATAGTTGTGCAGACATCATACCCCTGCGCTTTCATGCAGTGGGCGCAAAGCGAGAAGATCGTTTTGCCAGTGGAATGTTTGTCACCTCCCAATTGTACTTTGATAATGTTGGAAGCTAACATATACGAGAATCCAACCGTGCTCTCGATCCTACGCAGACCGACGACGTACTCTGAGAGCCTGAAGCAGCTGAGATGGTTGAAGGTAGCGATGCTATGCTAAGGATCGTGTTGATATTTTTTTGTCTCAAACTATTCTCCTCGGACTCGTGAATATTGGGAAAGCGTCCCTGATATATACCGTCAATCAGGGATCCAATGGAGATGGACAGGAGAGTTGACTCAAGTAAGGACCACATCCATTAAGTAAGACACCGCTGACATCAGCAAACTGTTAGTTATATCTGGAGGTCACCTGAGACCTGTTTCCAATATAGGTTTTACAGATACTTTTTGAACTTGTTCGTGGGTATCAATTAACATTTCGAGTGGACGGTCCGGTGAGAAACGTTCTGTCCTCTACGATACTACTGGTGACTAACGCCTTACTCCAGATTCATGGCAACAAAGATTGTGAAGACTTGTTTTTACAGATGACTATTTTCATTTCAAATTGTGGAGTGCAAAAATAAAAAGAATTTGGAATTCCAACTGACAAATGCATAACTTGTGTTGTTTTCTCCGATGGGAAGCCATGGACAGCATCTTGTCCGAATGATTTCTGAGATCCTCCGATCTCACGACATCGAACCTGAGCTACTAGACTTCTGTGGTCGTATATCCACGATTGACCCTGAGCCGAACCCTACCCCGACAGTTGTCGTCTTGACAGAAAATCGTCCATTCGGTAATAAGTGGATTGATGCATATCGATCGATTCGAAGGCTCTTGGTGAGAGAGGGGTTACAGCAGTACTCCGTTGAAATAGCTTGCAAGCTCGCGTTTCAGTCGTCCTATTATTTCACCACCAAACCTACAGATGCTCTTCGTTTACCTGTCTTATGAGCTTAACGAGTAACACTTGCACTTGCGCAGCTATTGTCATTGTGGACCCAACTGGGACGCGAACGAGGCCAGGGACAGTACAAGAATGTGAGCGGTTTTGTTGAATTCATTCGGACCAAGGTCGGCATAAATCTCAAATACGATGACAAATGGTGGCCAGTGGTTGCGAACCGCACTCTGTTCAATGCATGGATCCAATTCACCAGCACGCCTTGGGGCTGCGTGAAGTTTAACATTACCAACGCCTATCATGCCACGATTACTCGGCTCTCATGTAGTAAAGTTCAGTTATTTTATAATATGCTTAATACATTCCATGAGACATATTGGTCCTCCTTGTGAATGCATATTCTCGTCAGCGACGACTTCTTGGCTAGAAGACGCCACCCAGAAGTCTCAAAAGCAGCGGATTGGGCCTATATCCCATATTCCATCTTAGCAATCGATACATGCCACCCCTAGCCAAGGCTACCACGTCACCTTCCCAATATAATAATGACTTATGTGCACTATACTGCTATTTAACTATCTGCCATTTGATATGGTCACACATGTAGATAAAAACTTACCACATTCCCTTCACAGTTTCCCTGCCCTGCGCAGCACAAGAATGTGCCGCCGTTGCAGTATTGTCCCCTCTGGGAGCAACCAGCTCTTGCCTGCAGGTTTGAGGCCTCGTCGGCTGCTGCAAATGCAGCTAGTGCGAAGAGGAAAACGTAGAACTTCATGGTTGAGGGATTGGATTGTACAGTACAAGGTCTTAATGGAAATATATGGTAGCGCCGAAGAGATAGCGTGATGTAGGTTTATGGATGTACTTTGGAGGAATGGATCTCTTCAACTCTGTGGGAATTAGGTCTTATATATCTATCACGATCATTGATACCCGGAATCCATATCTAGTATCCCAAGACAGTATTTCGAATCCATTCCTTGGCTGTAAGACTGACGTTGCATTGAAGCATTCTGATCAACCGACTTCACAGAGTATAAGGATAGGTCAATCTTGGCCTTTTCTTGGAAGCATAAATACTTGTCTTTATAGAGCTTTCCCCGCATTTTGAAGCTATGCACATAAGCCTGCATGAGTTGTGAGACCAAGGAGCACCAATCACAAACTCCCCTGTAAGCATGCGATAGCCAGAACAATGGTCCCTGTTTTATAGTTCTTGTTGCCTGACACTATCCTGCATGAACATGGCTCCTTTCGGCTCATATATTCCACCGTCGTACGATAGAAACAAGAGTTACTGGACCGGATATACGTAAGAAAAATCTGAAGCTGCATTTAGCGCTGGGCTAACTTGACCATTTCGGGGGGGATCTAGGGCATCAGATTGTATGAATGGATGATCGTTCTGTCGAAAAACGCAGTGAAACAACAGCCAATGCTACAGAAACACCTTGGTCTCTTGGCATATATGTGGGGATACTCAAGGGTGTACGTAACGTAGCAGTTATATGATATCCACAAACAGAGGTGCAATCTAAAAAGAGAAGTGCCTAGTGCAGCCTAAGCTACAGTAAGGTTAGGCTTTTGACTAAGATACTCTCAGGTCAGATGTCTATGTGGGTATCCATTACCAAGACAGCTATCCACATCCAGCCAAAATATAGACTAAAGTGACCTGGTAATATGGCTGACTGTTTATGTATGTCATTGAAGGTGAGTGACTAAGTAATTGGCTCCATTCGTGCTTTCTGAAAGCTACATGTGCCAGGCAGTTTATCAGTAATAAGTAACTATCAGTCCCCAGTTTTTGACCGCTGGTCTCACTTCTGGCCCCATTCTAGTCTCAAGTCAAATATGGCCCTTTTAGGCCACCCGTTGCAGCTAGCAAGTAGCCTTGGCAACGAGTTTGGTCAGGATGATTTCTTAAATCCCCTACAGCGTAATTCTCAGATTTCACAGCCCATGTTGATTATCCTAGCATTAGCGCTTGCAGCTGTATGATGCTGTTGTAATGCTTCCTCATCCTGCCACAGGTTAGGCATGGGTTTGTTAAGTTGAAGCAAACAGAGACACATATGTATTACTCGAAAACAGATGGTTTACCTTTTCCCCTGTATTTTAAATGCGGGCAAGGCTATCCATATTCGGTGAACTGTACAGATGTATGTGATCACCAACACGAGGAACTGTTATTGTCCTACCAGTGACGCGTAGTTTACAAGGACGTTTTGCACAACTGACACAGGGAAACAATCAGTAGCAGAGGACCGCTCTCGCGAAAATAAGAATAGAAGATAGGTCACAGCTCTAGGATTTGATGTGACTAAGTCTCTTCTGAACTAGATGCACGAGCAAGCCATAAATGAGAATTTAATGTGCAGTGTTCCACGTCAATCAGGTGCCCGGTTTCCCCGTATGACCATTTCAATAATGGCTGCATAGATATCAAATGAAAAGAACCAGTAGCACAATATGGGGTCTACAAATGGCAGTGACTATATCCTCTCTGCGAACTTATCGTGAGTATTAAACATATAAAGTGCCTGCGTGTCCATGAAAGTTTACTCATATCCGCCCATCCGATTAAATTCAATTCTGATACCAAAATATCTATCTTAATAATGAAGTTCGTTTCCGTCCCACTTACCTTTGTCCTCTCTCTCGCTGCCCTTGCGGCTGCATCTCCAGCTGAGATGGCAAAGAGCAACTGCGTTGAGTTATATTGTCCCGCTAAAAACCCGACGGACTGCTGCCCGGACAAGTATGGGTATTGCAATACAGAGACTGGCGACTGCCATTGTGGAAAGGATTGCTTTTAACTCACAAAGGTATGTCGATGTTATATCCGTCTTAGAGGAAGTTAAATTGATAAGTTGCTCTATAGCAGTCTCCGACTATCCCAAAACGGTCCATGTGTATTAATCTAATCAAGAGTCCTGAATACGACGCTCTATATACTTATTATGGGGCAAATACGTGTCATCCACATTGACTGGATAGTCAGATTGATGGAGAGTTGGAATTACGTACGGGTCGGCTCAATAACTGTGTCTGAGATCCAGGTCTCCATGAAGAGGACGTTACATATGTAAACTGACCTTATTTGCATCTTTGTTATGTATTCATCAGTTGACAGGCAATTCAAATTCCTGGATATACTAGCATGACTTCTAAGTAGAGTAGAAGATTCCAATTCCTAAAACCAGTACCGTTCCGGACCTTAACCACCCAAGCAAACAACCATCTATGATATGGCAAATTGCAAGCGAACCGCACTAGAATAAAAAAATAGAAAAAGACATTACAGCAAGTACAAAAATGAAAAAAATAAAAACATACAACAGCAGGGATTCGCTGGTGGTCACCCACCCAACTACTAACCTGCCGGCGTGTGGCTTAAGTACGGCTGAGCGGACGGGAAGCCCTGTTTTCCACACCCTGTGGTCGTATGTGCTTGAATTACTTGTTTGATGAATTATATAGGAGACTTAAAGAAAGGAATAGATACGCCGGCCTGCTAGCTTGGTCGCTTTATGAAGATCTATGGATGAGCGGGTATCCTGAAGAGCCCAAAAAGTGCCTCGAAATATTTAGCACACCATTTATTCCATAATCAGACTAATATCTTACCTTGTCACTCATGGAACCCTTTCACAGTTCATTGTTCTAGATACAATTGTCTAGATCCGAGTATGTTTTGTGTAACTAAGCATCCTGATATCATTGCAATGAGAAGTACTCCTTTACAAGAGAAAGACGCCATATATCGATACGTGTATTTTTCAAGGAACTACCTCTAGACCATACTCAATTGGAAAGATGCCCTTACCTTGAAATAAGAGTGGCAATTGGAATGTCGTTAGTAACGACGTGGGATATGGTTCGGAGCATAGACAAGTCCGCATAGGATTCGGGCGCTTCAAAGTCCCGAGCTGCGTACTTCTAGTGCCCGCCTCAACCTCATATTCCAGTACAATCTCACAACTACCAGATACGAAACTAGATACTATGTCGGACGAAACTCAGCAGAAGCCACGGCGAGTCTTAGCGTGTGTTTTGTGTCAGCAGCGCAGGGTCAAGTGCGATCGCAAATTCCCTTGCTCGAAGTGTGTTGCTGCCCGCTCGCAGTGTATCCCAGCGACGCTTGCGCCGCGTCGCACAAGATTCCCAGAACGAGTGCTTCTTGACCGCATCAGACACTACGAGGATTTACTTCGCAGAAATAATATCAATTTCGATCCGTTGCACCCTAACACCGAGAGTGCGCCTACCAGGGAGCACACGAGCGACTTCGATTCCCCGGATGATGCATGTTCAGAACCGTCAAAAGAACACAAGGAGAAGACTCCAGCTAAGCCGGAAGCAGTGTAAGTATCACACTAATTGCCTTGAAATCATGGAATATTAATTTGGCTTTCCCCTAGAGATCTCTGGAACGCTGTAAATCGAGTGGTAAGGCCAAGTCATCTTCAGTAGATTCCAACCCCGCTAATACTGAACAAAAAGACATTGGAACCGAGTGATGGCGCCGAAGGGGACGACAATGGTGACGAGAACAATAGCCATCCGATGTATAATAACAACAGTCTACTCAAGGACGTATGGGGTGAGAATGACAGAAATAAAGGAGGCGATCAAATTAATGCTCACCTTCTCTTCGGTGCACCTAAACCTAATGTCGATCTATGTGCTTTGCACCCGGAACAATTTCAGATATTCAGGCTCTGGCAGATCTACCTTGACAACATTGATCCATTACTGAAAGTAACACATACCCCCACATTGCAGCCGCGGATCATCGACTCTATTGGCGATATGAAAAGCATCAATCCAACATTGGAAACGCTTTTGTTTGCCATTTATTGCGTATCTGTTATGAGCACCACGGATGATAAATGTCATACTCTATTCGGATCGCCGAAGAAGGACCTTATGGCACGCTATCAATTCGCCTGTCGTCAAGCTTTGTTGTCCTGCAAGGTCTGGCGGTCCACTGATATTCACGGCTTAACAGCGTTATATCTCTACCTTGTAAGTCATTATAACTGATTAGCATCTGTACCCCTGCTTATATACATCTTCCATATGCTCTCAGTTGTCTATTCGATCTCAAACAGATCCCTGGTCATTGTCGTCCATGCTTGCCTTTACTATCCGCGTCGCAAAGCGCATGGGCATGCACGATGAGTCTTCTTATGGGAGATATACGTTCCTCGAAGCAGAATCTCGGCGGAGGTTGTGGTGGTCATTGATAATCCTTGATCATCGCATCTGCGAGATATCAGATTACAAGATCACTACACTGACTCCTACGTGGGATTGTAGGACCCCTTCGAATGCAAACGACTTCGAAATCCGCTCAGAGATAAAGAACTCACCTGTCAGCCACGGAAAGCCAACAGAATCTATTTTTATCGTTGTACGCAGTGAGCTGGCGGACTTTATTCGCCATAGTGCTTTCCATCTCAACTTCATCAATCCATCTTTAAACGCCATTGTTCGGTCTAAGGACAGTCGAAGCCCCTCTGCCATAACAAGCAGGGATTTAGCCGCTCTGGAGAAAAGTATTCATGACCGATATCTCGCATTTTGCGATCCAGCATACCCATTGCACTTCCTGACAATCTGGATGACACGAGGCTATTTTGCGCGGTACCGGCTCCTAGAATATTACTCAAAACATTCAAAGTCCTCCACACCACAGACCGAGCAAGAGCGAAACGCCGCCCTCTCCAATGCTTTAACTATGCTTGAAAGCGATACAAAGCTCAGAACCTCTCCACTCGTTAAAGGATACCTTTGGCTGGTCGATCATTACATCCCAGCACTTGCATGCATCCACATCCTCAATGATCTGAGAAAGAGACCCGCCGCTGAATCCGCCCAGACATCATGGGATGCTCTAAGCACTAACTATGAGATCCGCATTTCACAAATGACACCACAAGGTGCTCCCGCTTTCTTCGCTCGCGCCGTCCTCCAAGCCTGGGGAGCGCGCGAAGCTATTCTTAAACAAGAAAACAAAACACAGCCACCACTGATTGTGTCAGCTATTAGAAACAAAATGATGCAGAAGAATTCACATAATAGCAATGCAGATAAGACCGGTGATAGTGTGGACCCCAATACTACTAGCGATTCAATGTCTATCGCGGCTGGTCTCGGTGGCCAAGAGACAAAAGAACGGCTATTCACAGATGCGGATCATGGAAGCTACCCAGACCTCTCTGAGAACGCTATAATGGACCTTGATGAAGACCAGTTCTGGGCGACGATCGACTGGAACCTAATGCATACTCAGGGTTGGTGATGCATCAAGGGGTTCTGTTTTAATTGGGAGCTTTGGAGAAGGCTATTCTCGTCCTAGAACTGAATAGGGACACATGGAGATATGTGGAAGGCATTCGCTAATAGGTACACTTGAAGGGAACGGCGAGTCACGAGACTGCCCTTACGAAAAGGAATTTCTTCTCATGCTTTTCTAATATTGCACTTTCGCGACCTTTCTCCATAGAGGTCAAGATTATTCGAAGCAGCTTGCCCAGTTTCCGCCCGATCTAGCGAAGGTTAATCCATCAACAAACTCGCGGAGTGTGCAACGTCCCAGGCTGTCAGTTTTACATCCATGTAGGGGGATAACACGTTCGTTCACCAAGATGCGGACGAGAGGCTGTTCGTCATATGGGCAGGTCATCAGCTCTACATATGAACGAGCAGCGTAGGGAACACTCCAAGCGGCAGAGTAGCCATCTGTCTGAGAAATCGACTCAACCTCTGTTTTCGACAATGGTTTCGTCCCGTTATATAATCCAAGTGCGAAGAAAATAGGTGTCAAGCCATTATCATGACTAAAATCCGCGTACAGTGTAGCATTGAGGGGAAACGTAGCAGAATTCGAGTCCAAAGTGCTGTTAGTGCTGGTGTGATCCTGCACTGGAGTGTGCGTCAAGCGGGCAATTAACTCGTTCACGAAACCGATGCCCTGTGCAGGTCCTAGGGGGTTTCCAGCACCATAACCGTAGTATTTGCCCAGGGTCTGGTAATAATTATACTGCGCCCATTCCGAATGAGTGAAGAGGTTGCAAAACGGAGATAGTTTGCTGGCATTGTCCGTTTGATAAACAGTGTCAAACGTACACAGATCCATGAGAGATAGCACATCGTTGATACCGATTGTAACCCCAGGAAGGTTGCGCTGGACGCGCTTTTGGATGTCCGGGACGAAAATATTAGCGAAACCATCCTGAACGTTATCGGCCAGATCGCTGCTCTCAAACTTCGGACAAACACCATGGTTCAGAGTGTTGTTGAAGGTAGAACTTTCCTCAAGAATGACATTGACAATGGGGGTATTCTGGGACTTGTCGGAGAAGTTGTCCTTCTTCTTTGCGGCTTGGAATCCCCCAATGAATTTCTCGCTAGATGCTACAACACGCTCGGAACTCGACGAGCGAATAAAAGGAATATTGTCCCTAGCAAGTTTTTCATAGCGATTGTAAAATGCAATGCCTGCTTGGTACATTTCAAATTCGCCATAGTTCGTGAGATCGTCTGAGCCAAAAGTGTAGTTGTACGTTTTCAGGAATGCATAGTCTCTTTTGAGACTTGTGGCATTGGCCTGGATATTGTCGATAAGGGCCTTGTAGACCTTGTTTTTAGACGCGGTAGGATACCGTGCGCCATGACGACTAAGAGCCTGCACAAGAGTGACGTGGCACCCTTCAGGTGTCTCTGGCGAGATTGAAGACTCAGAGGCAAGTGAGAAGAATGGTGCGTATTGTCCCCATTCTGGTGCGAGTTGAGGAAAACATGTGTATCCACCCTCTACCGTATTGCACGACTGGTTAGGCAACGGATTCCCTTGGGCTCTGTTACTATGTTTAGTAGATATATGCGAAATTCGTAAGTCATTGCGAAGGCAACTTCAGGGCTAGATGGCAAGAGGAAATTTTGATGATAGACTATGTTGCAGCTCACGAATATACGTACCTGGCTAGAAGCACAAGAGTCAAAAGAAACGATATCATAGCCATTTGTATTTCTTGATATGTTTCTGACTGATCCGGATGGTCTACGTCTAAGCTTTTATAATAAGAATTCAGCGAAGGGGGCTATCTTTTATCCCCCCTGGTCTCCTCGACAAATGAGACTTTTTACACTCATATGCCTGGAATAGTATAGACCCAAACTCCTGTACATGGAATAGTGCAGTTGATTTTGCATATTACCACCTGCTGTTCAAGACTTCACAGCGAATCTCCGTGCTTGGTTACCGAAAAATTCTAGAAAGCATGGCCGATGGAAAAGGAACAGGCTAAGAGTAGATATCCGCGCACGAGGTCAAGGAAAGCGTCTTTATTTGTGGATTAGCTATCTTTCTGTAGTTAATATTAATAGTCAACTATCTCCGATAAAGTTCGGCCACTAAATATCTAGTCCGTTGCGTCCCGCTTCTTGAGCCATCGTACGCGTACATCTCCCGTGCGATTAATTGTAGCAACCTCATTATCATAAAAGGAACGTCAGATTCTCGGTTCTGAGATCTTGAAGCCCTACTAGGTTTTCAGATTCGATAGATATTTATATATTGGATCTCTTCCAATGCCTAATAAGTGATGTTGTCCACGATACGGTCTGTTCACCAGTTGACAGATCGTATGGGACTTGTCGAGATTCTGCCCTCTCTGCTGTCACAAATGCGCTGCCGTTAAAATATGCTAGAGTTACTTTTCTCATTAACGCGCAGCGAGACCTAGAGAACTGTGAAGATCTGCTCTACCGTGATCAGTGCATCTGTACAACGATAAGCTGAAGTACTTAGGCAGAGCTATAGAATAAATGTGAACTGCAGTTTGCTAGTGTCTAATTTATGGACTATTAACGTACCAGGGGCCTTTCACGACACGAAAATCCATCAATGGGATGTGAGTAATACATAAGCATGCAGCAGGTTCTAGACTAGTCCAATTTGCGTCGTTGCTGACGATATACTAACTTAGGTAGTCGCTCCACGAGGACAGTGTTGCGCTCGAGCACCACATCGATAGGTCGACCAACGAGCGGGGATGTGCTTCCAAAAGATCGGTGGTATTGTAAGAATGATTAACCAGCTCGCTGAAAGACGCTTTCAAAATTGATAGAAGATAGATAACGGCTAGTTCACGTTATCAACGGTTCATTTCCAAGTCGAAAAGATGTCTGTTCTAGATAGCCTTCCATCGCTGTTATTATGTCGTGGTTTCTGGGCTGCGGCATTTGGGATCCTGGTAAGGACCTCATTCTCCGAACCATACATCGCAGAAGGAAAACAAAAACAGCACTGCTGACTATTACCGTGCCTATATAAAGGTTATTACCTACATTGTATACACCATTGTCAATAACCTCTTTCTCTCGCCTCTGTCTCGCTTTCCGGGACCAAAGCTCTGGGCCATTTCGCGCATTCCGTCGCAAGTATCGGTGCTACGAGGGCATTCACATCTGGATATCACCAAATTGCATGAAGTATACGGCCCTGTGGTGCGTATCGGTCCCGACGAGCTGGTATTCAATACTCCAGGAGCCTTCCGGGACATTTATGGTTTTCGGCCAGGGCAGCGCACGTTTCTGAAAGATAGGAATCACTACATACCTCCAGCGAATGGTGTCGATCATCTATTCTGTGCTGTCGACAGTGAGGTCCATGCGAGGCAGAGAAAACTATTATCGTATGCTTTCGCAGATCGCGCATTAAAAGACCAGGAAAGCTTGATCGCAAACTATGTAGATCTGCTAATCGAGAAGCTGAGGGAGAAGACAGTTAAAGCCAGGAACGAACGTAAGCCAGATGTGGATATCAAGAGCTGGATGAACTATACTACGTTCGACATTACTGGTGAACTGATGTTCTCAGAGTCATTTCATTGTCTCGAGGAGAGCCAGTTACACCCCTGGGTTGAACTGATTTTCAAATCCATCAAAGCACTCGCGATAATTGGGGCTGTTAACCAGTTTCCCGTCATAAGTGGGATTCTTCATAAGATAATACCAAGAAGCGTCATTCAAAAGGGGGTAGATCATTTCAATCTGGGTTGTGAGAAAGTGGATCGTCGACTGGATAATGGGAGTGATAAGCCAGACTTTATTTCGGCCATGTTGAAGAACAGCCTCAGCGGGAAAGAAGGCCAATATGGAGAGGACGAGAAGATCATGAGTCTCGCTGAGCTTCACTCTAATGCATTCATGTCTGTGGAGACCATTCTATTCGATGTGGGAACTTCATTGCTGATTCAACTTGTCCCGTCCTAGTCTTATCATTGCTGGTAGCGAAACTTCAGCGACTGTGCTTTCCGGTTGCATATACTACCTGTGCAGACACCCGACTATCATGGACCGCCTCGTTAATGAGATTCGAGGAACCTTTACCGCTGATTCAGATATCAACTTCAGCAAGACGCCGACTCTATCTTATCTCGCGGCGGTAATCGAAGAAACACTGCGCATGTACCCTCCTGTCGTGACAGGCCTGGCCAGGGTCCCTCCCGCTGGCGGCGAGACAGTCGATGGCGACTTTGTACCCGAGGGTGTGAGTAGATAATTCAGTTCTAACCAGAAGATTCACCAGGCACCAAAAGTCTCATTTAACTCGTCTCCAGACAACCGTATCTTGCCACCACTACGCATCTTACCGCTCCCTGTCGAACTTTGTTCTCCCCAATGAGTTCATCCCAGAGAGATGGCTAGGCACCGATCCACGATTCGACTCGGATAAGAAAGATGCCCTTCAACCGTTTAGCCTTGGACCCCAGAATTGTCTTGGAAAAAGGTTTGTTTACCTTCCATTCCCAATGACCTCTCCTACATAGGACATAGCAGTTTCCTAACATAGAAGAGTCCACAGTCTCGCATATGCTGAGATCAGACTGATTCTCTGCAAACTTCTGTTCCATTTCGATATCGAGCTCTGTCCTGAAAGTGTCAATTGGATTGATCAGGAGGTGTACTTTCTGTGGGACAAACCAGCGCTCATGGTCAATTTGACCGATCGAAGTGTCCTTTAAAATACTAAGAGTTTGGGTTTGGAGAGGATAGCCTCAAGGGGCTCGAATAGGTCCCAGTTCAAAAAAGTACATAGTGTCCGTTTATGTTTGTTACTTCTACATCCTAATATGCACATGTTGCTTTACTAGCTTCTACCATTATGCATATGTCAGCCTTTATTTCGTGGCTGTAGATTCATAAGGATACTGACTCAGACAAAGACTGGTAGTACCCCCTCAGTGAATGTCTGCTGAAGGAGTACGGATTTATATTACCAGATGAACCAAATAACAATGAATAGCGCCTACTTGAATTTACAGTTTTAGAATATGACTTTGCGTCCTTGAATATCGTGTTTCCATTAATGCGCTTTAACTAGATCAAACAGTATAGAAGATATGAGAAAGAAAATGCTGTGATCCTTTCTCTGACAAGACTTGGAAAGCGCTCTGAATATGACAGATAATTATAGCCGTAAACCTAGTCTTATGCACGTGAAGTTGAAAGAATGCCGAAATCAGACCACCGAGTAATAGGTTCAACGACGGTTCGGCAGTCTTCTCATCCTCTTCATTGCGGAGTTAAGACTTCCTGTCGCTGCATCGACCACACCACTCACCCATTGTTGCGGTGGGGCATCTTTCTCCTTTGTTTCCAGGCTCTTCACGGGGTATTTGGTTGATGCTACAAATAAGGATGGTCAGCACGATTGGGCAATTTCTTAATGAATGTACGACCACATGGGTACTTACCAAAGCTTGTTGGCCAATAGTTCTCATAAATATTCTCCCAATGGCCTGGCTCTGCCTCATAGACCTCATGCATGATGCTGATATCACGGTGCTCCTTGATAGTCTTATTCCACCAGTTCACGCCGGCAGTGTGAGACGGATTGTGTGCGAATTTGTGTAGACCTTCCATGGAGCGGAAATAGTATATGTTTAGAAGCTCACTACCGGAGGCACGGTCTGAGCTGGAGATCCATGATGATGTTGTGAGATCTAGAAGGATTATAATCGTCAGGAAGCCGCATATATTACAGAGGGCAGGGATGAAACTCACAGCCGTACTCTTCCCGATTTGATTCGAGATCTTTCATCATGTCGACAAAGTATGTGTTGATTTTCTGGAAACCAGGGTAGAATATTCCAAGGGGACTAGAGACACCATAGGTCAGCTTCGATGCGTACAGGAAAAAGAACGTAATATCCAAGAGCCCCGTCTGCAGCAGGCGCATCCA
Organism: Paecilomyces sp. PK2413; assembly: GCA_023624055.1. NCBI lineage: Eukaryota > Fungi > Ascomycota > Eurotiomycetes > Eurotiales > Thermoascaceae > Paecilomyces > Paecilomyces sp. PK2413. Next base: position 674,665 of record JAMADQ010000002.1, read on the forward strand.
TATCTTCTTTGAAGCACATCAAAGAATGGAATGAACGTACTGATTAGTCCTCAAACCCAACAAGAGCACAACCACCGTCGCATTAGACGGCTTATCCCCGAAATTACCATTCTCATCCGGGATCTGAGCCGTCGTCTTCCTTCCAATAGTCCCATTCATGTATCGATTCTGCCGGAACCCATATACAATCAACATCGTATCCAGGGTACGATACCCCAGAATAAACAACGCAGGCAGAAAGCTCAGCACCGTTGGGAAGAGCCATGTGAGGACTCCCTGAACTGCGGCGGCAGCGAGAAGCCAACTTGAAGGAGAGAAGTTGTTATTAAGAATCTGTAGATGCCTTTCGTATTAAAAACGGTATTCTATCGTCTCATTCTCGTAGAGGAATCGAATTGCACGGACCATTTTGAACCCATCCTTATTCGCAAAGAAAGACCGGGGACCCGTGCTCGTCACGGGGTAGATCGGTTTCAAGGCTGGCATGATTGAAGGTATTTTATATTGTCTTTAACTTCAAAGGCGAGAATTGTAGACCTGAGGCAATGTATATGTTTCGAAGATAGCGACGTACTTCTCGTAAGTGGGAAGAAATGTATGGATTTGACAGAAGTACCGTCGTCACTCGATCTGAGAACAAAGCACTGAGCTTTTGAATTTAACTTAGAGATGTGTATTGATAGATAAAACAAGACCAAGCATACGATACAAATGCGACCAGCATCATCTTTATTTAAAGGCCATGTCTCTACGTGCTCGGACTTGCTCTCCCCCGTCGGCCCCCATTCACAGCGCGAAGAAATAAGCAATGGGCCCGAGCCCGCCCGGGGTAATTGTGCTCAAGTTCAGCCTCAGAAGATCTTACGGACATAAGTAATGATAATATCTTTATTGGAAGCCACGGGAATTCTTGTTGGGTCTTTCTTTTACATGTCAACCTGACAGTCGGACTCAAGACCGGATGGCGGCGCAATTGCTGGTCATACTGATCGGTTCATCGGCTGTTGGTGGCTGGCGCGGTGGAGGATTACTCCGTCTGCCGATCGAACACTCGGAGGAACGTTAAGGTTACGGCCGTTGGTGACAACAATTCAATGATATTCGGACCCCAAAGCACCTTGCAGGAGGGCGGACGCCTTTGTCGATCTCATTTGAGGCTATGTTTAGGCGGCGATCTATGCTATACCTTGATTATGCATCGTTAAATACTGCGATTAAGTAATGCAGCTTTTACTTTTTAACGCGATTGTTTTTACAGTCTGGTGTTTTTAGTTTATTCCTCTTTAATTAATGGGACAATAACAAGGATAGGAAGCGTGGTAGGCTTTCTACCTGAACGGATGGATCAACTTCGTCTAATGGATAACGGCCAGATTAATCATGACAAGTAAAAAGAATAAACAATCGAAATGAGCTTACAAAATGATCCTATCTCCATCTATATTAGTGACGAAGTATGTACCTACTATTGCACAGACCCCCAGCATACGTGCGTGAGAGCTAATGCGTAGAATCCGCAGGGAGTGTAGGACAAGCTGGGAAGAGATTGCCTTGTGAGGCTGGTTACCTCCACGAATCTAGACCCATCTCAGCGCTGTGCTGAAAGCTGGCGGGGAATAAGAACGCAACCGTTCTGTCAGAAAGCATGTATGCCCTTGCCAGCTGGGTTCTTGAAATAGTTCTAGTTAACGATCAAGAAACATAACCGCCTAGCAGTCGTTGCAGGGCCCTGAACCACTTGCTCCTGATGCACCACACAACCTAAGAGGTCATGAAAATACTTTCAGACACATATTCAGCATCGAACTATTCGGGCAAGCTGAGAAAAAACCAGGGTACAGAGCCTATCTCAGCGATCCACGTGTATCGAAACTAGCTGCTTCGAAGAGGGAGTCCAGTTCAGCTAGGAACATTATGTAGCATTTGATTGAATTCAGAAGATGTGGGAAAGTTTGCTCGAAACCAAACATATTCTAGTTAACTACGTCTTGTTGCATCGTCTTATTAATAATTGACCTCTCACGTGTTCCGGCTCCTACCCCTATCGGCATAGAATATGGTTCAAGAATCTAGAATATCGATCATTCATTCTGAATACGGCAGTTAAGTATTCTTTTGAGAAGTTGGGAGTTATCACATATATTTTGCACCAGGTTTGTGTATCCGCTTCTTCTGAAAACAATCAATTCAATGTTATAACGATTTTCAAATATCAACAGAAAGAGCACCCATCTATAGATTTCTCGCTGAGAAATTATAATCAGGAAAAACATGTCATCAAGCTGGGATAACCATCGCACAATGAAGCGCCTTAAACACCTGTGCTCCAAGATAAATAAAGCAAGTAAACAGAACCACTTCCATCGGGTATTCTAGCCTCTGACTTTGCGGTAGCTTGGTGGGCTCCAGGCCCGTTTCACAAGCTTTCCAATCCAGACCGGGATTACCGACACTGCGGATACCGCAACGATCCGCCAGAGCCAGTCCAAGGTAATCACATACGCGAGATCGAAGTAATCTCCCAGGAATGGGATACTACCCGCATAGACCAGTGCTGTTCCCAAGATACAGAAGATCATGACCGGATGCCAGGTTGTCACAGCGATAGCCACCATTAGGAGCTCATTGAGAACCAACGAGGTAAATGAAACGCTTATCAGCCGAGGACCACTGATAGCGCCGACAAGGATCTGTGAGAGGCCTTGGATAACTGCCCCTTGGTATACGGAGACCAAAACCCAAGTGAAGAAGGAACGATAGCTCAGGCTCCGACCAGTCTTCAGTTCCTTGTAGAGCTCAGGGTAAAGATTCGCCAGTTCTTCGTCGACATCACGGTCGAGAACAAGGGAGAATACCGGGGCATTTGTATATATCGTAGCGTAGCCGACCATAAGCCAGTTGATGAACAACCCTTTCGGATCGAATTTGCTGGCGATGCTGTACATAGTTTGACAGGCGCTGATGACAAGGCCTCGGTGCATAATGAATTGTGCCAATTTTGCCGACCGTTTATAGGAGTTCCGTCCGTGCCATACCAGCAATTTCGTGACGTGGTGGAACTGCGTTATGCTGAAATCAGCTGCCAAGGAGGCTTGTCGGCCCTCCTTGCCCACAATACCGATACCAACATCAGCGGACTGGATCATGGAGACATCATTCCCTCCATCACCGATACAGCAAATGCGCTTTTTGGTATGCTGTCGAATAAGGTCTGCAATCTCGGCCTTCTGGGTTGGGGAGCATCGACAGGCAATAACAGCGGGCAGGAGGACGGCAACTGAAATGAATGCAGATCGATATTGGCTCAGCATCAGAGACAGCGATTCACCGTCGATGAGAAGACATGCATCAGTCTTGTTTCGAAGGAAGTCAAGAGTGTCCTGAGCAACCGACTTTTCTTTGAGTTTGGAAACAGTGTGGATGTACTGGCCTCGGGCAACCAATTTCGCCGAGACAGCAACACAGCGTGCAGTCTCGACTTTGTCACCTGTCAGCATCCAAATCTTCACACCAGCATTGCGGAGAAGTTCAAGCGATGGTTTCACGTCTTTCTGTAGACGGTCTTCGACACCAGTCACACCTAGGAGTTCAAGATCGCGCTCCAGATGTTGGCCCACAACCTTGGCCATTCCGACATCCCGACCATGCAGAGCGAGGGAGGCTTGTTTGTAACTGGCGGAAAAGTCCTGGTATTGTTGAAAAGAAAGCCTCTTCCTGCCAACAACGAGAGTTCGGAGACCCTCTCTGGCCATGTTTGCTGTTTCCTCGTCCAACCAGTCATTGGCCGCAACTATAGAAGACATGACAGTATCTGCTCCTTTCTGATAGAACCATATCTCAGGATCATCCTTGGAAGGCTCTTGCTGGCCCACAGCATTATCGAATCGAACTATGATGCCCATACGTTTGCTATCGGACGTAAAGGGGAAGACGTCCAAGATACGGACACGCACAACGACATTATTCGTGTGGGTAGACTCGAGAACGATCTTTTGACGGTCGCGATATGCCAATCGAAGGCCGACTTCCTCAGTGTATTTCACGATGGCAATCTCATCGGGAGAGGAAGCTTGGTAACTAGTAATCTTTCGGCCATCTTCTTCGTCAGTGGTTGGAGTGACGTTATGACACAGAGCCAAGGCAAGGATAATATCTCGAACACGAGATCCTATCTCTCTCCGTGTTCGTGTAGCACCGCCCGCTCCAGCATGAGCACCAAATACCGACGATGGGGTTATCAACGCTGGAGGGGCACCGTCGCCAGTAGGGGTCCCGGAGAAACCCTGCTGGATATAGGAAGCAACTTCTTCCATGGCCTCGTTTGCGTATGAAACTGTTCCAACATGGATCTTCTTCAGCTCCATCTCATTTTGCGTTAATGTCCCTGTCTTGTCTGACAATAGATATTCAATCCGCCCCAGATCTTCTGGGATAGTGCTAGTCCTGACAACTGTTCCGGGGATGTCTTTGTCACGCTCAATGAAGCGACCATAGACCGACTTGGCCATATCAAGGTTGACCCGCAGACTCATGGGGATGATCGTCGAGAACAGAATCAGATAGATCATGATCGCGACATACCACTCTTTGTCATTAGTGGGTTGGAATCCCTCGAGAGCAACCAAAATGATAGACAATGCTAGGGTTAATACACATAGTATCTTGGTTAGGCTGTTGATTTCATATTCCAGTAAGCCCACTTTAGACCTAGAAGGCGACGTCGATAACGCGGATCGCGTCTGCGATCCTGTGTATATGATAACCGCTAGTGTAGCAGTGTTTGATGCAAGGACAGTGTTGGCCCAGGCAGTGTTGTCTATTGTCAAGGGAGCTGAAGGATTTTGAGATGGCTCACTGCTTTGGTCGCCGTGAGTATCCACTCCAGGGGATGAAGAGCTTTGGGTCTTGTCGATATGAGGATCGTAGGCAGAACCACCGGGTGGCATCAGCTCAATCGTACCGACAAATTTGTTAACGTTCTTTTCAGGAGGACCAGCGGTGACTCTCAGTCGTGGGTAATCGCTAAGAGGCAGACTCTGCGACAGTGTGGATGGGAGACGTAATTTCCAGTCTGTCTCTCCGTCAAGCTGATCTGTCCGAATGAACGTATCGTTGGTTGCATCTGACGGGGCAGAAGAGACACCTGCAGTGGTCTCCTCAAGTGATGGGCCCTGCGCATCTACCGGGGACTTTATGCTACCTGTATCAATAAGATCGGAGACAGGTTCCTGTGCAGCCTTGGAGGTGGATTCCGGAGACTCAGATGTGGATGTTTCATTGAGAGTACTCTTCAAGATGACCACATCAGCGGGAAGACGCTGGTCTTTGCGAACCCTGAGAACATCGCCGACTTTCAGATCGCGGGATTTCTTCTTGATCTCGTATATTCCGGACGTATCGACGTCGGGGCTCTGGGCAGCTGACAGCACCCGCGCATGACCCCTTGCGACCGGTCTTCCAAATGATAAAACTGTGAATTCCTCCGCATTCGCTTCTGCGTCCCTCCGTCGACGCCCTATGTCATCAAGAGCTTCTTTGCCGAGGGATATAGAGACAACAAAGGCGAGAGGCGCAATGTATGTTGACATGTATCCAATTCGCAGAATTGGAATGATCTGTGAAAGGGCAACCAGAAGGAAATAGATGTTGAAGAAAAAGGAAAACTCATTGTACAATGTGCGAGGCAGGAAGCTCCACGGGGTATATTTCGCATTCGAAACGATGTTCGCTGGGAATTTCGTCTTCTGGGTCTGTCCCACCAGGACTTCTCGCGAAGGTCTGTCTTCCGGGGCACTTTCAGCCTCTTGGTTATTGAACGGGACTTGCGATGCGTTTGTGGCTTTGAAACTGGGAAGGCGTAAACGACCTATTCGGGTGGTAGACGGTTCATCGTGTATCGACAGACGCAGGCGACCCCGTCTAGAACTGCGCAGAAGAGGAGCATCATCCTCTGGGTTGTTCGAGCTTCCAGACACGCGGCGAGTCTCATCATCTTGTCCTTCCAGCAAGCCATCCAGGTCATCCTCTGATTCACGGCGCTGATGTCGTCCCCAAAGACGACCCCTACCCCCTACCCGCAAGTTTCTGAGAGCAATGCCCTCTCCGTAACCTCTCCGCTTTCCACCATGATCCCCGACTTGTCTGAAGGTATGGGAATTCCCCTCCGCCTCAGGATCGAGCTCCTCTAAATCAAGATCATCCTCCGACCCAGAGTCACCGGGCACGCTGGCGCTGTCAATCGAATGTAGGTGTTCCGCCGACAAAGACATGGTCTAAACGTATGTGACCGCATTCATCCGAAACTAAGTTGTTCATATGAGACGCATGCTCTCCAGAATTGACAGGTTAAAATCGCATATCATGTCAGGTCGAGTAGTAATGCAGAGAGCTGCAGCGGAGCATCGCGTATGGTTTCGTAGGGAGGCGCGGCAGGCAGCTGGGTTCGTGAGCGAAGCGGAAGAGAGCTCAGCTGAACGTAAATAAGAACTAGATGAGAAAATTATCTGCTAGTTGCTCTTCACACGATAGAAGACAGCAATGTCTCGGAAGCCGGCAATTATTGTGGCATCCACGAAGTGTTTCAGTCGAGCAGAGCACTGCCTGGCCATCTGGTGCTGCCACCAGATCGGTAACATCGGACCAGTCACGTGCGATACGGAGATCGAAGCCACGTCTCGAGATTCCTTAGGCTGTGGCGCAGACATTATTCAACTTGGCATGATAGTTAGTTAGCAGAGTCTAGGTAGTTTATATTTAGCCATGACTATTCTAAATATACGAAGATTATCTTCAAGCCCATCTCTAGATACTATCACTAAAGAAATCTAGTTCAGATGGTAGAGTTGCCGGTGACCTCCTACCGTGCTTGGCATGAAGATCCATACATATCTACTGTGCTCGTAGGTAAATGATTAGCCCAGAAACAGAACGTCATGTAATTCATCAAGACCCTACTACTGCACCCCATCGCCACAACTTGCAGCAGACCTATCTGCACTAGCCAGTAGTGAACAATATTCTATATATGAGGCTATCTGTGATATATCTCACCACTCAGAAGAGTATTATTATTATTATTATAATTACAGTAGTACTGGTCGAACGTCATCTGCACACGTGACCATCGAAAAGGATAGCTGGCCATCTCCGGCCGGAACAACATTAAACCCGCCAGCGCGTCCCGTATTCCAGGCCGGAGTCTCAAACGGCGTCAAGCTGGCCAGAGGTCCCTCGGTCCAGAATCTCACGGGCATGCGATACGCCATCCTTTCACCGTCATGACCGTGCGCAGATTGTGTTTTCAGTAACTCAGAAAGACAGAGATTGTGGTTTCCAACTGTCATTTTTCTTTTTTGTTCTATGTGTACAATATAGGTGAGTTGCCTTTACCATGATGTTGCCGTCATTGCTCTACACGCCCCTGAGCATCTGGGATCTTCACAATACTGACAAGATACTAGTAGCTTTGGTCTCTTCTTTATTTGGTCTCTCTGAGCAGGCGCTATGTCCAACGGTGATGAAAATGGCGCGTCTGCAGCTGCGCAGGATGCTTCATGGAATCCCGCCCTACGTTCAGAGGGCGGTCCTCTACCGTCAACAGAATCGGCCGATTTACACTTGAGCACAAAGGACTCGATACCGGATGTTTCACATGGTTTGCCAGAGGTACATAATGCATCAATAAATTCATATGAGAGTGGTGTCACAACTGCGATCGGTCAGAGTCATCCTGATATTCCAGCTCACGATGCCATTGAAGCCTGGAATGAACATGTCTCCACAGAGTCTAAACCGAGCGCACCGCTACAGAATGTCCAAGAGTCCGATGTACAACCCCCAGAAGCCAGCGGGGACTCTGGAGAAAAACACGGGGATGGAATTGATTGGGGTGATGATGAGACGGATCCCGCTTTTGATTTCCTTGGTGCTTCTGCATCTCATACTCAAAATGACGAGATGAATGGTCTGGGGAACTCCGATTCAACCTTCGCCGAGTCTGGTGTTCCAGAGCAGGATGTTACTGTCACAGAGTCCGCTGCTGAGCAAGAAGAGCCAGCTATGAGCGAGCAGACACACGCCCCCGCAGGCCAGACTACGAATGGAGAGACCCGGGAGAAAGAGCACGCTGATTGGAATGCATCTGGGAACGCCGCTGGGGATTCGGAAGATGACTTTTTTGACCAATTGAGGACGCAGACCAAGCCAATCTACATGCCTCCTGAATCCGAAACTCGATATGAAGAGGGCATTCCTCTTGTGGAGGATCTACCCGAAACGCCAGTTTCACCTGAAGCAAAAAAGAACAACCGATTGTCTAGAATGTTCGATGCAGATGATGATGAGGGTGGTGATTTCTTTAGCTCGGTACAGAAGCCCTCTGTCCCACAGCTCGATCCTCCTCCCGTCAAGCGCAAGGATACATCGGAGGTCCTAGGTTCTATGGACTTCTCGAGGGACGAGGAGGGGAGCGAGAGCCCAGCGCCTTTCTTGCAAGCACCTGATGCGGGCAATCCTGAATCTATCAAGAAGACATCATCTGAGGAGGACCTCGCTGCCCGATGGCAAGCCGAATTGGATGACGATGACTTGTTGATTGATGACGATCTAGCTGGAGATATTCCGGCGGCTACACAACCAGTCCCTGAGCCTGCACCGGTTAATGGTGTCCAAGCACACAGCCAAGGCACAGGATATGCCCCTCAGCACAGCTTTGGTGAATCCCAAGTAAAACCGAATCCGTACGCACCTCATCAACCATCGGTGTCTGAATTGACACAGGGATTACCTGTGCCGACGTATGGACAGGGAAGTGCTTCATTTGTTCCTCCTGCATATTCCGCTGAGCCCCAACCGGCAACTGCAGGGGACAAAGCCGAAAGCTTTGTGCATCGTTCGAAGGAGGGCTATAAATCTCCTTATGACATCCCGGTGGATCTGACACGTCCAAGGAGAACAGTTAAAACACCTAAACCTGTTGTCGCATCGCCGGTTACTGCTGCGCCGCCGGCTACTTCCATGCCACCGCCTCCTCCTAGAAGCAGCAGCATAACTAGTCTACCCCCGCCAGCAGCGACACCTCCTCCGGCACCACCAGTGACAACGCCCAAAAACTTTTATGAGGAGCTTCCCCCGCCCTCGAAGTCTCGTCCAGCAAGCAGAGGAAGATATACTCCACAGCCCGCTGCTGCTACGACTGCCGTCCCTTCGCCGCCAGTCACTGTACCACCCCCTATGCCTTTGTCTGCAGCACCTCCAGCACCTCCTACCGATCCATACGCTCCAAAGCTTCAACAGCCTGAACGCATCGACCCATATGCTAGCCTGCCGGTACCATCTGCTCCTGCAGCAGGGCCTGGAGCTGCCTCGAGATACTCGCCTAAGCCTCCTGGACAACTAGGAGTTAAACCTCCGCCCTCTCCGAGGTACTCACCAGCTCCACCTCCTCAGTCTACTGCGCCACCTGCTCGTAATCGCTACGCTTCTCAGCCAGCAAATGCTGGTCCTCAGTCGAATGTCCTGCCATTCCAGCCACGCACGTCAAGCCCCCTTGCTCATCACGAGAAAAATGCGTATCGGCCCCAGGCATCCCATGAAGTACCGGTCGTCCAACAGGAAAGTGCTTCTCCACCTCCGCCGCAGCGAGGGCAGACTCCTGAGCAATTTGCTCATCCACAGCAGTCACCTTATTCTGCGAATATCCCAGACGTGGGCCAAGATCGTATCAACTCTCCGGTACTGTCCCAGCAGATGTCCCCTTCTAGCAATCGATATGCACCTTCGACCTATGTCAATGAGTTTGCAGGGCGTGTTGAACAGGAATCGCAACCGCAACCACCTCAGTCAAGGATCCCCTCGCAGGTCCCGGCGCCTGCACATGATGTACAGTTCGCTCCACCCCGGCGATCTATCACGCAGTCTCCCGGAAGACAAATATCTGGTCCCAATCTCTCAATGACCACAGCGGAGCCATTCCAGAGGCCTGCTTCTGTACACGACCCCAGCTCTCCAACAAAGAGCGTTAATCCGTATGCTGCCCCTGCGCACACATTCTCGCAGCAGCTGCAGTTTATACCCCCATCCGATGATCAGCAATTGGATCCTCTTGAACGCTGGAGGGGAGCGCCTATCATTAGTTTTGGCTTTGGAGGAGGTGTTACTACATGCTTTCCTAAGCATATTCCTCGATATACGGCTGGTAGTCTCGCGCCACAGATCAAGCCTTCGCCAGGAGAGGTAAAGGTGCATCAGTTCCGTGACCTCTTGCCGTCTGCGGAAAATATAGTACATTATCCCGGTCCTCTGAGGTCAAAGTCGAAGAAAAAGGACGTCATTTCCTGGCTATCGAGCAAGATTGCGGAGTTCGAGAATTCTGATCTCTCGGAGGCTTCCCGTCTACACCCAGAGCCGCACAAACGCCATGAAGAAAAAGTGCTTCTCTGGAAGATAGTCAGAATACTAGTGGAACAAGATGGTGCCCTAGAAGGCTCATCTGAGATTCAAAAATCCATCCGCAGTGTCCTATTTCCGGAACTCGGCACGTCTGAGGCTGAACAACCATATGGGGGTGATTCAAACACAACCGGTGCATACCAACCTGTGGGGTTATCTTCCCAAGCTGATGCCGTGGATCCCATGACGCTCCAGAAACTGCGAACCGATCTTATTGCTGGAGAACGCGAGAAAGCAGTCTGGAGTGCAGTGGACAGCCGCCTATGGGGCCATGCAATGCTGATTTCATCGACACTGGATCGGTCTGTCTGGAAACAAGTGGTCCAAGAATTCGTCCGAAGAGAAGTTCGCTCCGCCGGCCCAAATAGCGAATCTCTGGCCGCACTTTATGAGATATTCGCTGGAAATCTAGAGGAGAGCATTGATGAACTCGTCCCTCCCTCCGCTCGGGCAGGTCTGCAGATGGTGAGCAAATTGGATGGGCAAGGGCCTGCAAAGAATGCGCTTGATGGTCTAGACAGCTGGCGTGACACGTTGGGATTGGTCCTGAGTAACCGCAGTCCCGATGACTACCAAGCTTTAATTGCGCTGGGTGGACTACTCGCCTCCTACGGTCGCACAGAGGCTTCTCATATATGTTACATATTTTCTCAAGCTCTGTCACCCATCCAGTTATTCGGGGGTGTGGACGACCCGCAAGCAAATCTTGTACTTCTCGGAGCGGACCACCGCCAGTTTCCTACCACCTTCTCCCTTGATGAGGATGCCGTTCTTCTGACGGAAGTCTACGAGTTCGCAACAGCTGTGCTGAAGGGTTCTCCGATTTCCGTTCTGCCGCATCTTCAGGCTTTCAAAGTCCAGTATGCAACGACTTTAGCCGCCAGCGGACGAAAGGCGGAAGCGCAACAATATTGTGATGCAATCACAGCTACTCTGAAGGCGAGCACGAAGCCCTCTCCTTATTACCATCAGCGCTTGTTCTCTGAGCTCGATGAACTGTCTACCCGCCTGAGACAAGCACCCGGCGAGGGAGGTTCATCTTGGATATCCAAGCCCAGCATGGAGAAGGTGTCGGGATCTATGTGGGCTAAGTTCAATAGCTTTGTCGCTGGAGATGACAGTGAAACTGTTCCCAACGGTTCCCCTAAACTCGGGGAGGATATCGGGCCTTTCGCAAAGGTCACTGGTACTCCGACCGTGAGTCGCTCTCCATCCGTGTCAGATTTGTACGGGTCCTATCCTGTGTCTGCGCCTCAGCCCGTTCCGACCACGTCATCACGATATGCTCCGAGTACTCAGAGTACTCAGTATGCCCCAAATGCATCTCCTGAACAGTATCGTTGCAGATCATCCCTGGACTCTCAGCGTTCCCCGTCCTTCGGCTTCCCATTCAATCAACGGCGTGGCTCGCAGGAGCCCTCTACTCCAGGCGACCCCAATTCATACCAAGGCGGGCCTTATAACCCTTATGGATCACCGGCTACTTTCGGCTACCAGGCTACTCCTCCGCAGTCATCCTACATGCCTCTAGCGCCAGTAGAGGAAGATTTGGCCTCCCAGACGTATTCTCAGCAAGGAGTCAGCTCACGACAGTCGTCGATGTCTGGCGGTTACAACCCGGGTCACACTTTCCGCCAGAACTCTTTTGGACAGCCTCTTCATCCCCACGAGCCTGCGGGTTACCCAGCAGCAACCTCCACTTATGAACCTCCAATTGGCGGCGGTACTTACGAACCTCCATCCTACGAACCGCAAAGCACAGCAGCCCAAGAACAGCCGGAGTCACCTGTTGAGAAGCCGAAGAAAAAGTCCTTCATGGATGATGACGATGATGATGACCTGGCTGCACGTGCGGCAGCGCTCAAGAAGGCCGAAAAGGAAAGGAAAGATCGCGAGGCAGATGAGGCGTTTAGGAAAGCTGCTGAAGCTGACGGTAAGATATGCACGCACTTTTGCTTATATGCCTTTGACTAACATAATCACTATAGCCAAACGGTCTGCGCAATCCGGCAAGAAAGGTTGGTTTGGTGGGTGGTTCGCTGGGAGGAGAGACAGCGACACTTCTTCGAATGGTGGCGGTCCCATTCGCGCAAAACTTGGCGAGGAGAATTCATTCTATTACGACCCAAATTTGAAGAAATGGGTCAACAAGAAGGATCCCAATAGCGCCAATACTGCAGCCCAAGCTACACCACCACCGCCCAAAGGTCCTGGTCCGCAGAGCAGAGCCTCCAGCTCAGGCAGTGGTGCCGCACCGACGGGACCCCCGGCGCCTCCAAACGGTCCAACATTTGCTGCCACTATGACCCCTCCTTCAGTGGCACCGCTACGCTCTGGCAGTCCTGCTACGCCATCCCTAGCTACACCTCCTCCAAATGCGTTGCCAAGATCTTTGTCGTATGGTGCGGCAAATGCGACGCCGCCTCCGCCAGGATCCGGGCTCGCACCGCCCTCTCGGCCATCCACTTCACTAAGCAATGCCAGCTCGATTGATGATTTGCTTGGTGCCCCGCAAGCCCGAAAGGGAGGAACTGCCAAGGGAAAGAAGAAGGGAAGAGGCTATGTCGATGTCATGGCGAAATGATGAAACTTACTGTGACGTTCTGAGTGACCGCATGGAGCCAAGTCGACATTGGTCCTCTTCGCAATGATTTTCTGATACGGTTAATCTCTTGCATCCGATACCTGGTTACTCCAGCTTGTCGACCCTCACCATTTGTGAGCGCAGTGGCTTGTTGGCCACTTCTGTTTTGAACGAATTTTACTTTCCGCTTCGTTGTCTCTTTGCATCACTCGGCGCTTTTCTCTTACGAGGATTGGAGCTGGACTGTCTCCCCCGTATTGCCCTAGATGTTTCATCAAGATCTTTTGGCCTGTTTTGAGGCTATGTCTTTGTATGTTATTGTAATATTTGGTCGTGTTATGATCACGCCCTCGGAATATATGATGCCTAATACTATCCATTCACTGTTGACCAAATAGTTATACGTGGAAACGTGCATGACTAACAAGCTATTCATACTTAATTAGATTTTCAGGGGAATATTCATGAAGCGTAGCATTCTATCATCTATGTACATCCAGACTCTTCAAACCTGCTTTAATGAAGCTTGGAACAAATTAACAGTGGATGAAATTTATTATATGACTATTTTTCGGTTAACACCCGACGCTTTACTCTCTTCACGTGGCGTACGAATTGATATAATACTACACGATGCATCGTCAGATCACAATTTGGTATTGTGGATACTCTGATAAGCTTACCGTTAAACATGAATCTTCTCCAGCCCAGCTCCCATGAAGGTAGACATACAGGATCAGTGCAGTCTCATGAATAAAACCTGTAAAAGGGATCAAGAAGATGTGTTAGTGAGCAAGAAATAAAATGAACAAACGACAAATAGTCACCGCCAGATAGACGACTTACACGCAATGACCTTCGGGCTCAACCGTCCCACACTTAACACACGCCCCCAGTCCTTCCCATCGATTCTCACTTTCGCCCAACCGGCCTCATTTTCTCCATTTTCGCCACCGAGCAGTCTCATCCGTTCACTCGGAAGCTGCTCCAACTCTGATTGAGATAATTGCGCCGGATCCAACGGCGGGTTAATCAGGCCCGACCACACGCTAGATATCCGCAAGGCATCCGTGGCGATGGCCAATTTCAGTGAACCATGCATGTTCGCGCTCAGCTCAAGCTTGGGACCTGATGAGCCGGACAGCCCGCTATTGGCAGTAGCGGTCTTGCCGACGCTCGTGTCCATAGCGAGCTTGTTGAACCGTTCAGAAATACTTTTCAGCTGAATCAGACTGGGGAGAATAATATGCACATCTGGCGGACGGCATCGCGGTTCATGCAACCCCTCCACGGTCGACTGGTGCAGGACCTTCACTGGGATTTCCTGTGTGATGACGGTCTCGCGTTCGCGAGGTCCACGACCGCGAGTTTCGTCCCCCTCAGCGCCAGATGCTGGAGGGATATCAGCAATGCCATCTGCTGCACTCTCTGGCTCGATGCCAAGTGCATTCGTCCCGGCAGTCCATGATGATGCCCGGATCGTCAGTGCGAGAAGAGGCACGGGGCCTTTCTTCGTCAGACGGAGCTGCGCTGAGTTTGCGCCGATGGCAGATCGTAGCGCTCGATGGAGTGCCCCGATCGGGACTTCGAGATTGATCACTCCTGTGGCAGATTGGATTGTGTATGTTTCGTCGAATATGGTTTCCTTTTAAATATCGTCAGTTCTAAGCCAGGCCAGGTGAAGATAAAAAATGGAGAGAGAAAACGATAGTTAAACAAGACATACAATAGGCAACTGCGCCCAGACCTGCGTCCCTTGATCGGGGATGATAGTGAACCGTACTACTTCATCTTCCAGTCTCATCCAACATATCTTCCCCAGCGACGAGAGAGATGCCGTGAATTCTGACCGGCAGGCAAACTATTAGCGGACAGCAGATCACAATATGGGCTAAATGAAGATGGGTCGATGTCGCAGAAAAGGGAGCTCTCTCTTGAGAGCATTTTAGGCATTACTTCTGGAAACAGGACGAGTACGTACTGGCAAAAGTGCTGATATTGGTGAGCTGGCTCCTGAACCTCATCTCGTTGAGGCTCCCATAGCTTCGATGCTCTCGCGTCAAGGTCGTGTCGTTCGCGTGAAGTGGCCAAGCTGCGGGAGTGGTCCGTGCGTTTGTATAGACTGTCCGAGTTGATATGATACCATTAATTAGAGTACGTACTGAAATGCAGTTATGCTTCATTAATTTTTCTACGTAGACTTATGCTCGATTATCTATATGCAGGAATAAGTCAGATATGTTCTTTACATTTGGATCGAATAAGTAGCAATTCATCTATCACTCCTTGCATTCATTGGATCTCGTTACCCGTGTCTCTGGAGATATAAAAAGACATGTCAATGGCAGAACAGAGGGAACAGAAAACGCTGAAAAGGATACTTTTGCTGATGTGTCACTGGTCTGTATCATCGTATGCGCTCGTCTGAAAAATAGGGACTGATTAATCCACCAGGGTCCTTTAATTTGACAATGTTAGGATCGCTCCATGGCCAATGCCGCGATGAGCGCAGCGCCAACTCCAGACCCGTCCTCTGCTGACTGAAGGGTGATCAGATCGTCCGGGCCTTCGGGCCAGTCGAGGATCTCCCGTAAAGCCTGAGCGGCCCGATCTCTGAATCTCTGGTAGTTGTTGAACACCGATCCGTCGACACCAACGTGGCAGGAAGTAATATTCTTCTTCTTGCAGATGGCAGCAATTCCGCACGCATAGAGCCGGGCAGCACGAGTTCCGATAAGTTCGACTAGGTACCGGCACACCTTAAGCTCATGATCGGCCGGTTTAATGCCAAGCTCCTTGTTGAATGCGTTGTATATATCCTTCATCGATTCAGATATGTCCTCCTCTATCGTCGAGAGGAAACAGGTGTCGATAACATGGGGTTGCCGCAGACGTGAAATATCCTGACCTTTAAAGAGCCCATCATTATCATGAAGGTGGATCATGACCAGCCGGAGTATTTCTCCCAGGTAAAGGCCGGCAACCATCTTTTCGTATGTTTGCTGGCCGGGACGCGGTGAACCTTCGTCAATCTGCCGGTCAAACGAGGTAATAGGCAGCACTTTGCGCTCATTGTCAAAAGCCCCATATTCAGTATTGATCGCAACCGGGGTATCTGGTGACAGCCCGGCGTCTGCGATTTTCGGAATGCAACCTGCTTCTTCCATGTATGCTGCATTGCAGCCGGTGCTGAATATACTTCCGATCTTTACTGCCGGGTCAGCATAGTGGGAAGCAATCAGCGTCCCTGTCGTGTCATTAACCAGTGCGACAATCTTGACTGGTACTTTCTGACTCGCATGTTAGCAGACCTGGTCAATACCTAGATTGCTGAGAAGACTAACTTTTGCTTCAAGCGCTGCTTCAAATTGAGGGGTTACATCCTGGCCTTCGACACCCTTGACATCGAAATCTTTAGTCCACCGCTGCAAAATACCGTTTCTGATGGTTGGTTGTGTAACAGGATAGGAGAATGTGAACGACAGTGGCAGCTTCTCAGATGTTTGTCCTCCGCGATGATGCTTTTTCAAGAAATCATCGAGACATTCCGCTACGAAGTCCCATAATTCGTCCTTTGTGCCCGACTTTAGATTCGGTGGCATCTTGTACTTCTCCTGCGTAATTTCGAATTCACCTCTGCCATCCGTCAAGCAGACCTCACACACTCGCAGATTGGTTCCGCCCATGTCGACGGTCAGGTATCTACCGTTTTCATTACCAGAAGGGAATCCCATGACCCATGTAACGTTCATGGGCTATCTCTGGTTAGCCTGGCCATAATAATAATAATAAAAAGAAAGACGCCGGATCTATAGACTAACAATATTACCACCTTCTTTGCTTAAACCTGCAGAGGAGCTGTCAGCCTTGAAATTTATATAATAGAAAATTATATAAAATTGAACCACTCCGACCTTTTTCCAGTTCCTTGACAAAATGATCCGTGATTTGCTTGAGTTTCTTCTGATTCATGGTAAAGAGGTCTTCGATTCGTCGAATTTCATAAAGAACATCCTGGGGTATGTCGACCAATGCCTCTTTCCAGTGTTAGAATTCTCCGTCGTACAATACTGTACTTCCGGCTGGGAACTATGTCTTACTACTTCCAAAAGGTTGCGGGGGATTCTGCGCCCTCTCCATGGTCCTAGGATTAATATAAAAACACGCAAATACAATACAATCAATCACTCCAGTAGAAATTGCTGCGATACCTGTGATATCGAAATGTTGACTACGTGTCGATCTGGCTACAGGCCCAACGATATTATATTATATTGTAGAAGCCACAAGGTTATGGATGCCATGTTTCATCATCATGACTGATGTAGTAGGCTTACACTCGGGCAACTTCGGAGCCGGGAGACATAATTCTTGAGCAATGTAGAGAAAGTATTCCCATAGAGCTCCTGTGTCCCAGTATATGTTATTGTTGAGGCTTGGCTTACGGCCTCACGCCACTATGACAACATTGGCCAAGGACATACATACTTCCTATCACACAGCATGAAATGAAGCCTTCGGGTCTATCCAGGCTTTTCAATCGAACGCTGGACCTATGGCCTTGCGGGAGCCAGATCCAGCAAATCGAGGGGATCGAAACCCCTAGTTTAGGCAGGGTTTCTTTTTTTGGCGCTCAAATGAAGAAGCCCGTGCTCAGGACGCATCCAGTCCCTCCTCCAGCAGTGGAGATAAAACGATGGCTGGGCTCGCGACTAACGCAGATACGCGCAGGAATTAGCTGCCTGCAATCCTCTAGTGCCAATGACTTGCCGCGAACGCGTGTGGTCAGCTTGGTTATGTATGGTAACGGGCTCTGTATACATCTCTTAGCTGGTCTTGCAGATGTTTTTCCTTGGCCGATCGGCAGACAAGGATCCTGCTGGGCGTGGGTGACGCGAAGCCATCCCGACGTGGTTGAACGTAGCGATAGTTATGTAGAGGAACGCACTGGTGAGGCAACGTCGGGCGCAACAGCAGCTTTCTTTCTGTCTCTCTCGCGTGGTCATCTCCAGGCTGGAGACCAGCCCTACTCTAAGTGAGTGATGAAGGATCGCCCGGTCCACTTGAACGCGGTGATTGCAATAGTCGAGCTCTCCAAAGCCCCTTTTGGCGGCGATAGCGTCGAGCCTCCGCGACCCACTGCGAGAGAAAGCGCCGCCTCCGAGACGAGACAAAGACAGACAACGCAGCAGCACAGCGCAGTTGCTGCGACAAACGGACGTCTCGACAGAGAGCTGGTCTACTCTGTATCTTTCTCCTGCGATCTGACTCAAGTCAAGCTCGTCTCCACGCTCGTTTCTTCTTCCAACCGCTTTGTTTGGTTCTCTATGTGACCAATCATCCATCCCATCCATCCTGTCCTTTCCTTTACCAACGTCCCCCCCAAACTTCGACTCTCTTCCGACCACGACCGCAACCAGCCTTCGAGTCTTTTGTTCAGACGTCCCAAGGACCCTTTCCTTTGAGTCCGGCGCGATCGAGCATCTGATGTCCCTGCGGGATTCCATCTCAGCATGCTCGCATCTCACACCTCGATTCTACATACTAACCACACAGCCAGACCTCCCCCCCTGTTAAAGCACAGCCTCTTCGATCCTTTCCTCTGGCTGGGTTTCCTCTGAGACGAGCCCTGCAGGGCCATGATATTCATCTGACGATACAATGGCCCACCTTAACTCGAGCCCGCTTCTTCCGCAAATGCGCCTGAACCCCGCGAAGCTCAGACGGCCTTCGCGCTCCTCGTCGCGCTCTCCTGAGCGGAAGTCCCGGTTCTCTTACCGTGTTCTCGACCCTCTGCTCAGTAATCTCTCACCTGAATCGACTCTCGAGGCTCTGACTTCGGTCGATGCTGTTCCCAGAAACGAAAAGACGGCGCAAGATCTCCTGACGCGGAGTATCTCGAAGGTGTCGACGGACGAACGCGCGCTTGGTATTCGGGCAGCAGTGGCAGCAAAGAAGCTAAAAGAATGGTACAGAGAAGTTCTCGGGTGGGAATGGCCGAGGAAGGCAGATGCTCAACTGGGGAAGGGGTTTATTCCGCCAACGCGGACGACGCAGGATGAGCGTCCTACGTCTACCATTGAAGCAGAAGCAGAAGAAGAATACTATGGCAGCTTGCCAGTGGAAGTAGTCAAACGATATGAGACGCGGATCGAAGAGATCCGTGATGGTATGGATAGCCTGGATGTTGAGGAGTTGAAGGAACACGTTCTCAATGCCCACGTCCCCTCGCGCTCCCGGCCATCGTCGTCAGCCAGTACGATATCTGTTGGCCCTCCTTCGTTCAGCTATGTCCAATTAAGCGACTTCACCGCCATAGTAACAGCCACGATCCTGCGATTGCTTCCCACCTTATCCCGGCTGAACTTCCTTCTCACCACATGGGATGTTCGTCTTCTTGTCCTCCGGCAAGTACCCGGTCTCCTGAGTCAACTTGAGAAGGCCCGCGTCACAATGGACTCGTCAATGGCAGCTCTAAAGTTGGCCCACTCTCCCAATGAAGTCGGTAGTTTCTTTTCACGAAATGCCTTCCACGCGAAGCGGACTGAACTTGAAGCGTTGGTCGTATCTGCGGGAAGAAGGATGGATAACATACTCGACGCTCTGGAGGGCCGCGAGGATTCTTTGCCCGAGGCTTGGATCGATGATTTAGAGGCCATAGAGTCCGACTTTGCCACGTGGACTATCGAAGCTGAAAAACGTGCTGTCATGAACGAGCTAATGCACCTAAACAAACCGAAGCCCGAACCGACTATTATAAAATCGGGGGCGCATGCACCAGAACCAGAGCCACATACGCCTATCCACGAGGCTAGCAAGACCTCAGTGAATCAGTCTACCGCAAATGCTAAGGGCGAGGAACCCACGGATGCCAATATCGACGCTCAAGCGGCCTCGAGTGACCGAAAGCTAGTCGAAATCAGCGCGAATATCCCAGGTTCTGCACCTAGCGTCATCTCGTACACCGAGAACACTCCTACAAAGCCTGCAGATACCGCTCGAAATCCTATTTCAAGATCCCCAGCGGACTCAGTCCAACCAGAAACACCAACGCAGAGGATAGACGCAGTTGCACACGTGGATCCCCAAATATCTAATATCGATTTAGACCAACATGGACACATCGATATATCTCGTCTTCCACGGGAGACTATGGACGACCACCTTTCAGATATCTCTGAAGAGGAGTCTACGCATAGCGAAGTCTCTCCGACCGGAAGGAATGATTTGGCGGTGCCTAGCGTTGCAGTTCAGGGACAATCGTATACGCCTATTGATATGGAATGTCCCTTGCAGGAATTCCCGCAGGGTGCAACGGATCCTTTAGTGACTGGAGTTGGATTTGAGAAGGAACAGGAACCACAGCGCCTGTACAATGCAAACCCCGAAACTCACGCAGATGACACAGAATTGTCGGACGATGAGTCCACATCTGTATCGGACTCTCAGGTGCAAGGCGACGATCAGGCCGAAATTCCTCCAAGCTTTGATTCTTCCAGCATCAAGACGCAACCTTTGCCTGGGATACGTGTGGAAAACTCCGTTGCGGATAGAGAAATGTCGTCTTCAGAATACAGCTCATCATCTCCGCCTATGGCTCTCGAGAGTGTGGCCGAAACCAAGCCAGAAAGTGCACCGCAACAGCATACCAACGTACCGGAAGACAACAGATCCCCTGTCGTGAATTTGGATCGTGACACTCCTACGCCCGAGGACGTCTCCACTCCAGTCGTCAAACCTGCGGATGAAGCTAAGCTAGAAAACGTTCCGACTGAGAAACTATCTGATGTGGCAAACTCCAAGCCTACAGAACATGAGGGCAGTGACAGCTATGGCATCCCGACGGAGAACACTGTTCGGACGAACACGTCAGGTCCTATCGCTTATGATGTCTTCACAAGGCCATCCCAGTTGCGGGAACCAGCACCATTCGATGAAACCAATGCAGATACCCCGACGAAGGCCCGGCTTTCTGAGTCTCCCACCATCGGCTCGCCGCATGGAGTCCCATTTTCCTCCCTTTTCTCCAAGCCTCGCAATTTATCGCGCGACGATTCCAGAAACCAAGACAATCTCAGATCTGTGAACGATACACCAGACGCTGAGCATACCGACGTAGACGAAGAATCATCACCAAAACTAGGTCTAGAAAGCCCGATCCGGATGTCCAAACTTCGACCTAAGCCCCTGAGCGTCGCAAAGGGTCAACCTAAGTCACATCGTCGACATGCCTCTGATGTCTCTGGAGCTGACTCCCCAATCTCTGATTATCCATCATTATTATCAAGCCCAGAGACCAGGGAAGCCTACACTTCTGCATCGCCGACAACTCCGCTGGTTACTGAGACGCCTACACCTCCTCGGAACAATCACTTATCTACAGACCAAACTCGAAGTAACAGCCAGGCAACTCTTCGACAAGAGCATCTACTCAACTTTGACCGCCATCGTGGACCCAATCGTGCAGAGTTCAAACATTGCCGAACAGCAAGTCTTCCTTTGCAACGATTCATCAACGAAGATGTCAATCAAGATTATGACGATGACTTTGGGGATATGGAATCACTGGAGCGAAGTCCTAGTCCATCACCCGAACAGCTCCCTAACGATGAGCTTCCTTCGCTACGAAAACGATCTGTTCCTGTTAATCGTCGTCGAGGCGCAGCCGCTACGAGACATTCGACTTCTGGTGCTCTTGCCTTCTCTACCTCTGAAACAGGAACCAGAAGCGTCAGGGCCAAGAGGCTGGGGTCTCGAGAGACATCGGAATCCCCGAATCTCCCTCAGAGGATGCAAAAGCCCAGCTCTTCGAAAGCCCCAAGTGTCCCTCTACGATCTAGTAAGCGGACTTCTAAACCACAAAATGACGCGTTTGATGGATCTTCCACGGCGGATTCGGTTTATGCTCCTACCCCCTCCGAGCTTAGTCGTCCAGCGAGCCCGTTTGCCAAAACGACCGGGGATGAGCTCGAGGACAAGATCAACTCGATTTTAAATACCCTTCCAGCGCGAATCCACCTGACGCATGCACCAACTACGGACGGTCCTGCCGTGAACTCTTCAGCGTCTTCCCAAAGGAATGAGCGTCTAGGTTCAGTGTCTCCCCGCTGGCCTTCAAGTCGGAGCAGCACCCCTACACCGTCATTGTATCTCACACCCGCATATAACCGGACTCGGCGGCCCCGTTCCCATGCAAGTGAGGAGAGCTCGGTCAGAGTTTACCATCTTCATCGCGGGAAGACAGCACCTCCGACTAAACTCTTTGTTCGCACTGTCGGAGAAGGAGGAGAACGGGTAATGGTGCGAGTTGGTGGAGGCTGGGCTGATTTGGGTGAATACTTGAGAGAATATGCAATTCATCACGGCTCCCGAAGAGTCTCAGATCAAACGAAGGTGGAAGTCCAGGAGATTCCGTCTCATTCGTCGCCATCGCACTCGTCTCCTGGCAGTACCTTGACGCAGCCTTCTAACAACGGTAGAACGACTCCATCTCGCCCTGGCTCTTCACTTAGCTCACGATCTCCTTCTGCACTTGCTGTACGAAAAACCAGGCAGCCAGCAGCTCCGGTTGATGAGCTTGGAGACCTGCCAGCGGTTGACAACCAGGCGATTGGCGATCGTGCCTCGCCGATGTCCGCCGTGTCTTCTCGCAACCGTCGACTCTCTGTTTCATCGAATAATTCCATCAGTGTTGCCTCGACTGCAGATAGCCCATTTGCGGGATCGTCTCATTCCACTACAGTGACTCCTCTCGGTCTAGCTGGCCCAAAGCCACGGTCAAGGCGCATGTCAATGAGTCCTGAGAGTGAAGCTTGGGTAGAGGATGTCCTCGGACAGGCACGAAAGAACGCGTCACTCAAGCTTCCTAAACCTGGTGCGGCCCGCACAGGGCGAGAAAGCAGCTTATCTAAACGGCCCAGTGAGCCGAAATTGCGCAGTGTTAGCGACATTGGCACTGCTGGTCTCAATAAGAGAGTATTACTACGGGGACTTGACAGACGAAGAGAGTCAAGTCAAGGACTGTGAGCGAACACAGCTTGCATACTGATGCGTACGCCTCTTTTTTCTTTCCTGATGATATTATCACTCCTTTCTCGGCGTCGAAAATATATTCCCTTGCTATCTAGCATCTAGGATGAGCGGTGCATAGTTATCTGCATTTTCTGGGATTGCGTCTGAAACATGAATTCTGAGGGCCAGATATGAGACGAAAGACTATTTTGTTTCATATACATTTCGCCTTTCGTCTGAATTCTTGCAGCGACTCGCACATTCCTTTTGAAAAAAATCGTTCCTTTCCTTTTGCATGTAAGGCGTTCGAACATATTGAAAGATGATACTGGGATATCAGCGAGCATTGCCTTTTTGCGTCCATTCTCTTGTCGATTTTTTTACCTCTCTACATTTTGCTACCATGCATACACAGTTTCGAGAGAGCATACTTTCTACCTGTCTTTTATCTTTTATCTTCTTCTTTATCATTATTTTCTTTTCCATATTGGACATTCGTGGTCCCGGAGCTGAATTAGGTTGTGCATAAATACCCCCTGGATAGATAGTTGTCTTGTCAAATAAGAGTTCAAAATTTGAAAATTAAAAATATCAATTGTTCCGTAAATAGGTAGCTATGCTTTGAGTTCCGTCGCAGCCTCAGACTATGAATGAGTAGAGGGAATCAGGAGCAGTTCCTTCCCTCTAATCGAAGTAGAACACGCGACTGTGGAAAATTCGTTAACTAGAGCGTGCTTCCTATAAGATGATGGGAGGGAAAAGAGGGTGAGCACTACTGAATATGGAGGTGTTCCATAACATTCGCATATTACGCAAAGGTTAAGCTGTTGTCGCTGCTACGATCGACTATCTGGATCTCCGTCGACGTTACTCATGTCCTTATGTATGTATGTACATACATCCTCTTCCAGGCCTTGCAGTATCCTGGCATTTATGCTAGGCATATATAGAGCCGATATTGACGGAAGACAACACCGTGGTCTGTCGTTACCACAATCCTGATATAAGATACCTCGCAGAGGGCTCTAGAGAGGCCCGCCTATCCTTCTTGAAGAGCATCTACCTTTCCTGTCCACGGAAGAGGTGATCAAGACTCGGATACTGCCTCACTGTCTCATAAGTCATCTTGGTAAATCACAGGATTCTAAAATAAACCATCACTTTCTAACCGGAGGCGATATTTCATATGGTGACTGCGCCGTTTCGTACGCCACTGTTGCTTTTGTTGTTGCCTGGTCGTGGCTTGGAAACATCTGTGGCAGTGCAGTTCGTCGAATAATTGAAGAGAGAAGAGATGGCGATGTTAATACGCAGGTACATTCACAGACGATAGAACTGCCAATTCCTTCGGATATATTATTCCAAACTGCATCTGCTTTGTGTCTTGTTGTCGAAGGCGTCTGCGTGCGGAGGAAAACGATGGCCTGAGGTAGATACGGGAAGCCCCACGATTACGTCGTGACGTCCATCAATCGGATCCCGTGAACCGGCCAGGCGACCTTTGGTATTCAGCTGCTCATACTTCTGGAACAAACAACACCACTCCATCTCTCAGAAGCCAATTTCAAGGAAGCAGGAGATGAACAGCAGTTATTAAAAAGAATCAAAGAGCTCAGTTGACGGAGACCATGGCCGGGTCCAGCACCAAGTTCACCCCGCCGCCTTCGCCGCCCTCTCCGACCGGTTCCTTTTACGACATGAGCGACGAAGAGGAAGATGAATACAACACCATTGCGCACGCAAAATCCGGCAGAGGAGTCAAGCTTCTATTTTCAAAGAGCAAGGTATGCCCATTACAAAGCAGCAATCTCAATCTGATGATCAAGATGACTGTATACTGACATGTGAATCCTCAATAAGGTCTATGTCCATCCTACGCCGTCATCGAAAGATAATATCCCCGGATTCATTGCCCTTATCCAGCAGAAGTCTGTGACAGACCGCAGCCAGACCCAATCCATCTCTTCAGAATCCTCCAAACATAGCGACGCAGCGTCTTACCTCCTCGCCTGGGTACCCGAGTCATCCTTAGGAGATGCTTATAGCACCTATGTTAAGGTGGACCTGTCCGAGAGCTCATCTCCTCCTAGACAGACATACCTCGTCCCGCCACTCCCTACGACAAGATCACATACCGATACGGCTGGTCTCTATGCGTTTGCAGTGCCCCTTTCTGATGTATTCTCGTTACTCGTGCGGCCACCAAGCATCGGTTGGTGGTACGGGAGCCTCGTGATTAATACAAAAGCCGGTGACAGCTTTCCGGCTCTATTCTTTCATGACAATGAGTGCGAATCAACGATTCTCCAGAAGAAACGGAAGACCAAGGAGAGCTTCGATCCATTTAGCGAGGATGGGAGTATGTTCTGGGGCGGTGATGAGGTATTGAGATGGCTGAGGCGCTATGTTGAGGTACAACGCTCAGCAGCCGATCCCAGCGTATATCTCATCAACCCCTCTGAAGAGGATAAACTTTCATTTGGTCGACCTTTAACTGCCAGTGGGCCACAGAAGGCTCAAGATAAGGGCAAGGCTGCTGCTGCGTCGTCTCGTTCAGCTCCTCCAGCAGAACGAGATGCCGCGATGGATCCTTTGACTAAGGCACTGAAAGAAACGAGGTGGAAAGTTCTCGAGCACCTAAGTCGGATAACTACCTTTACGAGACGGACAGCAAATGAGATAGCAGACAATCCACGGATACCTCTTCAGGTTCGGAGATTGATGAAGAACCCGGAAATCCAAACCTTACAGGATGAATTCGACAGTGCGAGGATATATCTGGCCCGCTGGGCTATGGGAATCGCAGAACAGAGCGAGAAGGAAAGGAACCAGCGCATATGGACCGCCCAGGATGTCCTGGAAAGAGAAGACAGTTCCCTTGGAGAGTTCGAAATTTTGGATTTGGAGACTGGTACCATGACTATCCAGGAACGCCGGAAGGTCGTTACAATGGAAGAGTGGAAAGGATGGTTTGATTCAGCAGGGACACTTCAGGTGACTGTAGATGAAGTGAAAGAGCGTATATTCCATGGTGGGTTGGACCCTAACGACGGCGTCCGGAAGGAAGCATGGTTGTTTCTTCTTGGTGTATATTCGTGGGACAGCAGCGAGGATGAGCGGAGAGCGATAATGAACTCCAAACGGGACGATTTCGTGCG
The DNA here is from genome assembly GCA_023624055.1 of Paecilomyces sp. PK2413. Lineage (NCBI taxonomy): Eukaryota > Fungi > Ascomycota > Eurotiomycetes > Eurotiales > Thermoascaceae > Paecilomyces > Paecilomyces sp. PK2413. The sequence goes on from JAMADQ010000002.1 coordinate 700,867, forward strand.
TCTGAAGGGTGCCTGGTGGGAGAGGATGGTCGAAGGATCAACATCAGCAGAAGACCACGAATGGTGGAAGGAACAAAAGGGCCGTATCGGTATTATTTCCCCATCAATACCTCACTATTGTATTCCATGGCTGATTGAGAATTTGTTTTGCTTCATCAGAGAAAGACGTGCACCGGACAGATCGAACCATCCCGCTCTTCGCAGGGGAAGATATCCCGCATCCAGATCCTGACTCTCCATTTGCAGATACGGGTACCAATGTTCATCTCGAACAGATGAAGGATATGCTTCTCACATATAATGAATACAATCCTGACCTCGGCTACGTTCAAGGGATGAGTGATCTGTTGGCCCCGATCTACGCGGTCATGCAGGACGATGCTGTTGCATTTTGGGGCTTTGTTGGTTTTATGAACAGAATGGTAAGAATCCACAGTCTTCAGTACCTATTACATACGCTCACCTCTGGTAGGAGCGCAATTTTCTGCGCGATCAATCGGGAATGCGAGCTCAGCTGTTGACTCTGGATCACCTTGTCCAACTGATGGATCCACAACTCTACCTCCACCTTCAGTCAGCTGATAGTACGAACTTTTTCTTTTTCTTCCGCATGTTACTTGTCTGGTATAAGCGGGAGTTCGAGTGGTCAGATGTGCTACGCCTATGGGAGACACTATGGACAGATTACCTCTCGAGCCAGTTCCATCTCTTCGTTGCTCTAGCGATCTTGGAGAAGCATAGAGATGTCATCATGACCCACCTCAAGCATTTTGATGAGGTTCTCAAATACAGTAAGTCATTATCCGGGTGAACTGTTCTTTGCAATATTTGTCTAACCTGCACGTTAGTCAATGAGCTCTCAAATACAATCGACCTCATCCCTATTCTTACGCGAGCAGAATCGCTCTTCCGTCGCTTCGAAAGAATGGTGCAAGCGATAGACAAGAAAAATAACTTCCCTGAGCCATCCGTTCGCCAAAGGAAGCCAGATTCTAGCGCCCAGTCTGATAACAAAGGGAAGTCCCCAGAACGGGGGACAACAACTGGAGCCAGCAGTGGTAGCGTCATCGCACGGGCTAACGGAGCAGAAGAGAAGGTGATATCTCCCGAGTTAAGACAACTCCTTAGCAGGGATATCATCACTGTTGAGAAAAAAGACTCCCAGAAACCTGGTGGTAACAGTAGCTGATCTCTACACGTTATGACTAACGTCTGACTACATGATCCTGGTCTATGGGATCCTCATGTTGAGGTTTATGGTGGCGTTTACGGCTTTTTTCGGGCGGGCACAAGGTGGCTTTTCTTGGAGCATTTTAATCATGTTATAACTCAATAACACTATTACATTTATAATTTTTGTTTCCACTTTGTCCTGTGCGACCTTGGGAACCATCAAGCAATCAATACAGCCAAGCGATGTTGCAATGGGGATGGATGAATAGGTTTTAAAATGACGAGTACTGAGCATCTGGGGCAATTAATGAAGAGCTATTATCACGGTACGTCTTCCCAAATAATTCGATTAAGAATGTACCGATTTCTGTCAATCTGCAAGCACTAGTTGGTGAGGGAAGTCTTTTAAAAGCAGAAGTATCGTCGAAAACTATTCCAAGTATGTACATTCCTATACCTTACCGCGGCTATTCGTCTGCAGTCAGCTTAAAATAAGATCGACTTTCGGCGCCTAGGAGATTAACTTCAGCGCGCCAATATATGAATTATCTTATTAACATCGAGGCAAATGGCAAAGAACTCTACGCGATGTATGTCACCTAAATGAGCCCTGGCATCAATAAACCCCAACCTACCACTGGATATAAGAACTTGGCATGGGATCGGGCGTGCCGATATACTTTACACGTGATGCTCAGATGTACTTTCTAGATGTACCGTGCGTCATATCTGCATCGGGATCAGATAACCTTTTCAGGAAACCTTATACCTACCCAATAGATCGGACGGGCAGTACAACAAGGATATTTGTTCGATATAACTCTGTAGACACAGGAAATATATGGATATAATAAATATTAAGAGAGTAGACCTGTCTTCCATACAAGTCACCTTGCTTGTCAATATTGTTTACAACATCCAGTTGCAAACAGAACTACCGCGAGAAGATGTCTGAATTAACAAGGACACTACCAGCCTCATGGTATAGAAGCTTGCCTCTTTATCAGTTAGAGAGAAAGGGTGTGTTTATGAAGGTGTGTTCGATATAGCCCGATATTTGATATAACATATACTAACGGCTTCGCGATAGTCGTGGTACCTTCTTGGCCCCGTGACCCGCTTCCTCAACATCGACGAGAAAGTTGAATACGAAATCGCCCAGCAACATATCTGTGCCTTCAGAACGACCGCTAACGGTCCTTTTCCTGGGCCAGGAGATATAAAGGTTACCGTAGTAAAGGACGTAGGTATTCGCCATTCTGACACATACAAAACTATGGTCACTGATATACTACCAAGGGTACTGAACTACGGAGTCATGTAACTCCCACCGGACTCGTATTTGCTACTCTATCAGACGATGCACCTACTTTCCATGAGTTCTATCCGGATTTGGAGCCGTTGCTGCAGCGGGTAGACTTCACACAACGCCCATATCGACGCACCATCAAGTATGAAGGCAATTTCAACTGGAAGACGATGTTTGTCCCACTTTCTGCCATAAATTATATTCTATTCTAATCAATTATTAGGATAGATGGCTACCAGGAATGTTTGCACTGCCAGGTCGGGTTACAGTGCTATTAATCTGTTATCCCATGCTTACAAGTCCCAGTACACTCATCCTTCGTTTTCCGTATACTACCCACCAACATTCTATACAGTTTACAACCACAAGAATTTCTCGCAGCATGTCGCAGATCCCAAGAAGCCTGATGATGGTTTGTTCCTTTATTTCTTCCCCAACTGCACATTGAACGTCTACGGTGGGGGAATGTCTTCTTTCCGCGTTTGTCCAACAGCCGATCCAAATGTGACCCGGATGGAGTTCGATTACTACCACATGGAATCCGGAGATAAGTTTGAAGACTATTACAAATTCGTCCGTCAGGTCGCCATGGAAGACTTCGAACTGTGCGAGAAGGCACAAGAAAATCTACAGAAAGGAGTCTACAACGAAGGGATCCTGAATCCGGAAAAGGAGACCGGTGTGGCCTGTAAGAATCCTAAAAATCGTCTTCCCTTCCGTGCTTGCATGTCTGACCATGTGCTTCCATGCAGTTTACCAAGAACGAGTTTTCGATTTGGTTTGTGAGCAATATGAGACGGAGAAGCTTAAGCTCGTCCAGGCCGAAATTGAACCCGAGTCAGAAAGGTCGCTTGCTCCTGGAATTGTCTCGAGCGTTGCATAGATGACCATGTGGTGATGTGCTATTACTCGATATGGCCTCAATAGGACCCATAGTAGAACAGAACAGGAAGGTCTTGATATAGCAGCTAGCCACGTACTTCTGCCGGTAATATAATTGATCCCTTTCGCGTCGTCGATATTGAAAGCTATCGCATTGGATCATCGACGCTATATCTTGAAATGCCCATTCAATCCGCCATGTTATCCAATAGAACACATGCTTATCCGGAGCCTCCCGTATAAATAACATAACAGGTCGGAGGTCACGCAGAGACCCGCGCCAAGAGTGGGAACAACAACCATTCAGATCTGCCTGGATCATCGCCCCCAATTAGGAAACCTGTACTGCCGAACGGCTCTCCCAACAATTGGTTTGTATGGTGGTCTTTCTGCGTTAAGCTCCATCACGATGCTACTTTGATTCCCATCTGTATCTCATTGTCGGTGGGGATGATTCCGGCAAGGGAGATTGGTAGCGGCCAGACCGAAATTGAAAAGGTATAAGGACACACCTGGAGGAATGCCATCGAGAAGCTGTTGCTAATTTGGATTTGTGGATTGGACCAAGGACGGAAAATTATTACGCTTCATCTTGCCTTTTGAGTCGCCTATAGGATGTATGAGATACTGAATTTGCCTTCGTCGCTGGCGTCGACCTATGTACTGGTGATCTTATTGGCCGCTTCTTATTTATGTTACAGAATATCTGCCATATCATCGAATGGGAGGGCTGAACAAGAGGAAAAAATATCATCGTCCCAGACCTCAGAAAAAATATCTCAGTCGGTTTCTAAGGAATCTGAGTTCCCAGATAACTGGTGGAATGGCAAAGACGTCTTCGAATTAGAAAGGCGTGCTATTTTCAGTAAGGTCAGTGCAGGGTTACAGTAGTTCAAGACGAATAATAGCCCGTGCTCACTTCTATTGCTCAAGACATGGCTCTATGTCTCCCATCGCAGCCGTTTCACCAAGCCTGGAGATTATCATTCATTGGACATTGCCGGCTTCCCAGTCTTCCTCATCTTAGGTAAAGATGGTATAGTGAGAGCCTTCCATAACGTGTGCCGCCATCGAGCATACATAATTACGAAAAAAGAATGTGGCTCGTCAACTGTACTTGGCTGTCGATACCACGGTTGGAGCTACAACACTCGCGGTGACCTCATAAAAGCCCCGCATTTTGAGGATGTACCGGGATTCGATAAGTCCCAGAACGGTCTGTTTGAGATTCATGCGCACACCAGCAAGTATGGAATGGTTTTTATCAACCTGGACGCCAGTCCCTCGGTGCTAGAGGTCGATTCGAGTCAGGCGGATGATTTCGCAACTGCCCATGGTTTGACAGTAGACTCGACTTGGGTGGCAGGCTGGACGCTGGAAGGACATTTTAACTGGAAGATGGCAGGTAAGTGAAGGTACCATCACTATTGTATGGCATAAAAACGCTCATGTGTCGCATAGTGAAACCTGGTAGCTTCGACTTGGAGAATCTCCACGGATACAGCCCCCACTCTATATTCTCAGGCCTCACTAGTTTGTTTAGAAGGACGTCACCGGCAATAGATACGGCAAAGCTCGCGATTTTTCCATCAGCGTCATTGTACGCTATACAGGGTTCAGGGTTGATATATTCCCTCTGTTTTCTGCCTTACTCGGAGGGTAAGACCCTGATCCGTTGCGACTTATACGGACGCAACCAGAAAATCAGCTCTAGCGCCACAGTAGCAAAGGAACTACCCAGGCTACTCCGAGATAGGATAACGGAAATAGAGAAAGATTATCTCGTGGAAATCCGCGGTTCAAGGTAAGTACCGTCTTTTGAGCACCGAAAAAATAACCCCTCGTGAGCCCCTCGTGGGATTTTTGAAACGTGAACATGGTAAGTGCACCGATACGCACCCGCCACCATGAGCCGCTACTAGATCGCTAATTATTATAGGCTATTGCTGACACTATTTTGACGGCGTCGCGCCAATAGCGACGATAATATCGGCATTGCAAACGCGACTGGACGAGGTAATAATCCGTGCGCCGAATTACGTCTCGTCATAGTTGATATGAAAATATAGACTAACAAGCCAGTATCTATGACAGAATCGCAACATGATATTCTTCTCCACATCAAGACTCATGTCAAGCTGGAGAAGACCTTGGGTTATGAAGTCTTCCCGACGTTGAGACCGTCTACAAGAAGCTCCAAATCTTTACAAGCAGACCTTCGTGAGTATATCTGCTTTTCGCGTCTCTTAAGTATGGCTAAAGAACGTCGCTTGTTAACCACGTGCAGTATGCAAAGAACTTGATTGCAAAGACAAGGCGTCTTTCGATACGAAAGCCTCCACTACACCAAACAGGAATGAAATCCTTGCCTGGTAACATGAGCTTGGGCTGGCATTTAGCCAATACGCGTTTTATTCCTTATTGCAATAATTCTATTAGTCCGCGAGGTGGTTAAATGACTCAGGTTAGCCCCAAGGAAAGTCTCCACGAGGGTAGTAGTTTGTCTAGTTAGTAGTATGATAGGATATCAGATCATATCATGACTTTCGCTTCGGAGATTAGAAATATTATGCAAAGAATCATTATCCTGTAGGGCAACATCCGACGATGCTCTGGGCATTGCCGGGTTTTGTGCTTTGTTTGGAGCTTTAAGACCGGTATCATCCGAGTTTTAGTAGGCGCTAGAGTATATAGCGTCATGGCCTAAGGAGAGGGGGAATTGTTTATTCGCGGATAATGGGCGCGAAAAAGTGGCTTTAAGAAAGACGATCGGCAGCAAACTGGGCCAGCCCAGCGCTAACTGATCATGCGAGTCTCTGCTTTTGGTATTCTTCAGCAACTGTTGGCCGCGAATACCGCCCGCTCTGGCAGCTTTCTAAAGTAGCGTCAGGTCTTAGCTGCAAGATGAGTTTCTTCACGTCGTCTGCTGAAGGATTCGATGTTACCGATCCTGTCAACGTGCGTCGTAAAGATGGTAGGTAGCCGATCATCGCTTCCCACACGAAGTATGGTACACGGACGAGTCGTCGGCCATGATGACTGGACTAATTTCTCATGTCACGCCAGACCTCTAGAGCATTCCAGATATGATTGATCCGGCGGGCGGGCCGTCCCTGTGGCAAATGGAATCAGTCATCTCTCTCTTCGATTTATCAATCATCTGAGGCGTATCTTTATGCGTGTTGCCGTCTTCATCTAGCAACCAGAAAGTTGATATGGCCGGGCAAGCACCCGGAGACTGCTTGCCGACAGACCCTGGTAGATAGAATTAGATATATAGATCTTCGGGGACCCTTCCTGCACGTCAGGCCGGATTCAGTACATCATAGACTCATCTTCCTTGTCAGGGTCCTGGAGCCCGTTGTGGCTTGACTAGACTAACGTCAACTAGGCGATCTTCTCCACCCATCCTAGTACTTCCTAGTCGCGACAAGGGCTCGCACATCAAAAATCCTCGGTGCGGAGAATTAAGAGTCCATTGGTCTCCATCGTTCTTATTTAAGGATGCGGGATAAGACGGGAGTCCCACATGATACCCAGAGGGAAAAGGCGAATGCTGGAGTTCAGACGAACCGATATTCCCGCCCGTAATATTATCCCCACGGCGGGTAGTCCCTAGTTCTCTGTAGGGACCTTCAGAACCCTGGCGTAAAACGATGTCCAAGCTTCAACTTGGCCAGGGTCATCGGATATCGACCGTGCGAGCCGCCGCAGGGACTCGAGGTCTCGGCCGGGGCTGCCGCACATCTGGTACGTCCGGATAGATGCAGAATTCAGTATACGAAGCGCGATCCAGGATCGAGTCGACAGGCATGGTTGCGTCCAGACCGCAGATGTAGGCTCCCGAAAAATCATATTCATGCAGCGGAGCTCTTTCGTTACACGTCCAGTCCAGTTCGGCTCTTGTGGCAGGACATTGTCCGGCAAGATGCCATAGCCGGTGTCTGGAATCCGAAAGTATACCCACGCAAGGATCGTCTGTCCCTGATCGATGGCAGCTAATACGACTCCGTTAAGGCGAAGTTACCAGTTGCCTAGTCACGAGAAGTATCTAGAGGAAATTTCTACACTGGTCTCCCTGTGGATCCCTGACCCTTGTCGTCTCCAAGAGGGCAGTTCCCTGCAATTTTTGCCATCAGAATTTTTTTCATACAACCGAATCGAAAGGTTCATAGCGTCACGTCAACAAGCAGGTACAACTACCGAATCCTGATGTGTGCATGGTTTGCTATCCCTCGTGCTGGAACCTGAGCTTGGACCCAAGCATCATTGGGCACCTAAGATCTGCGACTTGGCTGAAGAATTGCGGATCAGCTCGTGCGGAGGACGACCATGCATCGTTTTAATCACAGAACTAGAGGAACCACTGGCCCTCAGTCTAGCCGCCTTTATTTCTTACTCCAAGCGCAGCCACTCGAAATCTGATCAGGCGTAATGCCCCTGTCGACTGGAGAGCATAGATTCCAATATGATTGGCAAATTCCGCCAGATACCATCACGTCCACGAGGACAAACATAAAGCTTATGGATACTCATAGTTTGATATATTCAAACACCTCCAGCTTCTTTGTATACTGCCATGGACCTATCACAACGGTATCTGGCGGCAGGAAATGCCGTGAGTTCCTCCAGTAGGTTAATTTTGGCTCTAAAACATCTTTGGAACTACGCAAGCCACGTTGCTGGGTGGCAGGTTGCATATTGTGAGGCATTGTTCACCGCTTGACTTGAGTCAGTTCACGATGCTCCACTTTCAATGTAATTCATTATAATAGGGTCGTTGTTCCTTATCCGAGAATGCCAGGGTGGGGATACATAGGTCATAAGACGCCTGCTATAGTATACCGACCTCTATCTTATCGTCAGTTTCTGCCCAGCCGCTCATCCTATGACGGGACTATTCATGATCTCCAAAGCAAGACCCTGAAGCTCATAGCGCTAGAGTAGTATTAGAGGAGTTCTTTAGTTTAACCTAGAGACTACGAGGTCAAAATCTCCACATGATGACAGCGCTAAGGACAATAACACAAGTATACGAGACTTCACCACGGGGTTAACCCACAATGATAACGGTATCCGATGGTTCATCCCGCGGTATCATACCGAAGCCACTTGTCTCTGGGTGAATGAAAGGCTTTGACGCGTCGGTGAAGTGGATACCGTTTCTCACATCCTCACCTCGAAGGATTTTTAATTCTCCTCAGCAGGTCCAGAGAGCAGTATATATTGCTCCTCCTTCTGACCTGGGATCGTGACTCCTTGCAGACAACCCAAGCATCTGGCAGTGTCTTCAACATGAGTACACAAGTCCATATCCCGGAGAGCTCCTACGAGAGGGACCAGGGTACTCCAACCCTGCCTCTTCTGAGACAGGATTTGTTCAAACCATACTCTCACCAGTCCGCTCCATCTGAGTCTGTTGCTATCAGTTACCTTAGAGCCCAGGCTATAGGACGAGCATACGGTATCTATCCATCCACTTCATGAGAGGTGAATAGATTTTGCTGACAATCCACCTTAGGCTTGACTATCCATGATGTGTTGCATCTTACTCCAAAGTTCTGGCATATCCACACCGATATGGCCATGGGCATGGATGCTGCGGCACTCACGTTGGTGACTATCCAGTACAATCTGGCTGCGGGGACCATTGCGCCCTACACAAAGAACAGGCCCGACCTTCTGGAGCTTATGGACAATATCTTGAAGTTCAACGTCTCGTACGTATTCACTAAGGTGGACTGAAATGTGTTTTCATCTACAGTTACTGACTGGCATGCAGTGCTCAATATCTCCTCACAGAAATTGGACATGGTCTAGATGCTGCCAACCTCGAGACCAGGGCTACATTGCTTCCAAATGGCGAATTTGACTTTCACACCCCGACTGCAAATGCAGCAAAGTAAGTCGACACGCCAGATATGAAATACGAAATTTACTGACAGTAATGCCTAGGTACATGCCTCCAACAACTCCTGTTGGGCTTCCCCGTGTAGCTGTTGTTATGGCACGACTCATTGTCCAGGGTGAAGATCGCGGTATTAGACCCTTCATTGTCTGGCTGAACGATGGACATAAAATGTGTGATGGCGTGTCGTGCAAGTACGTTGCTTTACTCCCATATCTCATTGATATTGTATAACTAATATGTTTGCCACAGGGTTCTCCCTCGCAGGACTGGCTCAAAACCCGTCGATCATTCTCTAACGTACTTTAACCATGTGCGCCTACCGGGCTCTGCGCTTCTGGGATCGCTTGATATGCCAACCAACATGCGCTTGAACTTTTTGGCCGCTATCTGGCGTGTTGGTGTTGGCACTCTTGCCCTCTCGACTTCCATGATCCCAATGCTCAAGAGAGGTCTCTACGTCGCTGGAAAGTATAGTCTGCGACGAACTGTTCAAGGATCACACAACAAGCCAATGACGATTATTGGCTTCCGTACACAACAGCGCCCAATCCTGCATGCTCTGGCCCAGGTATATGTCTTCGATGCTTATGCTGAGGACAGTGCCAGGCTCTATGTTGACTCACGCATCGAAAAGCCCGTCCGCCATGGTATTGGTACTGTTCTTAAGGCTGTGGTAAACCAAGCCACACAGAGCAGCCTATATTCACTAGCGGAGCGATGCGGCGCCCAGGGTCTTTTTGAGTACAACAACATAATTGAGTCGCAGCTCGAGGGTAGAGGAATATCGATTGCAGAGGGAGATGTCTTGGCACTGTGCATTCGTAAGTGACAATCTACGAAACATTGCATGAAACGACTGCTGACCATCCGCATACAGGCCTCGCTTCCGAGCTTCTATTGGGAAGATACCAAATGCCATCCCCGAAGAACCCTCAAAGTTTGCTGGCACTCCACGAAAGAGGCCTATTTAAGGAATGCTGGGATTTGATGAAAACCATCAAAGGAGGACACCGCAGCGATGCGTTCAACAATCTGATCCTTCCTCGCTGCCAGCCCCTTATCGAGGCAATTGGCCACCGCATGGCGTACGAGGCAGCTTCACAAGCAGGTGTTCACCCTGATCTTCTAGCACTCTATGAAATCGGTGCTGTGATGCAGGACCCTAGCTGGTATGTCCAGCATGCTGGGTTGAGCCGCGAAGCACAGTTTATGATGGAGGAAAAGGCATTGAATGCTGTCCTGCCACGCCTTGAGGAACTCCTTGAGGGAACTGGCGCTGGGCCGTACTGCGATGCACCCATCCTATCCCAGGACTCATGGGATGCTTTTATCGATCGTCTTGTCAAGTATGAGACGCCTAGGTCCGATAAGACCCAGGGCATCGTGAGTCGTACCAGCCGGCTATGAAGATACAAACGGGGTTTTTCTTTCTATTATGATGTACCACGACAGCATAATGATGCCGATGACATCTTATTGCACAGGCGTTACTGGTCAAATTCAAATTCCCACAAATGGCAGTTGTTTGCTTTGTCTCGGACAGATGTTCTTTTCTGCTCCGCTCGCTTAGGTTTGGTTGGAGAATGTTTATATTTGCTTCGACGGCGTCTTAGTAGGTATCTTAGCTATCTTGCAACCAACCCAGCACGAAATTGATATTTCTTCATGAACTTTTCTCTTTTTCCACTTCGACTTAGATATGCCATCTTAACATTTTAGCCCTGACCTATCTCTATCTTTATTTTATGCTTTGCTGCATTTTGTCGATGCGCGAAAGCGTCACAGATGCTGGATCCATCAGTCTTGGCGCAGATCCCGTCGCGTCACTAATCGCAAACGTGTGTCGGATTCTGGCCAGTTTGACAATCGAAGCGGCAGTACGGGATCCTTTAAATCCATTGTCCATCTACGTAGAAAGGAAAATCTGCTTCAACTCTCCAGTATCTGCTCTTCTTCTGCTTCGTGGCTCAGAGTTTCTTCAGGGCTCAATCTAAGGGACGGATCTGCTTACCGCGGAGTCCACTTCCATAGGTAACCTACCCGCTTTTCTAGACAAGCACGAAACATGCTATGGCAGGGGGACTAATCTTTATTCTTAGGTATCGCATGCACTGCATATGTCTGATTCTGGATTATCTCTGAATAGCTGCTTATTCTGTCGACAGGTACTTTTGACTAGGAGTAGAAGCGTGGGCCATTATTTGAAACGCCATGTCTGTGCCACCAATTGCTAAGGCCACCATTCAGGCCGCTTTGATCAATGCTGGGTCAAATGTGCTCGCTCAGGGAATTAAATCATATCGAGATCATGTATGTTCTTTTTATCTTATCTAGTTGGCCTTGTTTTCCGCGTCATTATTAAGTGACTCCAATGGACCTTGTACCATTGCTTAGAGGCCGGACCAAACTATGCTTCTCCAGAATCGAGAGTATCAAAGCTAACGAATGCTTCTATCGGGGTGGCTATGGTGGAAACCATGGCTCTCTGCCATCATTGAGGGTTTCAGACGCCATTTCAGTTAGATATCAATGCACTAGTCCAGTTCACAACCTGCGCTTTGATTACCTCGCCACTAACCTTCTTGTGGCTGGAGAATCTCGAGGCTACATTCCCGGGAACCACGGAGGAGAAAGCCAAGGCTGAGAAGGAAGATGGTCATCCAAACAAGGAGAATGGCATCAAGAATGAAAAGAAAGGAAGCAGTCTGAATGTCAAGAATACCGCCATAAAGGTATTCCTTGATCAAACAGTGGGTGCAGCCTGGAACACGGTTCTATTCCTAACGACATTGAGTATTCTTCGTGGTCAAGACTATGATGCCGTTGTGGATTCGATCAAAACGGTAAGTGGATTTCCTAGGAATTCCCTCTTCTTTTTACAGATAAAGAACTCTTAGAGCTTCAGCGAGCCGATTGCTTATCTGTTAGTGGGGTAACGTGGTATTGAATGTTGAGGATGGCAAGATCTCTTTCAATGAAACCTTTTCATAGTCTCCTTTCAGTTGAGAGCCAGGTGACCCCGGATATGATATGCCACCGACTAACATTATACGAAATAGGACTTCTGGCCTATCATGACTGCGGGCCTCAAGATGTGGCCTTTTGTCTCGATCTTCTGCTTCACGGTGATCCCTGCCGACAAGCGCCTTCTTGTTTCCAGTCTATTCGGTGTTCTTTGGGCGATCTACCTCAGTCTGATGTCCAGTTGAGAAGGGTTAAACGGCGGAGCTAGGAGTGGAGAGATCGTCCCGTCCGGAAGCGGACTGGTTCAGACTGACTCTAGAACTATTAAGGAGAGTGGTAAGACAGTGCGGAAGAGCGCAAGGACATAGTCTCGATAGACATTTGCTGATAGTCTTTTGATGAAGTTAGGTTTAGACGCTAGTCCTATCTGGAATATAGAATATTAAAACCTTTGATTTAATAATAAGCTGCTCGAGATTACTCTTGAGAAATACTATCTCTACAGGTGTGGTATCTTGAGTACCGCAACAAAAGAAGGCACAAATGTCAACTAAGTCCTTCGCTTACTCGAAGGCCTTCTTCTCGACGGCTAAAGTCCCAGAAAGATCTGCATCTTCCATCGCGACAAAGGCCGTTTTGCACCATGCTGAGCTATCAGGTACCCTTGAGCTGCTACGGTTTCTACTGCAGGGGAATTTTCCAATATCTGCACCAGCGGCAGTACTCCACCTTGAAGGAATGGGTTGTAGGGACGGATGTTTCATAACCTCGGCGCTCCTACCGGTCGTATGCAAACTTCCTCCGATGTCTGGGGGCAGAGGCGTCGGGGATAAATGAACCCCGTCTACTCCGTACTGGGCCGATCACAGACTTAATTATCACTTTTGGTCGTCACAAATCCTGCGTGCAGTGGTGGAGGAAAATCGGTCCGCACGCCACCGGATAGCAATATTCTGCACAATATCCACTCCAGCGCTGCGCTAGGAACATTTTCTGGTCTTGTAATTGGCATAGTTTAGTTTATGAAGTGTTCATCCCTGCGATATCCTTCTAGCGACGGGCTAGACATCCTTCTAGAAGGTTGCAGCGTGTGATCACATCCTCCCTGAGGTGGTTATCAGGGATACTGATCACTTCCAGACCAATAACGCACACGCCAAGGGGGCCGTGTGCTTCGAGAAGAGTGAGAGAAGGTTGATGGAAGGAGACGGCCCCGTTTCGACGCAATCGGCCCCGCGGGATGTTTCCATGGATGAGGTTAGATCACCCGGACCACAGAGTTCGACCATGACACTCGAAGGATGGAGTGAAAACTGCGATGGATAGTAATCATAGGAATCGATCGTTTCAATTTCAACGCGGTCTACTGAGTAGATTCCCATAACTTGGTGCTAAGGCCCTGGGCCACGGCCGAAAAAAGCGTTATCGGGTTCTTCTCCGGAGCCGTGAAGGCATTTTTAGAACGACAGCGCAGAAGAGGAATGGAGAGACCATCGTAGGCTATGTTTATGATAAGATCTTACCCAGAATCAACGTTCAGATGATCCACAGTGTCTCCCGTGGTGCGTTTGCCCCGCAATCCTCCATTTGGGGGCCATTTCTGCGCCACGCAACGTTCCTCTGTTGTCATCCGTATACGACGCAGGATATCGGCCGCGAAAAGCAAAGGACTGGCTGGCCTCTGGTAGTTGCATTCCTAGTCTCTCCAAAAGGCGTCCAGTGCTGCAATACTCCTGCTGTGCCGCCAATTGTCGTGCACAGACTGCCCACACAAGCGAGAGAGCGAGTCCGATGAGCGAGGGATATCGGTCCATTTATTTGCTGGGACAATGAAGACGGACAATAAGAGAGGACGGCATGATGAGCCCGCATCGTCTGTCTAACTATCGTGGGAAAATGCTGACCCACGATGTCCTTGGCCAGATGAGCCCCCGGTCAAAGGCTCTTTGTCTGGCCCCCGTTGGTTGTCGCGAGGATCAATAGTCCGAGCCTGTGGAAGCTGAGCGATACGGTGCTCGTTTCGATTTCAGCCCCCAATTCGCTAAATCAGGCATTCAGAACGAAGAGATCGTCGCGTCTTGCTCTCGTGTCGCTTCTATGTCCAATCCCATCATTTGCCGTTTGGGGCCGCAAATAAGGTGCGATCCAAAGCCACGAAGATCGCCCTGGCCGTGCTGGGCTCTCTATCCTCGTCTAGGCAACTCGATGGGCGTGTAAGGGAACGAGTATACTTAACTTTAACTAACCATCAGAGCGTCTATCTAGTAATCTACCAGACGAACATGGGTCCGTCAGCTTACGGCACTTTCCCGTACTAAGCCACCAGCTAATAGAAGACTGATCAGACCAGGCCGTACTTACCGGAGCCACATATGTCCTTCGGACCCCGCGTGCTGATCTAAAATATTTTGGATAACTAACCCCCAACAAGTGATGACACCGCCTGGAACTTATCCCGTCCACTGCTATCGTTTGTACGCGACTTATTAAAGGAAGTAGGCGCCGTTGTGACAGGGAATCAGCGTCAAAATTGTCAAGGGCACCTAGTGAGTGAAGAGTGAGCTGCGTGGATTTGCTATGAAGCTTTAAGATATTGGATCCCAAGGTTTGCTTCCCCTTTATGTGAATAATCCTTTATCCCGCGATCGAAGGGCCACTTATTCTTTAAAAGCTTTCCTTATCCTTTGTCTGGACACCTGCTGATGAAGAGAACGATGGCAGTGTGATACCAGCTCTCCCATGCCGTCGCTTGCGGGACTACGGTTTGCTCATGGCAACGTTTCCTTACCTGACACAGCCTTTTTACGCAGGAAGAAGAAGGAATTCGAATCACTGAGTAATGTGGAGATTGTGACATCGTTGTCCCATGTCCGTATGCCCAAGGCGTACCAAGTTGCTGCTTTGCAAAATACCGACAAGCAAGGATACGAGTCGCCGGACCGTATAATATCGCTTTATTCCCCCAGTCTAAACTCGAGTCAAAACCAATCGTCGATTTCAGATCCGTCACTCGACGCGATTGCCGTCGACGGTTTTGCAAGCGCTCAGAACTTGCAACTCGAGAAGATCTCATCGACACGGGCCGTTTCTCCCATGGCTGAACAGTCGAGCAGGACAAAGAGGACCCCATTGGGGCCCGTCAGACAAGAGCGTCACCGGAAGAGCTCTGTACAGAGTACAATGCGGACGTCAATCCATCTTGAATCGTCAGATGAATCGGATGTGGATGACGCTGCGAGCATTGCTTCTTCACCGACAATCTCTCCAATCTCTGATCACGTACCGCATGGATCAGGCACACATTGGCGACGTTTCTTTCCTGAATTATCTTCACATTTTAGCCTCACGTCATCAGTTGGCCAGGATACCCAGCAAGGCAGAGTTTCTCCTCTCGACGATAGCTATCACAACAGTTTCTCTGAGAGCCAGACCTGGAATGCGACTCGGATAAGCGAATCGTCTTTGTCGTCTCAGGACATACTTGAAAATGGCTCTTCATGCTATAGTCGCAGAAGCTCAATCACAAGTGTTGGCTCTGATTCGCCCATGTCAAATCGAAAGACAGACGATGCTTACTCTGTCCTATCACCGACAAAGGCCGGGGTCTTTGATGACTCACAATCGATGCTGAAACGCCGCACTAAACACTCAAGGGAACACTTCTCTGTTGATATTCTGATGAATAAACCTCTACCCGAAGAACCTCCGATTAAAATGACGCCGTTGGCGGTACGTCGTCCTAATTCGACTTCCAACGATGGCGACCGATCGCAATCTCAGACTTCAGGATTACTGGGCAACCATCGTAAGGGATATGAGAGTTCTGCAATGATTTCAGCGCCCAAGAAGTACGATTTAGATGCATTGGATGAGGCTTTTCAGCGTTCCAACCCTCGGAATATTCCCCAGGTCGAGGAACATGGGCCTTCTCCATCGTTGACGGAAGCAGCTGAAGAATTGGAGAATGAGCTCGCTAAGTATTCTGAAAAGCTATATTCAAGTGAAGACACATCCGACATTTTAAGTCAGCCGTTGCAGATAAGTCGAGGTACTATGGAAATGGTTGCTACTCGATCTCCCCCTTCACCAGTTATTCTACGATCGCTCAGTCAAGACCCGTTGTTTCCTAGACAAGGCAAACAAGCCGAACACAGGAAGGTGGAGGACATTAAGTCTTCCCAATGTTCAAGGAGGAATAAAATGCTTCGAAAATCTAGAGCTCGCTTCTCTTTCTCTGTTTCCGGGCTAAATCGCAGAAAAAGCAACGAGTCGGCCAGTCATCTCCGGTCATTTAGCAGCCAGAGCCTGGAATCTGCAATCGGCGACTTAGATGAGAGGATAAAAGAAAAGCCCAAAATTGGGGTCCTTCTTGGACGAGCAAATGGGTCGGTTGGATTGAGGACTCCTATGGCATCCTTCCATGATTCAGCGAAGATAGCTACAACGGAACTTCACACCGATAGCGATCATTCTCATAATAGAAGGGCTTCGACATCGAGTGAGAAGCTACGGCTACAGCTTCCTCGTCTTCAAACTGAGAAGATCCAGCGTCCTTCGAACCAATCTCTGCAATCTAGATCCCACGTGAGATGGAACTCCAGAGACAACGTGAACCAGGACGAGAAGCCTCTTCTCTCTGGCTACTATGTGGAAAGTCCCGACTCATTTAATGCCAACCGCCATTTGACTGCAGTGGAGCTGCCATCGTCAGAGACTCCGCAATGGGGTAATACTCGACGTATGTCCAGCATATATGAACTTGACGCTGGAATGCCATCCCCTGCTATGAAGGATCTTGCTGTTACTGCAGACGTTAAAATCCCACTTCCTGCTGACATCCCTGAGAAAGTTATCCTGGGGATATTTCAAAATGCTGGTACGCTGGAGGACCTCTTTGCACTTGCTCTGACAAACAGGCAATTTTATCACACGTTCAAGCGTCATGAACTCAGCCTAATGAAGAATGCGCTATTCAATATGACACCGGCAGCCTGGGAACTGCGCGAAATGAGCCCGCCTTGGAATAGTGAATGGCAACATCTAAGAGACCCCGATGCTCCAGTGCCCACATACACCCCAAGTCTTTATCTGCAACACTATGTTAAAGATATCTACACATTGGCACATGTGAAGTCACTTCTTCTGCTGCGCTGTTCATCGCTATTGCGGCGAGAGACCGTTAGTGGCCTTGCTGGCCTTGACCTAGTTAGGGCCGCAGAGATCGATGATGCACTATGGAGGATATGGACATTCTGTCGCATCTTCGGATCTGGTAAAGGCCGCGAAAACGACGTCCGTGGCCAGATAGACTGGCTCAATGGCGGTCGGCAGGCAGAGCAGCGGATGAAAGATCCAGCCACTCTAGTGGTTGAATCATTCACTATGAACGACGTGTTGTTTGAACCTCCCCACGGCTTCGCTCAGGGGAACGGAAAGGGGTTGTCTACGGAACAATTGTACGATATGACGGAAATTTGGACGTGTCTTGGTGTTCTCCTCCAGCCGTGTTACGGAATGCGTGCTGAAGCTCGTCGCTTCGGTGTCTTCGATGGACTCGACATGAAAGCCGGGGACGTTACGAAAGAAGAAGCAGTTCTTGGTTAGTATAGCTGTCGACACTCTGTGAGTTTCAAAGGCTAATCTTAGATACAGAGGAGTGGACCTACTACGTCCTGACACTGGGACTGTCGGCGGTGCTCAGTATCAGCTCTTTATGTCCTGCTGAATCCGCCGAGACGACTTTACGCAGGGCCCAGAAACTGGGTTTGACTAAATGGTCGCCCACGGAGACTGGCACAAGCCGCGCATCGTTCCTCAAGGAAGCGGTCTCGCGAGCTTATGAAGCTCGAAGCAAAGATAACCGGCGATCGAGAGAGCAGGATACGTCTCTCGTGAAACAAGAGGCTATATCACTGGAGTTACTGAAGTCTAGCCCTACTGGCTCACCGAGTGATGCCGTGGTGTATCAACAGAAGACTCCTGTGGATGGTTTTCCGTGGGAGTCTCCTGACGACCAGCCTCCCCAGTATAGTGAACAGTCTGACAGTCCGAAGGATGCGACTACTGACCTGTCCCCTATCTCCAACTATGCCTCGGTCATGAAGCGGCTGGAAGACCAGTGGAGGCAAGAATCCTCGAATGCGTCTGGATCTTCTGTAGTTCCAGACATGCTTCGTGTTCCTGGCACCAACGACTTTGTCCCGATATCTACAACCCGCCCAATGTCTACCGTTCCTTACCTCGGATCATTGATCGAAGAGCCAGCCAGTGGCCAAATCCTCGACCCTGCAGATGAAGCAATATACAGGATGGTCTACCAACTTGGCTTCACAGAAGATGATGCCAAATGGGCCCTGAAGATCACCGATACAGGCGATTCCGTCAAGCCGGATGCGGCCGTCAACCTTCTCCTGAGAGAGCGCAAGAAGCGAGAGCGCAGTAACAGTCGATTCGCGAAGCTAAAGCGAGGATCATCAAACATGGAACAGTCCCTTGGCACTCCACTCCTTGATCCGAAGTCACTATCGAATACCCCGGGGTGGAGGTGGGCTTAAGTCCACCTCATCTCATCTCATCATTTCCTTTTTATTCTGTACCTAGAATTGCTTGCGAACATATCGTTGACGGTCATTCGATACCCCAGTCTTCTCTAGAAAATTTTGTTCTTTTTGGTTATTTGGGTCCTTGTTGTGTGCAAAGAGGTATATTCGGTGTTTTGTGTTTGAGTTTATTGTCACCGAACTGTATACATATGAGCGTTTCTTTCTACAATTTGCGTCAACTGATCTACTATTCTCGTTCATATAAGATGTGTTACGATAACACCTTTTTTGGGGGGAAATATCTCGGATATTAGAATACCATTTGGATTACTGTTACATTAAGGAATTCATACATAGATACAATTCACAGCAGTCTCGTTTCCCATGCGAGCCCAGCCCGCGATCATTCGTTTCAAACTTCGTCTCTCTCTTCCCAGCTCGCAAGCCGGTTTACCAAGGAACAGTCGAGGCCAGACCGTCCATCTCACGCTTGTAATTTCTGTGCTGCGAGATCTGGTAGAAGAACTGGCCGACAAAGTCCTTGGCTTCCTTGAGGATCTTGAAGGTTTCGCTGAAGCTTTCGGGCTTCTGCGGACCATGTGCAGTGACTACACCGTACCATTCAGTAACGCCAGGGTCGTTGGAGCTGGAGACCTTCAAGCCGGGCACGACCGAGAGGGTCTCCTTGACAAGATCAACTGCCTCGCCGGTAGCGCCGAGAGCTTTCAGATGGCCGAAAGTTTCAGCAATCCAGTATCTGATCTGACCGTTCTTGGCCAGCGTCTTCACGTGAGGACCGCCAGGGATGAAGGTCGCATCGAACAAGGTTGAGCGCATGCCGTCATAGAAGTGGTCTGGGGTGACGCCCTTGCTGGACGACTTGTCCTCACCGTCGGCGAAGATGGGAGAGCGCTTGGTGCCAATGACGAAGGGGAGGGCCATGGCGGCCTTGACGGCACTCTTGATACCGCTGAAAGCAACAGGGTCATAACCATCCCCAATAAGGATAGCGATGCGACGGCTTGCGATGGTTGGGACTTTGGGTGCAAACTCCAGCTGAGACAGACGGGGAGCAGTCTTGCCATGGTTCGGCTTGAGGGCCTTGGTGGGGATAGGAGCACCCACGTTCTCAGCAACTTTCTGGGCAAGGTCTAGATCTAGCTCCGCCAGACGCAGAGCCATACGCTCATACACGATAGGGTCATCGCAGTGGTCCAGTTCAAAGCTGAAGGCCTTGACCATGTGGTGCTTTTCGTGTTCTGACATGGAGTTATAGAACAGCTGGGCCTGGTTGTGGTGCTCTCGGAATTTATCGCTCAGAGCACGCTGCTTGAAGCCGTGGAATCGCTCTGGATAAGATACAAAGCCGCCATTCTCCGGCTTGGTCGGAGGAACAGCTTGGAAGCGGTTTGGCCAGTAGTTCACCGTGCCAGCGGTGATCTTGTGGCGCATGGCACCATCGCGGTTGTGGTTGAGAACCGGACAGACAGGTCGGTTGATAGGGAGCTCTTCCCAGTTAACTCCCAGACGGGAGATCTGAGTGTCGAAGTAGGAGAAGTTACGACCCTGGAGAAGGGGGTCGTCGGAGAAGTCGATACCAGGAACGATGTGGCTGGTGCAGAAAGCAACCTGCTCAGTCTGGGGGAAGAATTCGTCCACATTCCTGTTCAGCTCTAGCTCTCCGATAATGCGGACGGGGAATTGGTCCTCGGGCCAGATCTTGGTGGCATCCAGAGGGTCGAATTCAAACTTATCCTGGTCCTCCTCAGGAATCACCTGGATTCCAAAGTCCCACTTGGGGTAGGCTTTGTTGTCAATGGCCTCCATGAGATCCTTTCGGTGGAAGTCTGGATCCTGACCATTGATCTTCAGAGCTTCATCCCAGACGAGAGAGTGGACACCAAGATGGGGGATCCAGTGGAACTTGACGAGATGTCGCTTGCCCTCCTTATTAACCAGGCTGAACGTGTTGACACCAAATCCTTGCATCATGCGGTAAGATCGCGGGATAGCACGGTCAGACATGGCCCACTGGAACATATGTGTAGCCTCAGGGTGCAGATACACGAAGTCCCAGAAGTTGTTATGAGCCGTTTGTCCCTGGGGGACCTCATTGTGAGGCTCAGGCTTAACAGCATGAACTATAGGAATGTCAGTATACGCATATAATATCAGCTGTGGTGGCAATGCACGAACCGAAATCGGGGAACTTAATCGCATCCTGGATGAAGAAGACCGGGATGTTGTTCCCAACGATATCCCAGTTACCCTCATCGGTATAGAACTTAACAGCAAATCCACGAACATCGCGAACGGTATCGGCGCTGCCCTTGCTTCCCTGCACTGTTGAGAAGCGGACGAAGACGGGGGTGTTTCGCGACGTGTCGGTCAAAATGCCGGCATACGAAAGGTCCTCAATACTCTCCTTGAGCTTGAAATTTCCGAATGCACCGGTTCCACGGGCATGTACGACTCGCTCCGGGATACGCTCATGGTCGAAACGATGGATCTGAATCATAGTTAGCAATTGCCATTGCGGTCCAGATAATCCAACGGTGCTCTTATACCTTCTCTCGAGCATGCTGGTCCTCCAGCAATGAAGGACCAGTGTGCTTCTGGTCCACGACTCTCAACCAGTGATCAGTATCGCTGATGGCGACTCCATGATCGCTCCTCAATGTCTCCTTGGAGTGGTTGACGTTGTCTGTGTCGCGCGCCAGATCCACGATCTTCTTATCCTTGGAGGAGGCGCCCCTGACGGCATCCTGGGCCTTCTGAAGGCCACTAGAAAGTGCAGCAGCCATTATTTCGTGTCTGTATTCTACTCAACAGTTGAGCAAGGCTTCCCTATCCTGGTCGAGCAATTGAGGACTGAATGGTAAGTCTGTGGTGCGATAGCGTCTTAAAATAATGGTACAGCACGCTCAGCTGTCTCTGAGAAATCATCGTGCCGTGAATGGACGGCAGCGACTTTATGTACTGTGAGCGCATCATCATCATTGTTGTTCTGTCCTGATCTTGGTTGCGCGTGAATGTGGTGAGTTCGGAACGTAAAGATGACGTTGCGGGACGTCACTTTGACAGACCGGCACGCTTAACATTTCGCCCGCCTCGATTGGCGCTTCCAACAGGCCTTGTCTGAGCAGCAAAAAGCCATACCAATGGAGTTCTCATGCGATCGGCCAGGGCTTTCTCTCGATTGTCCATCAGAGCGGGGTTTGGTGGTCCTCACGTTGTTGTGCGGACTCCAACGGCAGAAAAAGCAGGGTTATCGATGATACACGAAGTATACATGGAACCCGAGATAGCAGCTCCCTGCTCGCGTGTGGAAACTCAATTATTTGGCCTACAGGATATCATTGGATTCATATCCGGTCTCCAGTCTTCGTAACGTCAAGAAAACCGTTTTCAGGCGCGAAACAGAGTCCCAGTGGTCGCAATCGGCAGTCAACATCGGATCTCTCAACTATGGGTTTCTTCCTGTTTCGTGGGACTGCACTGGCCGATTCGCCCGGACCGTCTCTTCTACGTCTCTCTCACATTTGACGAAGATGAGGTGCTATTACATCGAGTGTCTGTGTTGCTTTCTGAATCTCAGCGCACGGGATCGAGGTCAGCCAACTGAGTTGGACATTGTTGGATGTATTCCAAGGCATTTTTTACTTATTGTTGAAACACGAAAACCGCGTAGTCGTATATTCTACTCGTAACATTACTCTTCACTTGGTTCTGGAGGTCGCGGAAGCACGCGGTTCATCTAACATACTACAGTCGACGGAACTAGGCTCCATGGCCAAGGGCCGGGGTAGAGGAAGAGCTAAGGTGGACATCTATTCCCTGGACCGGAATAGTTATTGCAGGATTGCCCAAGATTAGGGATTCAAAGATCCGCTGTGGTTCTTCGTGCCCGGCAGGAACTTGTCGTTTTCAATTGCCTAGATCAGATAACTTCTTTTTGTCCCACTGTGGATGCACAGATATACGTGGAAGAACTGATAATCATTGCGGGTTCCAGAAGAACGAATGTGATTGCATAAAGCAACGAATTTTGGAGAATCCTAGTCGCCTGGGTAGAATCGCATCGCATTGAGGGCCTTGGGGGAAACTAGTTCCATCGATCACATCTGATACAGGCCGAAAACCTGGATATCTACTGTCGAAGAGGAAAGTAGAAGCACTGATCCAGTCCCTGAGCTGGATTTCCAACAAAACAGTCAGTTTGCAATCGAATTGGTTTGGTTGGTGTGGGGTATCTAGACTGGGCTCTCCTGAGTAATCCGGAAGCAGCCGAGGTCGTTCTAGACCAGCAAATGTTACTAAGACAAGGACAGTGAAGCATCTGGAGAAAAGGAGACAAGAACAGATCACTTTCGATGTTTTGATGTCATCATATAACAGAATTTCCATCATCTCGTTGGCAAGCATCAACCTGTTACATAGTTGTTGCTTGATGCTAGCTAGCCTCGATGAATAAGAAGTCCAGGACTCTGCACTTCTAGAAGCAGGTTGATTTGTTAAGCGGAGCCCGTCAACTAACTAGTTAATCGATCGTTAGTCGGTGGGTGTAATATCCGTCTACTCAGGACCATCCGTTGCCTTTCTATACCATCTTCCAGGCAGATCCATCCCCATCACTGAAAAATCAGTTATCATTGACAGATCACCAATTAATACTAAGTGACGTCGTCTGATCAGCGAGTTGAGGGCAGAGCACTTCGTGTGATGGTGGCGGTTTTGCTCGAGGATCTGCAGGTAGAGAACAAGCAGGTATTGATTCCGATATTCCCGTCTACCTTAGGAAGACATTATCGCCAATCTCTCTCCATGAGCCGTTGTGTAGCGAATATATGGTGACATTGAGTTTCGACGTTTAGATCTCTTGAGTAACAAAGCATTCAAGACTGCACCGTCTCGATGCTGGAAAATGGAGCTGTTTGGTGATGGCTCCGCGGTAAGTGCAACGATTTTGTTGACTTGTGCGCTTCTGAGCTCTCGCACGTAAGTGACATTCAGCTTGTTGTGCGCCAGTGCTCAGCCGTGATAATATCTTTGTGGCAGTGACGTTAAGCAGAGGGCTGAGTCCGCGTGATAGTTGTTGGATAGCCCCAACGAGCAATTCCCGAAGATCACCAACAGAGGTGACGGTAAAATGCTGTCTACAGCTCAAAAACAGTGCTCCGAGGCTCTTGTCCCTCGGACGGGAGTTGACCATATGACCCTGCTGAGTAGATTCTAGCAACGGTCTGTCCTAACTTTGTCGGACAACTAGTTATCTCGTGAACTAGGTAGTAATTGTTGTCAACATCACCGCTGGGAATTTCAATTGGTGGAATGGCGAATTATTCTCGAATACAGGGAGGTACACCAGCGATTAGTTTCGTGTCTGCACAGACAAAAGATCCTGTTGCTGATGGCAGTCGATCTCCGAGAAAGGAATCTCATGGTAGAAATCTTTCAACAAAATAATTAACTGTTAAACCAAGGTATGCGGGGTAATTTGGCAAGGGCTAGTTAGCCTCACATGGTATGCTGTTGGAGATTCCTCAAGGGCCATATGGCGTCTCGATGTATTATAAAGTATTCCCTAGAAAGTCCAGGTTGGTTAATTTGCCTTGGTGAGGCCCGATGCCTGTGTGATCGCCAGAAACCATTGCTACTTGGAGTTATCCTCTGCATACCAGGACGTTGGCAGCATTATTGTGCTCTGAAGGAAACTTCTCCGGATCAAGCCCTGGAATACAGTGGTTAACTGACGAATCCGAGGTGCAAAGTGTGGTGATAGTGACGCTAAAAGAACCCAGCCTGTAAGAAAGCTGGCTTCTTTATGTAATTCTTCCCTCGAATCAATCTAACCTCGGGATAGTGGAATGCATATCGCACAAATTGTATTCTTACTCCATGGACAGCATTTCGGCTGCTGTCAGTGGGTGCTGATCTTCTTATCTGCCGATATTTTTCAAGGATGACCTGCAGCGCACGAGAGATCCATGTGATAATTCACCGATTAACACTGAGAAAGCACAATATCAGCCCTGTCCCGCAACTATCGAAAAATAAAGATATGACAGGTGCACAGCAAAGCTGGGAATCGAAGATACCAGTCGCACTGCGCAAAGCTACTGGCGGATGATCTGCGACGGTCGAGATTCGCCGTGGTCGATGTAACTCGCGCCGTCTGTCTTTGTGGGGAAGAAGACAACGCAAGGGGCGAAGCTGAGAACTCTAGCCTGTACCCTTAACTGCAGTCAGCAAAGAAGCTCCCATTGATGGTCCACCCTGGCTGTGTCTCACCCGTGGAAAACTGCGCGGGAGGTTCCTTTTTTATCCCGCCCAGCACAAGCTAGGTTCGGTTGGCGATTTTAGCAATTGTGGTCCCTGACAGCTTGGACCAGTCTGGGAATCGCATAGATTGCCTGAGTTTGGGGGAATCGGTCCCTGAGATGGCGAGGGGAACAGATCAGCTCGGCCCAATCCTGGCGGTGCATTGCTGCAATCGCCCAACAGAGGAGACTCTCCAGCAAATTGACAGGACAACCTCTGCGTCTCGATCGACATCAGTTCTCACACCCTTTATTGGCTCTGCGTGCGAAGTGATTGGCCTCTCCCTTGGCTCGAGGCCCACTACTAATGCGAGGGACTCTATTCCAGAGTCCCCATGCCAGCTTGAGACACGGAAACTATGCACATCTGTTGTCCATCCAACTCGCCATAGGATCCTGCGAGAAACCACCGGAGGATAAGGCCGGTTGTAGCGGCGGGACCTAAGGCATCGTCACCGCCCTTCCCGTTGATTAAAAGATGGCGTTCGTCCAGGCTCCACGGGTTCTTTGAGTGCATGTGTGTTTGGGCTGGCGTTGTTTCAAATTGTGTGCAAGATGCATTGCTATCATTGCGCAAAGAGCTTCATTGACCGGTAAGAAGGCTTCATTTCCCCTTCTATTAATTAACGATGCAAGTACTAATGGCTTATCTGATCAGAGATGAGTTCGAGAGCCATCGTCAATCGCATATAGAACGACAGCAACAGCTCCATGCAGGTGTCGCTGAAAATGGATTAGGAAACAGCATCCGTGCGAGGAGACGTCGACATGGGGTTCTACGTGCACCGGAAGTGTTGTTCTCGTTGGCAGGGAAGACATTGAAGAGTATGTCTATATATTCGCAGAGGATCCGGATGCTTTATCTGTTGTGGGATTGACACGACCGTGTAGGCTCCGATGAGACACCATCCGCCGTGGATAGTTTCCAAGATGCGCTTCGTTTCTTCCCTCCGTATACAGACAAGGATGGCGGACATCAAATGGGCGAGTGCTTTTGTCCCGATTGCGAAGCCATATTCTCCTCATCGTATGTTCCAGAGAAGCCATTACGATCTCGCCGTTCTGACATCATCCCAGAATGGAATTGAAGCAGCATCATCTTACAAAGTATTGCCCTGGTAGCGCAATACTCGTATATGTTATGACGCGGGACCGGTACGTGTATTGCCCTGCCAGACAAGAAGCACATTAGCCTGGATTTGGATCTAGTTTTGCGACTTGTATTAAGATTACTGATCTCGTATTAGACTCATTAAGAAAGGCTATCGCGTTGAAAAGAAATCGATCCCCTTGGACGCCGAACCGTTCCGGGTTGCATGTGAAAAATGTGGCGAGCAGTTTTTCAATGAGATCGACCGGGACGCACACCAGAATATGCGTAGGTCATAATCTATCGGGGCTAGGAGATCATATCTGATGAATTAATAGACGAAACACAGGATCTCGAATGTCTTCACTGTGGTCTCAGATACGACACTTCGTGAGTGATCTCGCAGTTATTCTCATCTCATGTGGTTTATGCTGACTGGTCTCTTGTCAGATATGAGCTCGATGCGCATTACGACTGGCATGACGATATGGAATATCGTCAGCAGCGTGATGGCTCTGAAGATTCGACTAGCTCTGATCACAGTAGGAGTCCTAGTTTGGCTTCTTCTGGCAGATCAGGTCCCATGGCACCGCAGGCTCCAATACCAACGATCGAAACTGCCGTCGCAAAGAAGTCAGCCTCTGCAATATTACGCGGGCCTCAGAAGTTGCGAGAGTCGTGGCCTCTACGGAGTGAGTCTTCATTCCATGTGTACTGTCGTAGTGGAAACTAATGAGATTATAGAGTCCCCTCAAAGAGACGACGACGAACTGGTTGCTATCAGCTTTTCTAGTGGAGAGGATCTAGAACGCAGTAAGGCTACCACCACACATCAACAACATTAAAACTCCCGAAGAGCTAACAATAGTTAGTCTATGCTCCGAACGGTATTTTGCAAGAAGGCTGCGACGGCACTCTCCCGCTGTCTCCCACCAGTCAACTGATGAAAATAACTGAAACAAGTGCTATATGTAAGTTTCCGTCAGCGAGCTCACTGTGACACTTCAATAGTCTAAGTCTTCTTCAGCCCACTATCATCCTGCTGGATCAGATGCAGAAAAGACAGCAGTCACCACCCTTTGCGAGGAAAGCTTTCTGCAGCCTAGCGAGGTAGGCGACTACCAGGACGATGTCTCGACCGACTCCGGAGCTACAGGAGACAGTAATGCACCGAAGAAAGATTCCTTATTCCGGTCAGTGTTAGGAAAGAAGATATCCCGAAGTAAGGATTCTCGTTACCCTGAAT
Organism: Paecilomyces sp. PK2413; assembly: GCA_023624055.1. Classification (NCBI taxonomy): domain Eukaryota; kingdom Fungi; phylum Ascomycota; class Eurotiomycetes; order Eurotiales; family Thermoascaceae; genus Paecilomyces; species Paecilomyces sp. PK2413. The sequence goes on from JAMADQ010000002.1 coordinate 728,304, forward strand.
ATAGGGCATGCTTGCTCACCCACTATTAGGCCTCTCCTACAGCAGCACGACTTCTGCTGGCAAGAAGCTGATTAAAAAAGGAGCTATCCGCTTTTCCATCGTATCGAACCGTCTAAAAAATGATAATGACTCTATCAAATCTGGCACTACGTCCAGTGAACGGAGTGAGAGTCGCAATGGTAGGGAGTCGCCCGCACTGAAAGTGAGAGTGGGTGATATCTCTGATTCGGATAGCGGCTATGGAGGTTCTCCTAAGGGAGCACCTGGCCCTTTCATTCACATTCATCCAACTTTGGAAGGCTCATTCGCCAACGATGCATCTGGGCGACAACGTATACTATCCATGGAACAGATTGCTTTCCTATACTTACAGATCAGCGAGTGTATCTCTTGCACTCCACTCAAGACAAAAGCCACTGCTGTACAATCTCGAGCAGAGGCGGAACTCAAACGAGGCAATCTGGAGGATGCAGCTGCCGAATACCTCGATTTGCTCAATATTTATAATGAAAACCCTGCTCTGGATATTGACCGTATGTGCCGAGCAGGGATATTACATGAGCTTGGTCGCATATATGAAGCCTCGAACCAACCTTCAGAATCGGAATGGTGCTATCTCGAAGCGCTTGGGCTGTACAAGAGAACCTTTGGCCGTGATTATGCGAGGAACTTCTGCATTCTCAACGATATAGCCGCATTGTGCGAGAAAGACGGATATGCGACTGAGGCTGCAGAACTATACGATCGTTCACTGGCAGGTCGCTTGAAGACACTTGGCCAGAACGCACCGGAAACCTTGGGCAGCATGCAGGACCTCGCTACCATCAAGACTTCTCTCGGCGATATTGAAACTGCTGTACTCCTTTTCGAAATGGTTGTTCCGGCGCTAGAAACAGTCTTTGGTCTCCAGCATGAGAACACATTGACCGCGATGGATAATCTGTCCATGCTATATCAGAGATTGGGGCTAAACGAGGAATCGCGAGACATTTCCCGGAGAATGATCCCATATTGCAGAAGCGTATTTGGTATTGACAGCTCAATGACGAGAGATGCGATTGCGAAATACCTCAAAAACTCGGCTAATTTCGACTTTTCACCTGATGTTAAAGAGATCCTGGACCACTACCGACGATCACGGCAACCACAGTCTCTGAGAGTCCTACAGGGGCTGGGTCGAGCATATATGGACGCAAGTTTGAATAGAGACGCTGTCGACCTTTTCCAATCCCTCTTCGAGGCCTTCACCTCCGTAAAGGGGAGTGATGCGCCTGAAACCCTCGATGCCCTTAGTGCACTATGTGTCTCCCGCGAGCACCTAGATGCCCTGGAGCAGGCCATCCAAGCATATGGTCAACTCATACAAATCGCACGGAAGGCTCCGCCAGATCACCACTCCCGGAGACGGATGGACTATGCTCAAAAAAGGGTAGCTGACCTACGCCAGCGTCAAGATGTCCTTGCAGCGGAGAGAAAAGCATGGGGTTTGAACGCGGAAGGCCCCTGTGGAAAATGTCAATCTCCCACCAAAAGCCTATGCAATGGTAAGTCATAACTGCTCCACCTTTCCCTCGTCACTCACACTGTATATTATCCCGAGAGCAATCTCACTAACCCACCAGGCTGCCACATTGTCCGATACTGCTCCGAGAACTGCCAGAAGCAAAACATGCCCACGCATAAAGCGCAATGCATCCCATCCATCACCCTGCGTGAATCCAAATCCATCGCCATAAAACCCAAATGCCCCAGTCTAATCCAAGATACGGCCCTGGCAAAAATCGCATCAAAAACTAACAACCACACTTCCCCTGCAAATATAACCGCCTCATATACTTTCTACCTCGACCAGCGCAACTTCACCACCTTCCGCATGAAACTCAGCTCTGCCGTGAACACCATCGTCCTGTTCTCCGGCGACGTCAGCATTCAATACATGATGCTGGACAACACTCTTCCCTCATCTGAATCCACCAGCCCCTCAGAAGGGCACACTCCAACAACCGAGTGGACAACACCTCAGATACAGGAATACGTATCCGTCTCACCACCATCCCGCTCCCTAACGACATACCTTCTCGTTGCACCGGGAAAGGAAATGCTCCGCGAACACATCGACAGACGCATTCACGCGCGCAGCGGCGGCGGCGAGCGCGAAAAGTTCGAAGCCCTCACGCTCCCGGATAACGACCTGATCGAGTATTGTCAGGGGACGCTTCTGAACGGATACATGGGAGAAGCGTTCATGTATGTTCTCGAATGGATCTGAGCTCTGCGAGAAAGTCCAAAACAAGGTCTTGTATAGTCTGTTGTGCTGGTCATTACTTACGGAAAAAAAAAAAAAGAGATATTTCATATGATATTTTTCTTTTCTTTTTTGTTATTTGTTATCTGTATTTTAGCGACGATTTCCATATGTACCTTTTGCATGTATGAATTCTATTCTATTCAAGAGAAAGAGATGTCTAATTTTCTTTTCGTTGCATCCTATGAGTCAATTATCTTCAAAGGTAATGCCTTTTTCTAAGTATAAGACAAAATCAATACTCCTTCCCATGCAGTAAACACCAGATCTCCTATAGAGATTGCAACCAGAGGACAATAAATGATCAACCGAGAATATATATTGGGTATAGTTCTAATCGTCCCCTCTACAGTCTCTTGAAAGAACGATGCGCAAGAGAAACAAACGGTGACTGCCAAGATACAGATCTCTAAAAGATGCAAAGGCATCTTTTCTAATAAACACCAGCCGCCCACATAACTCATCTACAAGCTGTAATCACTTTTTGCACAGATCTCAATCGAGAACAAAATCAACGCTCAGAACGGAAAAGAAGGCACATCATGCTCATGATATCGTTGGTCCGACGGGATAAGGGTTATCAAGTAGAAGAACCTTCTTCCTCATCAGATTTATCATGGTCATCGTCATCTTCGCCCCAGCCTTGTGCCTCCAGACTCAGGGAACGGATTCCAAAGCTCAGAATGAAGCCGACAAATGCCACGGCACCAAATACGCCGAAAGCTAGAGCTTCTCCTTTATGTTCCAGTTTCAATGCAAGCGAGAAGAGGCCACCAGAAAGGAATGGGCCAACCGCTCGACCAGCCGCCGAGAGGGTCTGGGCAAGGCCGTTGAGGGCTCCGAGGACAGAGTGGTTTGGGGCAGAATTTGTGATCTTGTATATAACATCAGCGGGCGTTGGTCGGAAATACTTATCGGGAGTACTTACCAGCAGGAGAGCGCTTGTTAATCCGCCAACAGCCGCGACGGTCTTCACTAGCAATACGAAGCACAACTCAACGGCAAGAAGGGCGGACTGGGCAGTCAGACCGCCTTCTTTGCTCTTGTAACCGACAAACGGCATGAGGACGAACGATATGGCGAATCCTAGTAAACCAGCGCGGTACGATGACCGATTGCCCATCTTGTCCCTCAGTTTCCCAAAAATGCAGATTTGGAAGATGATTGTCACAATTCCTGCAAATCCTTGCGAGAGTCCGATTTCCTGGGGAGACAGATCGCGCCCAGAAGGCGGCTCAGCCTGCGCAAAAATCGGATATAGCGAGTTGAACGACACGTTACATAGAGCGAAGATCAGGTACGTCACGAGAAGGAGAACAGTATCCCGGTTGAAAATCTCATCCTTCGTAAGCTCTTCGTGATGGGTGTGGAACCCCTGAGAGGACTCCGATACCGAGTCAAGGTCGCTGTCATGGTCAGGCTGGGGAATATGTCTGTAGTTATAGGGGCCATGTGCTCGAAGGTACGTCGGACGCGACGAGCTAGTAAATTGCCACAGCCAGCTGAAGAGGTTACGAACTCTCTGTCCGAAATCGGGCAGATTGTCCGCATCTTCAAGACTTTCCTCCAGGAATATGATTGTGAGAACGAAATCGATGAGCAGGATTGCCGCGGAGAGGAGATTCGGACCAATATATGGATACGGGTTCGGCTGACCGTCTTTGAAAGGGTTATTCTTGAAAACCAACAAACCACCCAATACGGGTCCGGTTATCCCTCCAATTCCATAAAGTACAGGCAGATAGGTGAATGCTTTGGACTGGTTGCTGCGGTCAGTAATCTCACCCAAGCACGTCGACACCAAGCCTTGATTTCCGTTCACCACTCCCATCAAGGCCTGTACAAGAATGGCTTGCCACAGTGTGCGACAGAATCCAAACGCAACGAAGCATGCTGCTGTTAACAGAGTTCCCAACAGTATGACTGGTTTGCGTCCAATTCTATCCGACAGCCAGCCCCAGAAGTAATTGGTGACAAACTGCGCGAGGGCGAAGGCTGAAGCAATTGTACCAACATAGACTCCCACTTGTTCCTTTTTGACCTCCGGGAATGACGATGCCATGTCTGGCAGATAAGGGCTAATCGAATTCAGCGCAGTTTGCTCCGACAAAGCAATCATTGCCAGTACGGCCATCTGCTTGACTGGCAACGGCGAACGGGCAGAGCTGTCGTCACCCTCATTATGCTGTTCGTATGAGGCATCGTGTGATGATTCCGATTGCCCGGAATTTGGACGACCTCGAGATTTTGGGGGAGATGTCGCGAAAGTCTGGTAATGCTGGGTTGAAGAGCCCCGCCTGTTGATCGGTTGCCGAGCGTCTCCGGTCATCTCGAGATGTATATAGGGCGACAGGCACCCGATAAAGGCCAATTCAATCAAGTACTGGCCTTCGCGTACCGATGTATGGCGTCAGACACGTCCGTAATGTGCACCTTTCAGGCGAGCAGCGGTCAATGGCTCTTGTCAAAAGGTGGCGGGGAGTCCACGGTCCTAAGTAGTCGCGTGCACGGAAACTCAGGCTTTAAGAGGAAGTGTGGAGTCGATGTTAGTAGTCAACGCCAGAGGGCGAAATGTAGAGCTTGACGCTTCACAACAGTCTGCATCCTCCGAAAAGGGTGGCCTGGCTAGAGAGAATATAAGGATCGCAGAGACAGACGAGGCTGAGAGAACGAGATAGGCTTTTGGACGGCAAAAGCAAGGAAGAACCAGAACCAAGGAAGGCAAGCTTGCCTCTCTTATGTAAGCAGGTCCGAGACCGTAGAGAACCCGCTGATTACTCATCGATCTAATCTGATAAGATTTCCAGAGGATTCATTGTTATTAGTACAGTAATGATGTCCATGGGGGCTGCGTGACGGTGTGGTGGTGTAATGGTAATCAATTTCAGTGGCTTTCTCTCTGGGTGGAAGCACAGTAACCTGAACAGCAGGCAGAGCACAAGATCATCAGAAACATTCGCCCCAAAAGAGGGGAAGCGTACAAGAAGCAACAGAGAGTATTATGTTGGCCCTAAGCTGACGAGTGATGATGTTCTGCGTTCTGAGCGAGGTGCAGGGGTCAATTTGGGCCAATATCAGAACCAATTATCGTTGCCATATAAGTAATAAGTAGCCGCCAGTTTGACCGCACGGCGCCAAAGTACGCGGCTCTGTCCTCTCTTTTTTGCAGCACTAATTAATTATCGGTTATGCCAAAGTAGTGACGTTTCATGCAATAAGCAGTGTCTGTAGCTTTATTTTGGCCCCATCAAGCCACCTTTTCTATGTGACAAGGTACTTTGTCTGAAGGTTGCGACTATGGCTAACCCGACCCTCGAGCGCCGTCATCATGGTCACCTTGATGGTATATCAGACCGGCCTGGTTCGCGTATTCGTATGTTTCCTTATCATATCCTTCGGGTTCCTTTTCCGCCTTCACGTTTTGCCAGTGAGCATCAGATATTCTTTGCCGCGTCAGATGGGCACGATGACGCATGGCAAGGTCTCTTGCTTCCGCATAGGAATAGTGGAAAAGGCCCTGATATCGTTTGATTGTCTCTTCGAAGGATTCATTGTCTGGGTTTTTAGAAGCATCGTCATGGATACGACCTCCCACCTCTCTCGATTTATCGCCCGTGCCTATGACGTTATCCATAACTGCGGTGATAGCACGAAATACTGAAACGAGATGATCTAGGAGACCGGATAATAAAGTATATGGGGAAAATAGGTTTGATTTCAGTATATTTGTATTAAAAATACGTCGTGGAGCGGTTATCCGCAATCGAGAAAGTAGCTCATCAGGTGCTGTTACGACGTCCGACATCAGCAGTGGCGGGAAATATGAGTTCCGTGGGTCATAAGAAGGTAATTTCGAATGTCCACGCCGCTCCCCAGACTCTGCTGCTTCTATCAGAGTAATGACTCTATATTGTACTGCATGTACGTTTATTCAACCCCTATACAAATTGAACTTCTGTCGACTTGAGAGAACAGTCCTAGCAACGCGGATACGAGTTGATCAGTTTAGAAGTAAGAACCAATCGACTACCTATCCAACTCGGCGTTAAGTGGTACATGGAATAGAACTGTTTGAATTTCTCTCTACTAATCACAGTCTGTTGGTAGACAACTCGGTTGCAAAAAAGAGTAGCCCAGCTGCCGAGGACTTCAAATAGGTCATCTGCAGTGAAAAAAAAAAGCCAACAAACCAATAATTGGAGACCAATCAGTACAAATAAGTGTGCTGAATAATGTCTGGCGCTGACATCTAAAATAATGGACAATACTCCACCCGTTTCAGTCATTTTTTTATTCACGATCGTGCCGTTAAACCTTCCCTATAACATAGAAGTTCGCAATATGTGTACTTCTATACTATCTAAGGTGTTATTGATAGATCTGCAATTATCATTATCATCATGCTTTTTACCGGCTGAAAATCGCCGGAGGGTTCTACATGGATAGTTAAGCTAAGATCGGATCATCTCAGCCAACGAACAATTTAGCTCAGACCTGTCAAAATCAGAGCCAAGCCCATGTGTCCATCTTGACCGCGTGACGCCAAAGGCTGATAGGCTACACTGTACTTTGGTGAAAATGTTCCAGGGGCGTGAAGCTGGAGCCTTGTGTGGCGCACCAGCATCTCCGCGAGGGTATCGGTTCAGAGCTATCATAGGCTAGAACCATAGATCGCCCTTGTGAGGAGAAGCAAATAATAGATCAAATAAAAAATTCTTCGCCCAGACGCAGAGTGTAGTGTGACTGTTTGCGCCTAGTCCCCACTGGCTTCACAGAATCGGTCATCGCCTTTGTACAGGTTAATTAGACATACATACATTTCCTGCGCCGAATCTGTCTGGAGTCTAATATGGTGTGGCATTCAGGAGCAGGTTCTTCAGATACACAGTCACTCGAGAGGCGACGGCTCTCGCCTTAACTATAAATAGAGGCTTTCATAATGGCATTGTCTTCAAGCTCATAATAGAATAATTAATACCAATCTGCGTCCTTCGGCTTTCCACTCGGAGACAGGAATGACTTCTTTGAATTGTCGTGGAGCACTGGTACCAAAGAACTGTGCTAATAATTTGTCAATAACGACTGTCGATTGTCCGACTGACGTACTACCATAATATCCATTATGATAGGTCTCGGCTAGAGAAGGACGATGGAGCGAACAGGCACCTTGTGTTCTTTCTCCACTATCCGCCCACGTCGACCTAACAGCGAAACGGTGTCGGTGGGCTTGCCAGGGATACAGAATGATAATAGATAGTTTAGTGGTAGTCCCAAAGAATCCAAAGGATCTCCCCGCCTTCTAGCTCCAGGTCCCGAGATCATCTCCAGACCACTGTCTGCCCGCGCCAGGATTAGCGCCTCAGTCTAATACTTACAAAGTCCGCGGGCAGGACAGCACGGACACCCCCGGACAGCCACGGGCACGCAAGACGAGGCAAGCGACACGGTAATATTACCCCTTTCCTGGCAGCTCTAGAACTAGTAGTCTCTCCTCTAGGTGATTCCTTGCCAGCTGTTTCGCTCGCGGCCGTGGGTGGCGCACTCGAACGTGCTCTCACTCGATACTCGTGAGGGGAGCGGATGGCGCAGCAGCGAAGATTTCACAGGCTAAGGGAAAGGGAGGAGGAAGACGCAGATCAACCGTCGGTATTGTCAGAATTGACGGCAGTCCTGTTGCTTACGCCGCCTTCGTCGTTTCTGAGATTCGCAGCCTGTTAACATGGCGCGTTTTTGCTTCCTTGAATTGTAAATATAAACCCCCAACGGCTCCCCTGGATCTCCTTTGAACGAAGATAACACGCTTAATAAAGTATCCACGATACAAATATGTCTACTATGTCAATCGATGCAATCATATCTCTTGTTGTGGGGGTTCCATCACTTATTGTAGCGATCCTGACTTATTGGGAAGCTCGTCGGGTCAGACATGAACAAGGTACATACTATGCGGCCTTACCATGGTATTCACACATTGCAGATTCATCTAATGTATTCTTATTTTCACAGTTCGATCTGAGAATATGGAATTTGAAGCGCTAATTCTCAGACAACATCCTCCATCAGCACAGATTGCATATGCTCCTGTGGTCCTTGACAGGTAAGTAATAATAACTGGACAAGGCTCCGATCTACGCTACCGGCACCTAAAATTAATTAAAGCATCCCTTAGCATCGCCCGTTCGGCCCGTCGGCAACGGCTCCCCGCATCATCATCCATTTCAAGATTGTCGATGCCAGAACTCCCTTCGAGACCACCACAAGACACCGAACAAGAGCACCAAGTGAGCTATACCTCACACCCATCGTGATTCTAGACGATTCCAGGCTTAGTGGCGTTCTGGAATTTACTGGTAGACTTGGGTATAAACAGCATTCAGTCTCCAGTATTCCTTCAAATTGGCGCAGGACTATTCTCTCGAATTCGTGGCGACATCTTCTCTGGCCTGTGGGATCTTGGATATATATTGTGCATTGGCATTTGTACCACGTTCATAAAACAATTGGGCGGGTGCTGGGAAAATGGATTGGTTGGGTTCATGTATAGAGATACCCCGGAATTAGCGCTAATATCCGCCGAGTGTACTCCGAGATATTGACAGAAACTCCACGGCAGGACTGATAATTGGTCATAGCGATCTGTGATGTGCAGTGATTTGTCAGCTCGTTCTGTGTTTAGCCACAAATGCGACCAGGCTTTTTATCTGCATAGAAGTGATGTTACTTTGGGTGCATCAACAATGAAGGTGACACTTCCTTTAGTGGTTTATTCGGCAGTTTTCCACATGCCGTACTATAGTATGACATACTAGTTTCGGGTCTCCAATAGCTGGCTATAAATCAATATCTGGATCTCTGCGTGGAGCCTGCTAGGAGAAAGCTTAGCCTTGGTTTCTGTTGTAGTTGTGACGATATGTATCGCAATTCACGAACAGTCCATTGGTTGCAGCTGTAGCCACTGGCGCATTGACAGTACTTAACTCCTTGTTTATCTCCGAACAGAATAACATCGCATTTCTAATATGCAACAGTAAAACCCGGACAATACTAATTGCCATTGTCGATCCGGGAATATATAAATGCAGTCTCTGCCACAATAAACCAAGGGCATTAAAAGTGATCGCGAACAACCACCAAGGAGTTCTCTTCAACAAAGCGAGACACATCCCAACCGACAACAGAATGACGTCGGTCCCGAAACGCCCACTCGGTCGAAACGGGCCAGAGGTCAACCGCCTCGGTTTCGGCTGCATGGGTCTCTCTGCCTTCTATGGCGCTCCCAAGCCTGATAACGAGCGACTTGCTGTTCTGGATGCCGCATACCAGGCTGGTGAACACTTCTGGGACACCGCCGATATTTACCAGGACAATGAGGATCTGCTGGGGAAATGGTTCGCCGCCAACCCCGAAAAACGCAAGGACATCTTCCTGGCCACCAAGTTCGCACTGCATCACAAGGACGATAGCACCGTGGAAGTCAGAGGCGACCCCGAATATGTAAAGGAGGCATGTGCGAGAAGTCTGAAAAGATTGGGCCTTCCATATGTCGACCTCTACTACTGCCACCGTCTAGACCAGAACGTTCCAGTCGAGAAAACGGTGCAAGCGATGGCAGAGCTGAAAAACGAAGGCAAGATCAAGTACCTCGGGCTGAGCGAATGCAGTGCAGAGTCTCTGCGACGCGCATACAAGGTTCACCCGATCACTGCCGTTCAGGTTGAATATTCGCCTTTCACTCTTGATATCGAGGACCCGAGAATCAAGCTCCTCAAGACATGTCGCGAACTTGGCGTTGCCGTCGTCGCCTACAGTCCTCTGGGCCGTGGCATGTTGACTGGCAAGTACCGCTCGCCAAATGACTTTCCAAAGGATGACTGGCGCCGCATGGCTCCACGTTTCTCAGAAGAGAACTTCCCAAAGAACCTGCAGCTCGTCGACCAAATCCAGTCTCTCGCGCACAAGAAGGGCTGCACTGCTGGCCAGCTGACGCTGGCCTGGCTCTTGGCTCAAGGAGATGATATCTTTCCGATCCCAGGTACCACCCACGTCGACAGGCTGAAGGAGAATCTGGGAGCTGTGAACGTCAAGTTGGACAAAGAAGATGTCGAAATCGTTAGGAAAGCTTCGGAAGAAGCAGAGGTGCACGGTGAACGATATCCTGGCCAAATGGCATCTCAGTTGTTCGCAGACACTCCTCCTTTGTGAATAGGAGGAATGTTACCGAATTCTTCACGAAAGAATCTATGTCTATTATATCTGAGGATTACTTAGCGTAGTTATAGGAACAGCGAATTATTTTATGAGGTCTTCGAACACTCCCTTTGTTTGTGGCAATACAAGTCAGTAGTTCCGATAGTGAGACCTTTTGGAAAATGCATGAGAGTAATAGATCGGGAGATATCTAGACTTCGAAATCCTACATCCGATCAATATAAACGTCAAGCTTCGCCATACCGGCGACCTACATGAGTTTCGTTTAACGATGGGCTGACAACAACTTAATTCGAAATGCACTCCTCGCCAGTCGATTATACGCCTATGAGCCTCGATCGTCTGAAGCTGTATCTGACAGCGAAGATGTGATTGTGGCGATCATTTCCTTTTTGAGCGTTTAAGACCAGTTGAACTGGTCTTAAACGCTCAAAAGGGCAATAATCAGCAGATCCGGTCGTCAGACCTCAGCTAGGAGCGCTATGCATGTTGAGGGCTGATGGCTCTAGACCTTTGTCACAGCAGATGATGGCTTAGCTTTATTTCCCAGGATAAGAAAAAGAACGAAATAATCGATGAAGTGATTATAAAACAGTAAATTATATATAAACACAAATACTAACCTCTAAATTTGTATGCTGCGTTGGAGGTATACTTAACCGCACTGCCATCGGCAAGGATCAAGAACGTCGTACTCGCGGTGCACGACTACCAATACCGTTGCAGGGAGTCAAGAAGCGATCATTATTCTCGATTTATGAAATTGATTGTTTTATAAAATTCCACGTGGATATCATAGTGAAGCAACGGCGTATTGTAAAAAAAATAGTCTCATGCCGTTCACATCTGCGGCGACTGTCCTGCTGGACCACATATTTAGTCTTTTGAGATGCTTCACCTGAGTTAGTGAGCACAATTCACTTGCCAATATTTTCAATTATTATACCGAGGGACAGCTGCTATGTATGTCTGGAAATCGTTGCATCTGAGCTGTGCGGCCCTACTGTCACGTTTAGCGCTTACTACATCCCAGCCACAGAGGATCATCTCGTTCGATGAATATAGAGTAGGTCAGATCTCCACCAATTGCTAATTTTGATTCTCCAGGGCTTTTATTTTCCACGGTGATCTCCGTTCATCAGCCGTAGTATATTGTGAAGATGCCATGTGGCCTCCCTGTCGAGCAATGTGTAACATCAGATTGACGTTCCCCGCAGAGGTCGGGGCCAAGGGTCATGCGTCAATGGCAACTCTTCCCTGCAAGGCGCGTAATTAAACTACTTTCAATCAAGAAACCAGGTTTCTTATCCCCCGAGATAGAATATGGAGCTATCTGTCACTGTCATAAGAGGCTGTGCTCTGTCATAGCTACTGTCAGCCACCTCGCGTAATCTAGCAATTTCCTTGAAAGAGAAATCCCCAGTAGTCTATTTATTTTGCAGTTTACTAAATCTGGATAATAATCTTCTTGTGTCGTATCTTCTTGGAGTCCCTCAGCTCGTGTGGGTCACGATTCTGTCGTGATGATGGCTGAGATTGATCCTGCTTGGAGAGGAGAGCCCCCAAGCGTTTCCATAATCGCTGATACAGGTGTTCTTTGATGTGGATCGTCCTCGCATCAAGGTGCTCCATCAATCCGCTATCTAGTGTTGGATCTGCCATCACCATCCATGCTTTCACTCATCCAATGATCTCGTGATATCCTAATATTTGATGACCTTGTCCCTGATTTTTGCCCTGGCGACAGGGACCAGCTGAATGAGGAATCTGTTTACTCCCCGGCATAGTCGACAGCCTCAGTCTTCATTCCAGCAATTCCTAGATGGGTGTCTTCCTTAACACTTACACTGTTGGGCGACCATTTGATGTGACTTTTTGGCTGTGTTGGAGAGCTTTGCAGAACCCTCCCCGGCCAGATGTTGTTACCTATCACTTGGTCGTGGATATGTAGATATCTAAAGCCCGTGCACGAAAGTCTCAAGGTTTTCACTTCGATCACATTTATCCTGGTAAAACCTAAATAGCCTACTCTATCAAAACGTTGACCACTTTTGTTCTCCATTGCATAGGATCGGTATTTACCTGTTACCTGGTCCGGCCACCGGTCTCGAAAGTAGAATAATGATAGAGACACACCTAAGCATTACATCAAATCCTTCTCCTCGCCACACTCATTGATATAGCTTGAGAGCGCATATTTCTATTTCAGGTGTTTTCGGCCCTCTCGGGTTGCATAAACAGCTTATAGTCATCCGCACGACTACGACGACATCTCCACAACTTATACCGACCTAAGAGCCGCATAGACCTAGGGATCCAGGGTTCCCGATTGGCCAAATCGAGACAATAAGCATGCTTGAAGTATGACTGCCGAGAACAAGTATGACTATGAGAATTGCCGTCCCGAGACGCTAAACACTATATCGGGTTTACAAGCAACGTCAGCCCAGTCCTTAAAAGCCTACATGACCCCCGTGTCTTGAACTTATTTTCCCAGTACTTGATCATACAAGAAACAATATATCAGATATCTCTCTCTGACTATTCTCGATATCCCCTCCAGTCGTTCATCCTGCGTTTACTATCTAGTCTATTTGTTTGTTTGCATCTCCAACTTAATATACTCAGACATTCAAAATGCAGCAAGATAAATCTCAATTAATCCAGTCACTTCGGACTCACCGCATAAACACAATCACTGAGCTTCGTCGAGTTGAGAAGATCTTTGCACAACTCGGATCGGCGGATGTCACAGAGCCCATGACCAGCGCATGGCTGCACTATGTCAATTCGAACAATCTGCTCAATGAACTAAGAGGATTGACGAGGAACTACCATTTCAGTTCTGAATGCCTCGATGAGGCGAAATGGCTAGTCTCTGGTGACCCTCAGAGCTGCCGCAGCTGGAACTATTGCTGGTTGATTCTCACCAAGATTCTACAAAAGTTAGTATTTCTCATCCCGGATTAGAAATATAGAAGCTATACTAACATCTTCAAAACAGGCAACTGATTCCAAAACATGCCAGGATCCTGGCCGCGAAACCTGCCATGTGGGGTGACAAGAAACCCACCCCCGATCTTATCGAATGGCTTGCAAATGAATGTATCAAGGAATGGACAGCTGCCGTCCAACTGATGCTTCGCCACTGGGATGCGCCCCCAACAACTACCGGTCGCTAGTTTAGCGATACGTATGAGGATTATTATGCCTGCATGTTTTTGTTCACGATATAAACATCGCCACTGCTTGTTTTTCTATGCATATCACCATCTTTGTCGTTCTCTTTTTTATGACTCTCCAGCAAGCGTTGCATTAGCATTAGACCGGTGTTCCGCTAGAGGATTTTGTTCTACTTACTGTACTTACCCATACTATTCCGTTCGTTGTTTGTTTGTGGTCACGCGAGTGATCTAGATTCTTCCCGTCATTGTTGGCCTATTATGTATTATTCAGAATTTATGTCTAGACGTCTGACAGTGATATTATAGTTACTATGATATTCCGCTCTAGAGTATGGTTAGGAACGATCGACAACTAGGATAGTAGTAGTTAGAAAAACGAGGCGCAGACCAGGTCTGACAAATCCTTCCGTTTTGAATTTCCTAAAAAAACATTCATCGCGGAGTAAGGATAAGCATTGATTATTAACGGTGATGTTCTCTTGGTTGTTCGGATGAAAAGGGACGGACATATAGTAAGCGCGGACTGCAGATCCCGCCGAGTAGCAGGTCACGCTCCTGGTTGACGATGACGAGTTCCAATCCATCCGCGTAATTCGGATCAGAGGTATAGTGAAGAAAGGATATATCCTCTTTAAGGATCGCCATTTTTGTGACGCCTGGACTAGATAATTACAGTAGGTAAAACGAAACTATGAGGGGAAAGATAAAGACCACTCGCAGGTCACAAGTATTTGTTGACATGGCTCTCATTAATAAGCATCCGTCTACTCCATAACTTATATAACTAATTGTAGATCTGCATTGACATGGCCTATACTAACTACTAAATGAGTATATTTCTCACAGCCACCGTTCAGCGTCGTTGGACACATTATACGAGATGTAGATAAACTCTTGTTCGGGAACATCGACAAAACATTAGGACGCGCCCGCCTTTCTACAGAGTTTATTCAGTGACCCAGTTGCATGTTAACCAGATAGATTGGTCCTCTAGTTTTTACGCGACCCACTTGCACAAGTTGATAATGTTGAAAGCATAATGGATGGTAGGTCGAACACTACTCCAGTACTCCGATACTCCGATACTCCATCTACAAGTCTAGGAAGCTGGCGGACACGATGAGGTCAGCAGTATCGCTCACTAAATTTAGGCAGCACGCCTAAGCCAGCGCTCTAGAATGTTCCTTGCATCACCATGCATGATTGGAACCTCCAGGTCGTATGCCACATATGGAATATGCTGGCGCAACTGTGATTTGTGAACGTTGCTGTACCCCGGTTATCCGTCCTGATGGATGACCATGTTACCGAATTTGGGTGTATTATTACTTTTCCGTATATGATTATAAAACCCGAGAGTAGTAGTAGATGAGTTGCGCCCTTTATATGTCTATACCAAGCTATGCATGATTAAAAGTAATGATCGTGCAAAAATAGAGGCGCCATGCCGACACGCCCAAGGACAGCAATATGCTGATGTCCCGATATTACTTCATCAACAAGTTGACGGCCCAAGGGACACTCAAGCCTCTGAGATCACCGTAGTGCTGGCCAACACCGAGAAACACGATTGGAATTCCCGTCGCATGTACCATACTGACGAGCGTGCCAACCATATCACCGACCGTATCACATTTACTGATAATGAACCCATCGAGATTTCTACCAGGACCGAATGCCTGGTTGAAGTTTCGGGCCTGCATCACACTGTCGGTTCCAACAAGAGCTTCTCCAACCATGAAGATCTTGTCAGGATTGGCGAACTTCGCGAACTTCTCCAGCGAGGACATCAAGCGTTGATCGTTATGGCGACGTCCAGCAGTGTCGATCATGACAACGTCGAATTTGTTAGAAGCAGCATAATCCACTGCGTCCTTTGCGACATTCGCTGCATCTTTACCATATCCTTTTTCGTAGAGCTCCACCTCGCCGACGTTCTCACGCGCACTAAGCTCCCTCAGATTGCGGGCATGTACACGGAGCTGCTCAACAGCACCGGAGCGGAAAGTGTCACAGGCTGCGATCAAGACACGGTAATTATTTTGAAGTAAAAAGAAACAGATCTTGCTCAAGTTCGTCGACTTTCCAACGCCGTTGACACCGACAATGGAGATCACATACGGACGAGGTGCCTGCGACTTGCTGCTTGGCGCCGTCACTGATTGGATCTCGCGCAGGAGGTCCAGCGATGAAGTAGGAGTAAGCATCTTTCGCAGAGAAGACTCCATGGCAGACCGGAGCGCAGCATCAATGCTCTGAAAGTTGCCAGTCTTTTTCCCAACCAGCTCGCGCTCGACTCCCTGACATAGACGGACTGCCGCTTCCCGCGCTACGTTCTTCTTCAACAAATGGTCTCTCATAGCTTCCAGGGGCTTCTCGAGGTCGGCTTCGGTCAAGATCTTGCCTCCCACAATGTTGCGGAAAAGACTACCAATAGCATTGAAACCGGAACCCATAATGCCCGTCGAGGACCCAGCCTTCGCCTTTTGAGCATCTGCACTTTCGAGGATAGAGTTTATCTCCTCGCCCAGATCCTTGAGGACGAACTGGCCCTTTCCAGTTTTCTTTCCCCAAGACTCTTGCGCTACTGCTTGGACGGCCGGGGCTTGATCTTCCTCGCCTGGCGTCGCAGAATAGTCGAGAACCTCTCCATCATCCTCATCGGCAAGGCCATCTGCATCCCACTTTCGCATCTTCTTTCCGGTAGCTTTGGGTTTTCCTTTCTTCAAACTTTCTTCGCCTGAGGAGACGTTCGCACTCGCATTGGCGGCTTTGCGTGCACGACGCGATACGCGTCCACCTGGGCCATTCTTCCCAGTGATGATGTGGGAAGAACCAGGGGTAGACGGTCTGGATGTACTAGGAGATTGTGATGGCGTACTCTCAAGAGAGAGCGCCTCGGTTCGCGCAGCTTGAGGCTGCGCTGTTTAACGGTCAGCAGCTTCCTCCACTGGTGAAATCAATGAACTGTACCTTTGAGAAGGGTAGGGACTGGCGGCGGTGGCGGACCTCCATTGTCTGACGAGACAAACGGATCGTCTTTCTCCTTCGTGGCCACAAGAGGCTCCTTGGCTTCAACAGTAGTACCTTCAAGCTCACGAACTTGCTGGTCGAAGTACTTATCAAACGGGTACTCGACAACCCTTGCCCGGAGGCTCTTCAACTCCGATTTGTAGAGGTCGACGAAGATAGTGGCTATATTATCCAGAAGCTTGTCGATCCAGCTGAGGTGAAGCAGAGATTGATAGACGGCCTAAAATAGTTTCCATGATGTCAATGCGATTGTCCACGGCGAATACAAGACAGACGGACAACGAACCACAAAGACAAGCCCCAACTCCTCGACCTTCTTCCATTTCAGACTGTATTTCTCCTTCTTGTAGATCGGCAGAACACCCTCGACGGCGTGGCTCTGCGGCCGCACTTTTTCTTCGATAAACACATCGTTGACAAGACCGTTGACGACATGGGCGCCGACGGGGGCGTACGACCTCGACCAGAGGACGACCCCGGAGGTGGTGAAGATCTCAAAAGCATCCAACATATCGACAGGCCTGTAGCTGGTGTTGTGCTGCGAGATCTGAACGAGCAATAGACGGTGTGGGGGAGAAAGCTGCGGCGAAAGCTGGAGGCGCGCGACACTCGGGCCACGTACTATTAACGGAGTCCCAAACTCGCAACCCCGGAAGTGCAACTTAACTATCTTCACATTCAGGACCACAACCAACTTCGCCGCGGCACGAGCGCTCCGCAACCAAGGTCTGCGCCTCTACGACTCCTCTTACCTCCTCCTCTCTCCTCCCGTTTCTCTTTGCTCGTCTCCAGCCACGATGCAGCGCTCGTCGTTTGCTCCGCCGCCCGCGCACTCCCCTCCGCTACACCATCCAGTGCCGCAACACGTCTCAACGGTCCCTATGATGCGATCACCTCCTCCTCCGGTCCCTCCACAGTCCCAGAGCGCCGGGTATGGGAATCCATACCAGCCTTCGCCCGCTCAAGGTGGCAGCGGGACGTTTGCGCCTGGGTTCGGTGGTTTCATCACCGATCCCACGGCGCAGATGGGCTTCCAGGTCGGAAAGACTGCGATGATGGCTGGACAAGAGTATATGGAACAAAATGTATGGGAGACATATCCTGTCGTTCGTGAACATTTGCTTCCTGCACGATACTAACCGTCTGCAGTTCAACCGTTATATCTCTATCCCCGCGCTCAAGCACTACTTCAATGTGTCCAATTCCTACGTCCTCAACAAGCTGGCGCTCGTGCTGTTCCCCTGGCGGCATAAGCCTTGGTCTCGCCAGCAAGCGCGTCTAACAGCGACCTCCGCAGGCCCTAATGGCCAGATCACGCAGCAGCAATATTCGTCGATCTTTCTGCCTCCCCGCGATGATATCAATTCACCAGATATGTACATTCCGACGATGGCGGTGGTAACATATATTCTCCTCTGCACAGTCCTGGCCGGTCTCAGAGGCAGTTTCCATCCGGAGCTGCTGGGTTCGATTACCACAACAGCTCTAGCCGTTATATTCTTCGAGATTCTCTGCTTGAAGATTGCCATGTATCTTCTTAGCATCACGAACGACTCTCAGCTGCTGGATCTTGTCGCGTATTCGGGATACAAATTCGTTGGAATCATCGTGACTATGCTTGTAGCTGAGATTTTGACTCCAGGACGTGGAACTGGTGGTTGGGTTGGTTGGACGGTGTTTACCTACACTTTCCTTGCTAATGCTTTCTTCCTGGTGAGTTCCAGTTAGCCTTTCTTTTCGTTTGACCAACTAACAGATACCCAGCTCCGCTCTCTTAAATACGTCCTCCTTCCAGACTCTACTAGCGATACATCCATGCGCACCGGTTCTATGCACACTGTTGCTAGATCTCAGCGGAATCGGCGCACTCAATTCCTCTTCATCTATTCCTACATCGTCCAGTTTGTTTTTATGTGGATTCTCAGCCGGGAGGGTCCTGCAACTTCTGACGTGACGAAGACGGGTGCCGCAGGAACCCTATGATGAAACACTTAGCGAGCGTGTAATATTGTTTTCTTCCAGCTTTACGATTTCATAGACAGGAAGGACTCTGGGCGGAAATTGATGGACACTGGTCAGAGACAACACCAGACATTTGGCACCATATGAGTTATGGTTCTTGACATTGGCCGTCTTTATGCATTACATTTACTAAAATCCCCCGATATCCCCTGTGCGGTATTACTAAATCCTTTAGAATCTTTCTTTGCATTTTTGGGCAGGAAAATTATCTCTTTCAATGACAGAAAATAACATTGGCCGATGGACCGATGTATCAGCGGCGTATCTAGGTATTCTAGTTGCGAATAAAATAATTTTTAGTTGTGAACAGCTGACAAAACCAAATGGTCACTGATCAAGACAGACTTTCCTAGTATCTAATTCGGTTTCCATGCTCTAGTCTATCTTTCAAGGTGCCACGCACGTCTTATATGCCTCCTACAATCTCCTTGTATATCATCTACTCAATAATTGGCACAGGATTCGATAATTCCTCTGACAGTTGCGTCCACCTGCTTGTCTCTACTCTCCCATCTTTGATAACAGCCAGGAGATGCTTGTCAGGTTCATCAAAAATTGCCACGTCTTCAAGGGGATTTTTTGTCAATATCAACAAATCTGCCGCAAAACCCGGCTTGATCTGACCCAGAAAATCAGGCTTGCGCAGCATCTTTGCGGCATTAACAGTTGCACTCTGAAGGATGGCTAGCGGCGATAAGACCTGAGATCGGATAGCGAATTCCCTCGTCTGCGCCATACCTAACGGCCCAAGGAGGTCGGTGCCATAGCACATAGTCACACCAGCCTCGGATGCGATTTGAAGAGAACGCAATCCCGCACGAAGAACTGCTTCGTTTTTCACAGCCGATTCTGGTGGAAGGAAACCAGGCCATCGTGGAGAGGACATCTCCGAGTATGCGATTAGTGTTGGTGTCAGGTATACTCCTTTCTCGGCCATAATCTTGGCTGTTTCGGCATCGATCATATTTCCATGTTCTATTCCCTTAACGCCATTGTTGATTGCGTGCAGTATGGAGCGAGGTGTATAGGCATGCGCAGTGACCCATGTGTCATACGTAGCTGCCACGGTGGTGATGGCTTGGATCTCCTCAGCAGTGAACTGAAGGTTGGTGAGTGCGTCTGTTGGACTGGCTACGCCTCCACCGGTCATGATCTTGATGAAATCAGCACCAGTTCTGAGTTCTTCTCTGGCATACTTAATACACTCAGGAACACCGTCGCAGAGTCGGCCCAGGCCAGTTACTGTGCCACCACAACACTCAGTATGATCATGAGAAGCCCGAAGATCAGCATGGCCACCGGTCTGAGTCAAAGCATGACCGGCAATGAACAGGCGAGGGCCCTGGAAAACACCTTCTGCAATTGCTTCTTTTAGAGCGAGAGAAGCGCCGCCACAGTCCCGGACGGTGGTGAACCCTCGACGGAGCATTTGTTGACATACGAATGGCTGCCTGAATTTTGATACATCCTCTGCCATTCCGAAAGCTCCGCCGAGGTCTTTTCCTCCAGGAACAGCTGTAAGATGCACATGGCAGTCTATCAGACCGGGACAGAGGTACTTCGATCCAAGGTCGAGAACTGTCACTTCTTTATCGGCTATCTCCGCTTCCGCGACGATAGTGTCCGAAATGCTCTCAATGAGGCCGCCAGAGATCTTTATAGTGCTATTTGGACGGACCGAGCCGTCGACTGGATTAACAATATTCGCATTTTTGAAGACATACGTTCTCTGTGGTTGAGGCAGCCATGGCTTGAGCAGCTTTTCCGGCGTTGTCCTTGTCTGCATGGTAGTGTTTTCGTTAAATGCTTAATCCCACGTGCCGATCTAGTACGTTCATATGGAAATTGACCTTTGACAGGAATAAACCGAAGCAAGTTATTCTTGTGCAGGTCTCCATAATCGTAAATATAGCATTGGTACATTCCCCTGTTTCTTATACCGCACAGATACGCATTCTTTGGCACGATTGTAACCCCGCAGTGAAGATCTCCGCATCGATACCAGCTGATAAGTAGCGTAACATAGTCCTTCGTATAGAAAGATTGCCCACCAACTAAACGTGCGGAAGTCCTAGCGTGCGGACAATTGGCCGACCACTAGGATCTCAGTTTAGGACTCTAGACTGACGCTGAGATGCTACAACAGCGTCACGGCCAATTGCGTGTCGAGTTGGCCGATCAGAGGCACTCTACTTGCTTGGTCTTCGGGGGTGATAAGTCCTCTGTACTAGAGACCGAAAGCTTTGATAAACCAGGACCAGCGGACATCGTCCGAAGATAGACAAGATGATCGCAATCGCAGGGGATATATTAGATTCTGCATAGCCTGAATACATTCAGCAGTTATGCCGTAGTCTGCCTCCAATCTAACAGTGTTCCTGTCCTCTCTGGTCAGACCTCACAATACTCGATTACGAAGCGTATAAGTGTCGAAACGAAGGCAACATGTCCACCGAAAAGGGGACGAAGTTATCATCGGATAAACCCGATGCCTTGGATAAAACAGCCCAACAATCTTCATCACCAATCCAATTAGTTGCAAGCGATAATGTCGACCTTGGAAGAATGACATATACCAAAGATGAAGAAAAGGCTGTCCTTAAGAAAATTGACTGTGTCATTCTGCCAATGGTATGTCTTCAGGACTAGTATGCTGTTGAGACAACATAGCCCTTTTTTTCTTTGAGAAAGGCCATCGCTAACTGTTAGTGACATATCAGATGTGTATGGTATTTTTCTTTCAATGTAAGATCGAACTATCCTCCCATAAATTGATTCACTTTTAAAATTCCATATCTAGATATGGATAAACAGAGCCTTGGTTACGCATCCGTCTTTGGGCTTATCGATGACCTCAATCTGAAAGGAACACAATATTCCTGGACCTCGTCGATATTCTACATTGGTACATTTATTTTATCTTCTTCTAACAAGAGAACGCAATCGCATAGCTAATAGGAAATAGGACAGCTTGTTTCTGAATATCCTTTCATCTACTTAATGAGCAAGCTACCTTTAGCTAAATTTGTCGGTGTTACGATGTAAGTTATAGCCGCCTAGTGACCACCTATCCCCGATGCGTCTGTTCCTCAGCCTGGCTCACAAGCTTGATCTAGCATTATTTGGGGTGGAATTTGTATGTGTCTTTCGGCGGCCCAGAACTATGCAGGGTTTGCGGCCGTTAGGTTTCTCTTGGGGTTTTCAGAAGGTGCAGTATCGCCCGCCTTCGTTTCTATCACGAGTATATGGTACAGGAAGCGCGAGCATCCAATGAGAATAGGGTATGTTATTTGTTCTTCTCCGATGTGGGCTCTGTTGACTAAGGACTATTGCAGCATGTGGGTGACGATGAATGGCCTAGCACAAGTCATTGGCTCATTGTTAATGTACGGCATCGGAAAGAATTCTACACTTAGTCTTGCGCCATGGAGAGTGTTATTTATTATATGCGGAGCTCTGACTAGTTTCTGTGGGATATTGTTCTATATACTTATTCCAAACGTCCCTGAGAAAGCTTGGTTCCTTAATGAGCGGGAGAGGGAGGTGCTACTGCTTCGCATGGCTGAGGATCGCGAAGGAGGAGACAAGACGCATTTCTCCATAAATCAGTTGAAGGAAACACTGACTGATGCCAAAGCTTGGCTTGTGTTCTGGTTTGGTGTTCTAGTGACCATGCAGTCTCCAGTTTTGACGGTAACTCTCCTTGCTTTCCTACACTCGACCTATTATATTGACGATCTCCAAACAGTTTGCCTCGCTCGTTATCAATAACATTGGCTATGACAAGTTTGAAACGATGCTATACACCTCTCCCTCAGGGGCTGTTCAAATCGTATTCATTTGGATAGGTGTCCTTGGGTGCTTCCTCATGCCAAATAAGCGGTCCCTTGTCGTGATACTCCTCATAATACCACCTTTTATTGGAAACATTTTACTTTTAAAGCTTCCAATTTCAGCTGGATGGGGTCTGATCGTCGCCTCCTGGCTGGTGAGTGGCCATTACCCAATCAACGTATCCTTAGATTGCTGACATTGTTCATTCCATCATAGTCATCGATCATATCAGATATTATGAGCATTCTCCTGAGCCTTAGTGCTTCAAACGTTAAAGGGAACACTAAACGTGCCATAGTGAACACATTCTTCTTCATCGGATACTGTGCTGGGTGTATCGGAGGACCACAGCTGTGGACGAAGAAACCACGATACTTCGAAGGTGTCGTCACTGGAATTGTGACCTGGATTTTGCTGTTGATTACAACAGCAGCTTACTGGTATATTTGTGCCAGGGACAATAAACTCCGAGATATAGCGGAGCAGGAAACAACACATACCCCCACTGTTGAGAAGGGACAGGATATCACTGACAAGGAGGATCCCTCGTTCAGATATAGCTGCTAGAATAGCAATCTCATAGTCGGATATGACGATAATGTCTGGAGCACGCAAAATCACAGCCCTCTAACATCCGTGTAGATGAGCACAGGTCGCAAATAACATCATGCCAAATTCGTCAACAGACCGTAACCACTGTTGTATTCTTTTGCGTCTGTTTGGAGATCCGGTCTCCGGGGACCTCCAGAGCTCAAAAGTTCGCAGGTTCCCATCTTCCCATAGTGAGAGATGTCTGTCGTACTCTCTCTCCCAAGTCACACGATCTTTCGCTTCCCATAGCAGCTTGTTCCCGGGCACTGGAAGCTCGCCTAGCTCTTCAGCGAGGTAGACTGGAACTTGATTTGTGGAGTTGAATATGTTGTTAAAGAGGTAAGTTGCGAAAATAACGCGCCTTTTCGCCGAAGCCACGATCCATGACTCCCATGAAGGACGAGTGTGAACCAGCTCCGCCGAAGATATCAATCCTCCCATAGCGAGTCTAGAAGAGAATTCCTGAAGATGGATGATGGTTGAACTGTCCACAAGTTGAACACCCTGCGCAGGGGAGAAATATGCCATTATCACATAAATCAAATATGCCTGGGAGGCAGCAAGTAGTTCCATCTGCCCATATGACTCGCGCTAAAAACCACGTTAGTAGGTACAATGCGAGACGGTGTGGCACTTCCATATAAATACCTCTTCTATCAATCTCTCCATTTCTCGCTGCACAGTAGATGTCACAATCGCTTCGCTCCCAGCAGCTCTAGTTTCCCACATACGAACCAGGCTGTAGCAATTCGCCAAAGCCAGGGGAAGCTCCCTTGTATCTACTTGCAGCCCATGAATAATTGGAGGGACACATGCATCCCTCAACATGTACTTTGGATACGATGCTAAGACGCAGGACACAAACTGCACAGTGTACGGTAAGAATGTCTTCGGGATCTGGTTATCTGATGGAAGGAAGGTCTCCAACCAGCGGTTGCGAATTTGTGTACTGTCCGCAATAGACACGAGATCAAGATTCGAGAAGTCTAACTCCGGAGAATCCGGTCCTCGCGCTCTCATATAGGGTTGGGCTAGATTCGAATATCTTGATTGATTCGTAGGACTAGCAACGGAGCCATCACCCCTTTCTGAGATGCTGCTTCTTGACAATGTTGGAGTTTGATCTGAGAACTGCAATCTTCCTGTGTCGCCAAATGTATCCTGGGTTATCTGACTATGATGCGAAGTGGTAGAATAATGTCCACTTGATGTTGAGTACTGACAGTCCAAGTTCCGGGACTGGCATCTTGAGCAACGTGGTCTCTCGAGGCCGCAGCGAGCTTTGGCCTGAGTACACTGTCTGCAGGCCTTTTTCCGCGCCGGCGCGTTCCTGTTGCTTTTGGGTACAGCTGGGGACATATCGGTCCTGTCTACAAGTAATGGTTAAAAAGGACGCAGACGTTTCTATGAGTACCTCTGTGATTAGTCATCAGATCTTAGCCTGGCAAAGTTTCACCACTTATTGCGAAGATACATCTAATTTGTCAGTTTTAATGAAACTTCCAAATTTAAGAATGCCAAGCTGACTGTCTCTAACCTCGTTCACTTCTTCATCATTTCCTAGAGTTTGTGTAAACAATACATCCGTGGCCATACTCCATAAATTAAGTTCCTTATCAACGTGCAACACGCTAGGCTCGCTTCTCCACACCAGGTTGGTCGATCTTGCAGACACAATCCGTTAAGCACTGGGTTCGTGCCTTATAGAAATTGTATTCTCGTGGACATATATCAGGAGCTACTATTCGAGACCATGATTACTTCCGGATGTGGAATCAGAAGTTGAACCAAGTCATCTATTCCAGTAGGTACCGATCCAGTTATGTATCCGCAGGAGTCTGACCTTTCTAGACAGCGTGTACCTGTGACCTTTTGAATGCAAGATCTTTCTTAGTATATCTCATACGATAAAGGAATCCTAGGAACACTTAATGACCAGGACGATGGGTCTCATTAATGGGCAAGATGCGCCTTCGGTTGTCGACACTACGGCAGTTGATTCTGATGTTGATGCGGAGTTGGAATCAGATGGCGAATTTTCCAGCCACGTCCTACGCAAAATTGACTTCCGCTTGATCCCGTTACTATTTATCACCTATAATTTGAATTTCATGGACAAAACGATCCTTTCCAGCGCGTCTGTATTTGGCCTTGAAGAAGATACGGTAAGTCCGTGGGTGACCGATATGCCATCCCCCTCATTGCTATTTCTAACGCTATTTAGCATTTGAAAGGCTCTCAGTACAGCTGGGTGTCAAGCATCTTCTATTTCGGCTATCTCTTCTGGCAATATCCGACATCGGTACTGATCCAAAAACTGCCGGTCGGGAAGTATGTTTCGATTAATACTCTTTTCTGGGGTTCAGTGGTAGGTTTAACAGGTGCTTGTACGAACTTCGGTGGATTGCTCGCAGTTCGTTTCCTACTTGGTGTTGCGGAAGCAACGATATCACCAGCCTTCCTTTTTATCACTTCCATGTGGTATACCCGAGAGGAGATCCCCACGCGTGTCGGGATATGGTTCTCGGGGAACTCCATTGGGGGCATCCTTGCGAGCATCCTCTCATATGGAATCGGGCACATTAAACAGCTTTTCTCTCCCTGGCGGTGGTTGTATATTGTACGCTCATACCTCCTTCTTCCTTCTTCCGATGATAAGCGTTTGCTGATTTCGATTCGTAGATTCTTGGTGTGGCTACCTTCCTCTGGGGATGGGTATTACTAGTGTTTTTGCCTGATTCCATTGTAACTGCCAAATTCCTAACAGAGGAAGAACGAGACGTTGCAGAACGACGAGTTCAAGCTGCCGGAACTGGGAAGATCAGACGTTCATGGGAAACTGATCAAATCATCGAATGTCTTCTGGATCCTAAGACGTTTTTCTTTTTTGGTATATCCTTTTTCACACAGGTATGAACTTCTTGTCCCTGCCATTTCTATGTCGTCGGTGCTTATACGTCTCCAGATACCCAATGGCGGAACCCAAAATTTCGCAAATCTTGTCCTGAAAGGATTTGGGTTTACGGCTCTTCAGACAACTCTTGTCACACTCCCAGCATCGATACTGTCATTTATAGTAATTATCATGACGTATGTTCTGTACTCTTCGTATTTCTAACATTAAACCACTCTCCCTCAAGCAAACTAATGAAAGAGCAATATAGTGGACGACTTTCCAGCAAATTCCAGAACGTGACAACTTACCTTCTAGTCGCAGTCGTCATATTTCCTGTCATCGGGAGTGCCATTATATATGCTAATGTGAGCAGAGGCGTTAAACTCTTTGCATATTACCTACTATCCACCGGGCCGGGTGCTCTGCCCCTCTCAATGTCCCTTGTCGGTGTTAATTACAAGGGCTCAACGAAGAAGCTTACCATGAGCGCATTGCTGTTTATTGCATATTGTGCGGGGAATATGTGAGTTTCATGATAACATATTGAATTCCAGAACTCGCTGTTTATTCCTCGAACTAACAAGTCAAATTACAGTTGCGGTCCCCTTTTCTTCAACCCTTCCGAAGCTCCACACTACCATACAGCTTTCCGGGCCATTATCATCTGTTATTTTCTCGTTATTGTTCTCGTCCTGGGATTAAGAGTATATCTGGTCCTGGTCAACAAGCGACGAGATGAAATAGAAAGTCATGAAAGAAATGACTCGGAGACGGAGTCGCTTCTGAGGGATGAACAGGGAGACAGTGACGATGATGCAACAGATCTTAAGACGCGAGGGTTTAGATACCGGGTGTAATTATAGAAACAATGGGGATTGGTTGTAATCAAGAGACATGTCATGAATTCGGGGCCAAACCTGTGTTATAGATGAAAATATATAACCAGAACTTTACACAATTCGAGAGTATTAATCAAGACACCCAACTAGATCAGATACGAAACCAAGCCACATGGGTCTATAGCGACATGTAAATAGCACCTGAACTGCACTGGTAATTCTAAACTTGCTCAAGCTCAATCATCGATTTACCTTCCACTCCTTTCTACTTCTATTGCTGACTAGATAAAAAATAAGTATACTGCGGGACGGGGGGTGGGACCAAAACCAAAAGCCTCCTGCAAAACAATTGGCACTAGTCGTTTCGAGTAAACATACTGCCTTTTGGACGATAGCTCATGGCAGGATAATCCAACACGTATCTCAATTGTGCTTATTTTCTGCAGATATGCTAGGATATTATAGGTAGATCATGGGAAAGCGGACGGCATTGTTACGTTCTACTATCAAGTATGCTTGACAATTACAAGTGGACCAGAATATGGTAGATAATATGCACGTGAATAATTCCCTTCATTTATATTCTGTCTGATGCTCTGAGAAAGTACCGGCAGATCTTTTGCAAAAAATAGACAACGGTCACTTCAGTGTACCAATGAATCGCAGATGCTTTCCCTACTGAATCGAATGTCAGTCAATGGCCGACCCAAGAACGGATGACAGCATAGTGAATGTTGGAGATCCTCAGAGATCTTGGTGATAAAAGGATAGATCATTGCCCGGAGGCGTCATTTACTATCTAGGCGTGATAAAGAGTGTAATCATAGGATAGATGGGAGATGCGAGAAGGAAGAACATACCATACAGGTAGATCAACCGGTTGACGAAGCACCATGAGTCGGAATCAGTAGACGTTCGATTGACGAAATACCTGCAATGTCTTTGTCGAGTCAGCCAAGAACATAAATATAACTTGGGACGAGACGAGAAGCAATGAATAAGTGCATATCAGAATATGTAAGAAATGAATATCACACGCCAGCCCTGCTTTCGAAACCCCGGCGAGGGTTTCACAGAGCTGGGTCAATCGCAAATTACCGCATCATGTGAGGGCGTGAGAGCAAAGAAAAAGAAATAGCGGACACATACCAGTGAGAATAGAGCTGTGAGAGTCTTGTGAGTAAGTTCCAGTTAAGCAAGAGTGCAGATCACTGTGGTAGAACGCATTTCTCTACCGTTGTAGACCACTGCAGATCGCAGCGCTGGGAGAGAAAAACACGAGGGAAAAGCTGCGGGAGAATATAAAGAGCTGCCCGGAGCGGAAAAACCACCCGGCGACCACGCGCTAGACCGAGGCGGGACGGCAGCCCTAGACCACACAGAAGGCCGCGACGGGCTGTCACTGGCTGCTAAGCGAGACTCATTGTGGGCGACGCTACCACTCCGAAATTCGCGATCCAGCACAGCAACTTCGCTCCGGACGACTCGACACTCGACTCTTCGACCAACAACCACCGTTACGCCAATCCGGAGTCGACGACCGTGAGTTTTCCCGAGAATTGTTATCGTCGCTGTGTTCTGCTGGTTGCAATTTTTTCGCTAACCTCCTTGTCGCCTTTGCAGAAGCCTTCGCCATGGCCGAAATCGATATCAAAGTCTCGTCATGGAAGCTTGTTGAGGTTGGGCGCATTGTGCTCATCCGCAGCGGCCCCTACACCGGCAAGCTGGCTACTATTGTCGAGATCGTTGACCACAGACGTGTATGTGATACCCAGAGTCGGAAGGGTTTTAGGAAATGAGTTGGATTGGCGGTGCAACGAATATCATATTGATTCAAATCGCGAATTGCAGGTTCTGGTCGACGGTCCCTCCAGCCAGGAGAACAAGGTCGTCCCCCGTCACGTCCTTGCCCTCTCTCACGCTACCCTCACTCCTTTCGTCATCCCCCGTCTGCCCCGTGCTGCCGGTACTGGCCCCGTGAAGAAGCTGTGGGAGAAGAACGAGATCGATGCCAAGTTCGCTCAGAGCAGCTTCGCCAAGCGCAGCGACCAGCAGGAGCGGAGAAAGAACCTGAACGACTTCGAGCGCTTCAAGGTCCTCAGACTGAGGAAGCAGGTACGTTGATATGGTTTCCTATCACTGGGAGGGATTACCGGCGAAATCGGGATCTCTTCCCGGATGAACGGGCGTATATATTATATACTACAGTGGGAGGAAGGATAAGGAACATTTTACTAACTGGACATCTTCCATGCAGGCTCGTTACGAGGTCGCGAAGGCGCACGCCAAGGTCCGGGCTGCCGCCAAGTCGTCTTAGATGTTTTAGGTTTCGGTGCATGGTGCGAAGGAATTCCTTGGGTGGTCTGACATCGCTGGAGCCCATCCAGCAAATATCCGCTGTACGAATTATCATTGACAGCATAAAATGGTTCAAAAACTTTGATATCCGAGCAGTGGTTATCCTCATTGTGTCACGAAGAGCACGCTTGTTCCATTTACCGTGGATCTGGAGGCACGGCCGGGATCAGCCGAGTTTCGATGCCAAAAATTATGAAATAACAATTTAGAAGTAATTTCCACGATATCTTAAATGTAGATCTAAACGCCTCCAGCATCACAGAATGCGGGGATCGTAGTCAGCCTTGTAACTATCTCAGGCGGTGCTGTGTGTCTTTACGATTTGGGGTCGGGAGGGTAGCAACCTCGCTAACGGTATTCGGCAAGATGCGCATCGGCCCTGGGACCTTCACACAGCTGTGCGGCTTCCAACCTCCAGCACGACAAAATTCACATCATCCACCACAGTCCATTATCAACGGCAAGGTATGTCCGAATTCGCTTTTTCGAGCCATGTATTTTCACCCTCGAGCCAGGGAACTCCATTCCCGGCCACGCGCGTGCAGATGGTGGCGGGGTAGTATACCTGCCACGGCTTGTGCTGGGTCAATTGTATAATTGCACAGTGCGCAATGCTAATGACCGCCTACTACAGCCCTTTAAGCTCGTCCGAATTACAAAATGGCCAACCCCAGAGTTGAAGAGCTCCCTGACGAGGAAGTCCCCAAGGCGAACGTTGAAGATGCGGGCAGCAGCTCCGAGTCCGAGGCTGGCGAGGAGCCTACTATCCCCGGCGGTGCCGCCGTCACCATCCATTCTCGCAACGAGAAGAAGGCTAGAAAGGCCATTGGAAAGCTCGGCCTGAAGCACGTCCCTGGAATTACTCGTGTCACCCTCCGCAGACCTAAGAACGTATGAAGCCCATGATCCTCCCAGAGAGACATCAATCCAGTCGAAGACTAGCTCTTCCCCGCGAATTGGAAGACGCAATTTCGGCGAAATATGCCAGACGACTTCTGCAGAAGAGGCTAACGCGCCGTTTCACAGATCCTTTTCGTTATTAACCAGCCCGATGTCTACCGATCCCCCTCCAGCAACACCTGGATGTTGGTACCCCATCTTTCTCGGTCCATATGGAACACTTGAGCTTACAGTGCTACAGCATCTTCGGTGAGGCCAAGATTGAGGACCTGAACTCCCAGGCCCAGGCCTCCGCTGCTCAGCAGCTGGCTGCCGCCGAGGCCGCCGGCAACGGTGACGCCCACGCCGGTCACGACCACGACCACGACCACGGCAAGGGCAAGGCCCCCGAGACCGAGGCCAAGAAGGAGGAGGAAGAGGATGACGGCGAGGAGGTTGATGACTCTGGTCTCGAGGCCAAGGACATTGAGCTCGTCATGGCTCAGGCCAACGTCTCGAGGAAGAAGGCCGTCAAGGCTCTCAAGGAGAACGACAACGATATTGTCAACTCCATCATGGCTCTCAGCATATAATAATGGCTCGTGTGACGCTCTCATAGGCTAGTGAGTCGGCTCTGGCTGTTATTGTTTCGAATGAGCTGCAGTTAGGACCGAATCCGAATGATAGTTTAGGCAGATATCCTTCGGGAGGGCTGATTTCTCTGGCGGTTGCCGTGGAAATCAGTTCAGTAAAAGAATTCGAATCCCTTTCCCTGCCATTGTATTTCTTCAGAGTCTCTCAATTGAGTAAGAATCATGCATCGTGTACGCAGTAAAGTGTCGGTATATGCCCCATACTCATAACATAGCGTAGGGGAGCGATGTCGCTCGGGACACGGGAACATGGAGTCACGTGGTGTGTTGGCATCCAAACCTTGCCGAACAGCCTCAACTCTCCGGAACGTCCATCTTTGCACGTCGACCCTATCCTCTCCCTACCATCTCTCCTCTACCACCATCACAATGGCTGCAGTACGTCAATTGCGCTCAATTCCTCTTCGTGCCTCGAATATCGCATGGACTGACGCCGCTAACTTTGTGTTTACAGCGCAGCGCCGCCCTCAAGCTTGACTGGACCAAGGTGACCGGCTCGCTGGGTATCCGCGGTCAGACTGCCGCCTCCCTCCAGGCCTTCAAGAAGCGTAACGACGATGCGCGCCGCAAGGTCCAGGTGCTGTCCGAGCAGCCCCAGACCGTCGACTTCGCCCACTACCGCAAGATCCTGAAGAACCAGGCGATCGTGGACGACCTCGAGAACCACTTCAAGAGCTTCAAGCCGGCCACTTACGACGTCAACCGCCAGCTGAAGGCTATCGAGGCTTTCGAGGCCCAGGCTGTGAAGAACGCCGAGGAGACCAAGGGCAAGGTCGAGGCCGAGCTGTCCAACCTGCAGAAGACCCTCGAGAACATCGAGACTGCCCGCCCATTCGAGGACCTCACTGTGGTATGTTTTGCTCGGGTAGCCCGAACGGACGATCTAGGATGGCGTACTAAGATATGTTTGTTACTACACAGGACGAGGTTGCTGCCGCTCAGCCCGAGATCGACGAGAAGACCGCCTCCCTGGTTTCCCGGGGCAAATGGATGCCGCCTGGCTACAAGGTTCGTTCTGCCTACCCTCTACCCCGCCCATACCGGCATTTGAACGCTTCTTTGAACCTTTACTAATGTTGCATAACCTGCAGGAGCGCTTTGGCGACCTTTCCGTTCTGTAAACGTGACCTACCATCCTACGTTTCTCTTGTTACCCCCAACCAGTATGATCATGTCACCATATTAGCCTCCATGTCAAATAAATGGACCAGCCTCTTGCGGTACTCGCTTGTGGGCTGCATGACCTGGTCGTCCATGTATAGAACCGATGTTTTGAATTAAATGGTTAATCCATATTGGTGTCTTTTTCCGTTCGACGTATCGCCGTGCCGCTTCGGTCGCGTAGACAAGTTGTTATCCATTGTTCTAGACCTTTACATCGAACGTATAGCCAGATATGGATGCATTAACCTGGATGGGATAGATACCATACATCCATGTATCTACTAACGCATTGGGCAGGTGAACCGATGTGCAGTCTTAGACAAGAAGAATATGCCACTACTGGAAAATCGCAGTCGGCATATCCCTTGGGAATCTATCCATTCAAAGCCGGATCTAGTCGACCTAGTGGGCTTATCAAGTATCAGTTCAAGAGACATACATACATGAGAAGTCCCCTTTGTCCATCCCCGGGCGTGAGCTAGCTGGAATAACCCCCGCAAGTGGCAGACGCATCGAATCGACGTGCGATGTTCGGGGTTTGGTCGACATGGACGATGTAGCTCTGCACTGGCGCATGTCACCCCTGCTGATGGGATGGGCTCGCCAAAGTCCTACACAGTCGATATCAGACCGACAGGGTCTCCTCTTCAGACCACTTCCTCCACAAGGTCCCATGCAGGCAGTGATGATCTTTTCGATCCAACGCCCGTTGAGTCAGTAGACTCTTGGCGTGTCGCATATCACAAGTCATGCTGCTGATGGCAGACAGGATCGAGATGCTCACAATAATGCAAGCCACCATGTCGTCTGGCGTCTGTTGTGCGACCTGACAACTCGCTGTTGAACCATCCAGCCGGAAAAGTGCCATCCCAGCCGGACGGTTCGAGGGCGTTTGTTCGTGGGGGAGAGGTCTGAGCACGGTGCAAACGAGTATTATTACGCTGACAGTGTTATGATCGTATCGTCAGTCATCCCAGAGCTCTCCTCCAGGCTATAGAGAAACGTTGAGGCCCGCCAACGACCGCTGTCGCGCTATCTCGCTGGCTACATCTGCTTCACAGGAGAGGTTCATATCGTGGCATATTAGGTTTCGGGATCTGATCGAGGGCGGTTCCCGCTTCCCCCGCCTATTAGTTATGATCATTTCATCAAGTTGACCTTGGACCGCGCAAAGAGAAAAAAGAATAAGAAAAGACCACTTTTTCTGACTTGGGGTACCCCGGAACCTCTCTTCCTGGTTGCTTTTGCGATTTCTCGTGTCGCCTCGGGACCAATTGATCGATCAGGATATCCAGCTTCTCTCCCACCGCCACGGACCCAGGAGGCACCCTGGTTGACGATATCTCGTTCGTGATCGACCAGTCGCTGCGCCGCCCCAGGGATTTCCGCCCACCACCAGCTCATCGTGCAGAGGAAGTTTCCGTTGGGCTGGGAGGATTTTCTGGCCCCGACTCGGAGGTACCGCGCAGTTGGAAATCCAGCGCCCCGAACGTGTGGTTTTGCGCTCCCCACCACTCAGGCCAATTATTTGTGTGAGGCCCCGCGGGTACTACATGCACCGGGCTACGTGCAACAAGATAGAAGGAAAGGAATAGGGCTAAAGGAAAAAGAAGAAAAAGAGCATTGGAGACCGCGTGATCGAGAAACAGCAGCGGCCATCAGCAGCATGAGCATGTGCTCTTGGCCCTGTTGTGACCTCGAGGGATCTATGTCGTGAATGGAATCCGTCCATACGCCCTCCAACAACTTCGACCACACTGCTGGGACGACGTGCTCTCTGCTGATGCAGCAACCCACCCGTGCACGCTCTAGCTTGGAGAGCCTGCCTGTGGAAATCATCCAGAAGATCTTCCTGGAGTGTCTGGAAATCAATCTGCCTCGAGCTTCACTTGCGATCGCTCGCTCCCTCTCTGACCCACTGATATACGCCTGGCTGCTCCGTCTAGCCTTCAGCAGCGCCAACGACAGTTCTCGCCATGATTTCTTCACACCTGATTTCCTCCCTCCGCCGTTGGACTTCTTTGCTCTGTCTTCAGATGAGCGCGCTGACCTCCAGACACGGCTTCTGCAATGCCGCTGGTGCACCGTGGAGCTGATGCGCAAATGCCAAAGGGAATACGTTGATCATGTTATCCGCCGCAAATGTCACCGGCTGATCCTCAGCTCTCAAGATCGCCAAATACTCTCGAATCTGGATAATTACTTCTTGCGGCGGGCGCAATATGACCGGGGCCGTCAGGGCCGCCGGAGTAAGGGGGACCTAGTTCTCAATGCCAAAGATCCCGAGTCTCAGAAAGATCTCAAGGTGGCCATTTGGTTCAATTTTGGAGCCGTCCAGATTCGAGAACCCAGTCCCATATTCTACGAAACGGACATGTTTCGTCTTCCTGCCTGTGCAGTCGATGCACCCGCCCGGATGCCAGACAAGCTTCTTCGCCCGCCATGGACAGGGGCTAAGCTGGAGTTCCTGTCCTTATTGGCCCTGGAAGCCTACATTGACGAAGACAGCAGCTGCCATCGCTCCAAACGTGTCATCCGTCAGGTAATCCACGCCCGGGACTTTGACACTTTCGAGTACCTCCTTCGCATGTACATCCGGGTCAAGAACTACAACTACCCGCTGCGGTGGCCAGCGCGACCCAGCCACTTCCGTGCTGCACTGAGATATGCCCGTGGTCCGAACGATCCTTTCATCAAGTACCTGGTGGAGAATCGCTGGCACGACTTGCCGCCTAATGATATACGAACTAAAAACGCGCTGATGGCGAATTTAGGATGAGTGGTAGTTAATACTACAGGGTGGGAGTCAACAGGATGATATGAATATGAAGAGCTGGTCACAGAGCTCTACCGGTGGCGGTCCCTCTATGAAAGATTGGCCTATCTCCGCTTTCTTCGGAAATAGAGCTTCCTTCAGAATAAGGAAGCTCGAAACAAACCAAAAGAAATGAAAAAGAAATGAACTTTGCTTAGAAAAAGTCCCGACTTATCTGGACAGCATATAGCTATCATTACATAGTATACATAGCACTATGAGTTGAAAACAACTCAGCGGGGCCATCCATGCATACTTACGTGACAAAAAATGAAAAGATTCTGAGATATTATTCTGATCTAGGAGATAAGAGTCGTACATGCATACTTATCCAGCGTTGTGACG
Organism: Paecilomyces sp. PK2413; assembly: GCA_023624055.1. Lineage (NCBI taxonomy): Eukaryota > Fungi > Ascomycota > Eurotiomycetes > Eurotiales > Thermoascaceae > Paecilomyces > Paecilomyces sp. PK2413. The sequence goes on from JAMADQ010000002.1 coordinate 763,431, forward strand.
GGATCATGCTTATCATACCGAGATAGTATGGTTTAATCTTGTAGTCTGATAAGTCTCTGGAGTGTAATTATCCAAAATGCCAACCAGAAGTTCAGCTATGTACTCACTTCTAAATGGCTCTTAGTTGCATTCTCTTGCTGCAATGGATATTTGGGCCCAGGATGGATACACTCAGGCTGTTAGCAGTTCAGGACAAAAATCATAAGGCCAACATCTGTCCTATTTGCACTACTACATATAGACTTCATCATACAGACCTAACGAGCCAACCTAGGTATGTCCATTCGTTATCACATTCAGATAAAAAATGATCTTAGATTTCTCTCTTCGACTACTCCGTGGTACCTTTCCCTTTGCGTTTAGAAATACTTCATAACAAATCTCCCTGGCCGTGAGATGCGGCATGGTTTCGTCCAGCCAGCGGAAACATTATCCGCCTCCGAATGGACAAGGACGTAGTAGTAGCTATGCAATTTCTCCAGTGAGCTGAGATGGAAAGAGTACGATGTATCAGTAAGTCTGTAGCAGCGATTATTCTTACTCTCATAACAAGTTTATGAACTGTCAATAGCCAGACGCAAACGCAGAGCTTTCAATCGAACCGATCAACTCATATGAGGTAGAGAAGTGGCCAAGAGGTAGTTAGTCATATCGATAGTATAGTTATCTAACGGACGTATAATATCGCACCGAATTAGAACGTATAAATCGCAACGGAGTTTATTCGAGCTGAGCTCGAGTGCATCACCATTTAAGGTATGATCTACATGGAGACTATCGAAGTTAATTTAAGCGTATGAATAATTTCTTCCACCGTATTCGAGGGAACTTCTGGAAAGAAGGATGCCGCCTAAGCGGACGTCTCCTTTTATGAATATGAAATCCCGACGACTTCGATAGTTAGTTACTCAACTATAGCAGACAGATACACAACCCACATTGTCTGTGACAGACAAGCACTTTACAACGCCAAGAACCCACCAGGCACACTAAGTAGATCGAATACTAACTGGTTACGAATACAGCGGAGCGGACGTGGTGACCTGAAACCGGCCAGCCCACAGTGTTTGTGTTCAGAACACGCGGTCTGGGAAGCGAATCTCTCTGCCTTCTTCTCGTCTCCCGACTCCCGAGGCTCTTGTTGGCCATCATAGCTGAGCTGCGTGCGTTTCGGCGATCACAAATCTTTCGTTCGCTCGTTGCCGCCGGCTTGCCGGGTTGTTTGCCGCTCCCGACGACGGCCATGGCACTATTAGTTTAGGGGACCCAATCTCTTACAAGGGAATCACTGATACGGATGTGCTCTAAAGCTACGGAGTATATGAGAGGATAATGATGGGATGTTTCGACAGGAAATGAAGCAGCACTTGTGTCCAACCAATCGCTCATTCGCGAATATTGACTACCGCTGAGGATATGGAATAGTTATCTACGGATAGACTCCAGAGTAACAGCTAAGCCTTTCTCTCCGTGTATCCGGAAAAAGACGTTAGCTTGGCAAATTGCACCGTGCATCCGCTTACGCGTGAGGGACTGAGTCCGTTTGGATCTAGTTTAGAGTGTTGTTATCACGCAGCTGAAAACATTAGCCTGGATGTCGCGATCGAAGGATTCTAGAAACTCGGGGGAGAGTGCGTTCTCTTGGTCCAATCCGAATAGGAAATATCCTCCTGGATCAATGACGCCCTGATAACTATGGTATGACTCTAGCTGGGACTATACCATAGACAATGAAATAATTCATGATGTCACAGAACTGTTCTATTCCCGCCGGGGAAGGTTACTTCCGATCCACAATAATAATGAAAACAAGCTACGGAGTACTCCGTACTCTCAGTCTCCCCTGACGATCGATTGTCCATGTGTATACATGCCAAGACTGTTAGTTGTCTTAAGGTAAAATGAATTGTTGGAGGGACTCAAGCCACGGTCGTCATAACTGGCTATTATGGCACCACATTGCTGGGTCACAAGCATCCTAGAGTCGATCTAAAATCGACACCAGTCAACTATGGTATGTATTATATCCCTACTGCTCGGGTCCCCGGGGATCGTCGGCCTGGATCCAACCCATGCTATGAAAAAAAAAAAGTTGGCTGCCACATGACTAGCCTGCAACAAAGGACTCGCGTAGCACAGAGTATCTATGACATTGATACCTGAAGAGTACACGATATCTGCCGGAGTATGGAGTGTAGGGTGTTGTTCTTTAGTATACAGTTCTATATGTTAGCTGGTGGCTCAATTATTCACGGCTCTCAAACCAATACTCGAATATGAAACTAATACAGCCATGCATCTGTTATTCACAGGCAAACCATGTTAGTTCTAGAAAACCGCCCAAATGAACCTCCATCCTTGCAATAGAGAAGTTAAAAGTGTCTTAATAGAACTTTTAATCTGACATCAAGGACCAGCGACGATCAGACCAAGAGATCACAATCACATGAAAACTGTTGGAGAGAGCACCTGGGGAGATTGTAGATCCATCCTGCGAGATGGGCGCATTACAATTATGCAGCTCAGCATTGGGTACCATTATTCGTTTCCCTTCCGGCGATCATCGATCTCGGCGTTCTGGATACTTCGACATTATCGTTCTCGAAACTTTGTTAATTTACTTTTAACTAAAGGCTAGCCCCCGGATGAGATCTGCTTCCTGCTTTGGTCAACCGCCACAGTCGAAAGAAAGCACTGTCGTAGCGATATGTATTCCGTTCTGCATGGGCCAGATGCAATCTCCGATGAGGCCATCACTATGAGAAACTAACCAGCTAACTAGAGACTGTTTGAGACTTTGAGTCCAAAATTTCATCCATGAGTCCTTTCGGAATCTCCACAGATGCCCTGAAGTCCCTTTTGTGGGTCCTCGGATCATCCGCCTTTGTTCGTCAGGGGATGAAGTGATCAAGCCGACCCAATGATATCGCCTCCGGATTGCTGTAAACAACCACTCCGTAGACTATGGCTAACACCCTTCTTGATACGCTACTACTACTAGGTAGTAGGTAGTATTGTATTCCGTACTCCCTAGTTATTTGATAGATGCATTGCTTCCCACCACCCCGGGAGAGTATCCGAAGCCAGCCAAGAATCCATTCTCCAAACTACTAGCTGTGATGCCAGGATGTTTTGGACTAATAACACAGAGAATATGGAGTACTCCCTACAGACCCTCGATCATTGCTCAAGGGTTAGTTACTACCGTGGGGCCTGTTCCTTGGAAATTAACTGTTCCCCCATGGCAGCGCACGCCCGAGGCGACATCCAATCCTGACTGCTGTGGATACAAGGCTGATAGGCGTGTTTACAGCTCTATCTATACTCCATACGGGGAGTACAGCGATGATCACCGTTTTATGGGTATCTGTATTAAAGAACAAGATGCCTCCGCTTGGTGGTTCTCTTTTCCTTTCTCTTTCTTTCCTCAGCACACTCCAGTGTCCCCAGTCATTCTTTTTCGCTCACTCCGGCGGCACGTGTGATATAGACCAATATCATTCTTTACTCTCTTTTGTGCATATCCCACCGTCCACTCGTTCGAGAACTCAGTCACAATGAAGGCTTTCGCCTGCACCATTGCCGCCATGATGGCGGGCGCTGCCATGGCCGCTCCGGCTCTGCAGCTGCCCAACGCCAACAGCCTGCCCTCGGTCTCGGCTGTTCCCTCTCCCAGTGTGCCAGCCTACAGCACCCTGGCCACTCCTGCTGCTGCCCTCCCTGCTAATGGAGGAAAGGCCGGCGGGCTCCTTTCCGGCGCTGGAAAGCCAGCTCAGAAGCTCCTGACCATCGCCGGTCAGGACTCCCAGCACCTGCTCCTCCAGCTCAGCCCCGAAGTGACCAGCCTGGTCAGCAGCCTCGGCCTCCCCGAGGTTGGCGTTCCTGTCGGTACCATCATTGCTTCCGCCAGCTCCGCCGGTGAACTCGCCAAGCACGTCGCTCCCACGGTGAAGGGCGTCCTCACTGTTGCTGGCACTGATGGACAATTCTTCCTCGTTCAGCTCGCTCCTTCTATCGCTAACCTGCTCAACGGTCTCGGTCTTCCCGGTGTTGGTACCGCTGTCGGTCAGATCGTCTCTACCGTTGGTGACCACGTCAAGCGCCAGGAAGGAAAGGTTGTTAGCGATGCCGGCAACGCTGCTCAGGGTCTTCTGACTGTCACTGGACAGGACGCTAAGCAGCTCCTCATCCAGCTGAGCCCTGAGGTTACTGCTCTCGTCTCTGGTCTTGGTCTCCCCGGTGTCGGTGTCCCCGCTGGCCAGATCGTCCGCAGTGCCGCCAACGTCGGTGACCTGCTGAAGGACCTCGCTCCTGAGGTGAACGGTCTGCTCCACGTCGTCAGCTACGATGGTGGCTTCCTTCTGATCCAGCTCGCCCCCAATGTTGCTGGCCTCCTTGCCGGCCTCGGTCTCCCTGCCCTCGGAACCCCCATCGGTTCCGTCGTCCAGACCGTCGGTGAGCACCTGTAAATGTAAGTTCTCTCAGTCTGCTCGACCCTCCGATATGAAGTTCACTAGCTGACGATGCAGACTTCTAGACCCCCAGGTGCAGACCGTCAAATAACATTCCACGACCTCGATTTTCTCTTCACTGGAGATATCATGTGATGTTCCGAATCCTTCGACGGCCCTGCCCCAGGGATGGCTGCACAGTCGATCAATTCATTCGACGGAGATATGTATCATATTCTATTACCTGTATGTAATTTTGCGCCTTAGCCACAGGTGATATAATGCTTTGATTCCATTCAAAGACGTCATCCCATAGACTTTTCAAGAAATAGAAAGCGTTGCTCCTTTTACTGCAACATTGCATATGAAATGAGATATATGCTGTAGATGAGTAGCTGCGCAGGATCTGTCTTAGATCTTGCACTAAGATTAGAGTAATTTCGAAGCACTAGTCATGGCTTCAAGATGGAGAGTCCGGTGACTCTGCCTCCCATAAACTGGTCACATCGAATTCAGTCTCGTCCATCCAACTTGATAACTCTGTAACACCTAACACTTCGTCAAGGTAACGTCTACCAGGCTCAATATCATGATTAGCCCTGCCCATATAGAACAGGCCAGCCGTTCGAGGGTTCACTCGCGCAGCGTCGATATGCTCCGGAAGCTGGACCATGAAATCAAGCAACCAGCTACCAAAGGCGCTGTGTAGATCCATGGCCCACTGCGTAATCGCCGAATCATCCGCTGGTAGTGACTCTGCGTTTGCGCGGAGAAGGAGCTGGAAGATTGTCGGGTCATCCCCTGCGATTGTGACGGCTGTGTGGAAATGTTCTGGTGGAATGGAATAGGAGGACGCGCTGGGGTCCGTTCCTTCACTCTCCAGTCGATGACGGGTGAAGTACTCGTCTATTTTCAGAAGGGTGCAGAGAGCACGGGAATTCTGCTCTACGAGGGCATTGTGTATTCCCTGTTGCAGTGCGTCTCGGGAGAAAGAAACATCGGTTCCAGGAGCGTCGAATCCGTGTCCGGTACGGAGGGTTTCGAGATAGGCTATATCAACATCAGAGAACCCGTCATCACCGCGCAAGAGCCCATCAGGGAATCCTTTCACGCTGAGGATGCGATGTGTATTGACCTCCTGTGTCTCTGCACAGGTGACTGTGATAGAGAGCAACGGTGTAACGCTCAAAGTATAGTGGTTTCCATTGGAATCTGTCCCCTCGAATGTTCGAGTACCGCCGTCTTTGGCTAGGAAGTTATCGAAAGCCTGTTGATTGGTCTCGTCCATTGTGATTCCAACTCCTAGCCAGTACTTCTGGATTGCAAGGTTCATCAGTTCTGGGAGCTCACCCAAGATACGCTGGACAGTACACCACCGACACCGCAGAACATCAGACTGCAGGGCTTTCCGTCTTTCTTCATCCAAACGTTCATACTCAGTGGGGGCCAGAATGCGTGCTATCGCTGGTTGAGCAGCGTCGTTTTCCACGGGGACATCGTTCCAGAACGACAACAGAATAAAGACCCTATACATTCGTTCCCTGGACAATGCAGCAGCGAGAGCTGGCGATGACCGCGGCAGGTCGACGTCCAGTGAATAAAGAAATATCTTCTCGATAAGCTCGACTGGGAGACATTCCAATCGGGACAATTTCCGGCGTCGTTTCCCCGAACTCGTTTTCTTTGGCAGATGGCTCCGCGCGACAGCTTGAGATTGGGAGGCTGCTTTATCTGCAAAAGACATCATCGGGCGACCGCCCTTGGGCCGTCGCAAAGCGACGGCTTTCGACTCTCCATTTTCCTTTTCATCGAGACTTTTGGTCTTCGTAGCAGCTCGCCTTTTCCTGCGTCCACGTACCCTGATAGGAGTAAGCTCCATCTCCGTAGATAGGAGATTGTTGGATAGTCATTCGTTCTCCTATTCGAGCATCGTGCATCGATGTCTATCAAACAAAGCAACAACCAACCACAATAAGTTCCGATAGGGCTGAATCAAGCACTAGAGTCAGTTAATGGACAGTGGAGACTGCCAGACGAGGTTATCCCAAAGGTAAAGACAATCCCATTGACTGGATAAGAAATGCGACTTTGTCTATCCTGAAACCCAGCGTACTGATTGGCAGAGCTCGTCCAGGCGGAGAAGGCAAGAACCATTTCTTGGCATTTCTGTCCGCTTAGGGCATGGTCTGAGCACGTGGTATCTCATCACGGGACCATGCCCTGGCGCTAGTCCATTCCGGGACTGTCCGCTCTATCATACAATGGCAATGACGTCAAAACGCCACTCACGCAAAACGATCGACGCCAACGGCTCGACCGTTCGACAATTCAACCTTGAATCGATTAAGCGATGCAAGTCAACCAGGGAAAAATGGACCTGGACGCGCCAGATATCGACGTCGATGCTCGACGTATGATACAATCCTCGTGTGGTTGGTGCTGGTCCTGAATGGCCGGGTGTGAGGGCCATGCCTTGGAAGAGCCTCGACGCTTCCAATGAGATCGAGATTTTCCCCATCCCCTCCTTATGTTGTATGGATCGTACCAGAGAATGATGCGCATGGGCATTCCATTTCTACTTAGTCAAGATAAGGAGGGAAAATGGGGACAGCGTATGGTAGTTGGACGGTTGTGAGTTGGTCAGGCGTCAGGCGCTCGTTTCATAGGAGAATCGAAAGCAAGATATGGCAAAATACAGATTGAAGGATCCATGACGTCCAGAATAACCCCTATGACGGAATCTAGACCAGGGAATCCGTACCATAACTTGGATAAATATAGCAGGGGAAATTTTTTATCGGTCATGTAGCGCATACAATAGCACATATAAGAAGGGACATTCCTCTTCCTCTAGTGAAGTGATCTCTCTACAATACTACAAAAACAACAAAGACAAACACCTTCATGCAACCTTTCAGCGACACTTCACTCCACGCCCCAGCTTCGAGTTCATATTCAAACAGCAGCGAGACTTCCTCCACTCCCAAGTCCAACTAAAAAAGGAACTTAATCCAAAATGGGTGCCATCTGCTCTTGCGTACGTCCCTCCTTATCAACCAGCCATGTGCTTTCATATACACATTCCTGGAGCACGTAACTAACCAACATCCTGACAACAGATCACGGCGATCTTCGATGCCATCGGCAGCTGCCTGATGGCTATTGTCAACGGCATCGGAGCCATCTGCCACGCCATCATCTCCGGTATTGTCACCGTGTTCGATGTGCTCATCTCATGCCTCACCTGCGGCTACGTGGGAAGAAGAAGACGGATGGGAGGGACAACGAGATCAACGATATGATCTTGAACGAAAAAGACAACCCCGATTACGTTCGGGATCGGAAAACTGCAACAAAATAAGAGATCTCAAGTCAGACGGTGACGGATCATGACGACGACGACGGATTATGATACGCGTTATTATGGGTTATGGTTTCGACGCGACTACGTTAATAATACCACATGGTTCTTTTTGCTCTTTTCTTCGCAAGTATCGGTGCCTACGAAGTGGAGATTCATCGAGATTCACCTTGATGGAACGTTTCCTTTCCGAATGGCTCATGGTCCTGCGTTCTTCATACCCCATCTTCGGTTTTGCGGTTGATGATTATGTATGATAGATATTGACGCAAGTTAATAATTGAGGCGTTGATGATATCTAAATTCATACCGTTTCTCTATTAAGAATTCAACTGCTGTGCATGGTTAGACCAAGATTAGGTTGATCACTCTATATTGTACATTTCATTTTGTAGTCATTATTATACACACATGGATATCTACCCCATTGGCGTGCAGTTGTTGATTGACTGCTTAGGGCCTATACCAAACTTCCTCACAAGTTCTTCAAGATCTTCATGATTCCACTGGCTCGTCCAGCCAAAGTCAGCTGGTACCCAGTTTCCACCACTCCCTTGCACATCTCCCATGCTCCACTGCCGTTCTTGCGGTCACCGTCACCTTTATGGATCGGGTAGTCGACCGTGGGTGGAATCTTCGTGGCCATCAATCGCGGGAAACGGTCCACACAGACTGATTTTACATTACTGACACCGCGCAGGCCTTCGTCACCAGCAAAACGGCCGTAACCAGATCCCTTGACGCCGCCAAAGGGCAGCTGGACAGCATAGTAGCTTCCGAAGTCGTTGACGGCGACCATACCAGATTTGATGCCAGAGACACAGGCTTCGACATCCCGACCGTTGAATCCAAAAACACTCGCTCCTAGGGCGTACTCTGTGGAGTTGGCAATAGCAATGGCGTCTGGCACGGAGGAAGCCCTCATAAGAACAAAGACAGGGGCGAACAGTTCGGTCTGGGCGATTCTCATCGAAGGAGTAACGTCTGCAAGCAGGGTAGGTGTGAAATAATGCCCATGTGGGTGTCTTGGATGGTTGTAGCGTTTACCGCCGCAGATCAGACGAGCACCATGCTTGACAGCGTCTTCAATGAGAGACTCTAGACGGTCGAAGCCATTCGGGGAAATCACTGCTCCCACGTCTGGGGTGATGGGTTTGTAGCTTGGGTCATTGGGATCAGGCTTGGAGTCCAGAAAGATGGAACCTAGACGAAGCGCCTTGATGCGCGGTGTAACAATGTCCAGGAGTTTGTCATAGACACCGGGAAGAGCAATCACGCGCTCTACGCCAATACAATTCTGGCCTGCAGACTGGAAGACTCCGCGCATAAGAATCGAGGCAATATCAGGAAGTTGCTTGATAGTCGTGGCGTCGTCCAATATAACCGAAGGGTCCTTTCCACCAAGCTCAACCGTTACAGGAAGTAGGGCCTTCGCTGCCGATTCGCAGACCTTGTGCGCGACGGGCCTCGAGCCGATGAACGTCAGTTGAGAGATATCAGGGTGCGACGTCAGAACATCGGCCACGTTCGGTAGGCACACGACACTCTGAACCAGGTCCGGCGGGTGTCCACAGCTGATCAACGCTCCACGGACAATATCCAGGAAATAACCAGTGCACCAGGCCGTCTGTTCTGAAGGCTTGACGACCACTCCGTTACCTGCGAAGATACCACTGATGACCGGACCGATGAAGTTGTGGAATGGATAGTTCCAAGAGACGCAAGCGGAGACCACACCCAGAGGCTCATACCGAACAGTGTTCTTTTTATACATCATCAGGAAGTTGGTCGGTCGAGACTCAGTCCGCAGCGCTTTCTCTCCATGATCGATCGTCCATTTCAGTTTCTCAGCCGTCACGAGGATTTCTCCGAAGGACGCATCGACTTTTGTTTTTCCAGAATCCAGACAGCAGGCGGTCACGATTTCATCTTGGTGCTCAAGGACGTATCTTCAAGGAACGCACGTACGTCAGTGTCCCCTTACAACCATAACCATAAAGCACTCGAGGGTGAATGACATACTTCAGCAAGGTCTTCAGAACCCTCCTCCGCTCCGCAAATGTTGTTTTCGCCCATTCAACCTGCGCCCTCTTCGCCGCTTGCACCGCGCGATCTATTCCCTCGGCCGTCTCAGGCTTAATACCGGGACCAGAAGTACCCAAAAGCCGACCATCCGCCGGGCAATAGCTTATGATCTTCTTTTCGCTCCATTGCTATAATCCGGAAAGCACAATAAGTCAGTCAGCCGTGCTTCCACGCGCACGCGAACAAAAATCACCAGTATTGGAAAGCCACTCACCCCTCGAGCCTGCGCCTCCAACAATGCCTTCTCTTCGCCCTGGACATCATCCCAGTTCTTCGCGACCCAGTTAGGCCGCACTTCAGGCGGAACCGGAACGTTGAACTTGACCGGCGCCTCTCTCCGACAGAGCACGTATGCGTAGCCCAAGTATGCCGCGATGAAAGTCAAGCTCGCTACGAGTCCGACGCTGAGCCATTGTGGGTCAAGACCCAGGTCTTCTGCAGCTGCGAGGACCTGGGGAGGGATGTGTGAGGTTATACAATCCATCCTGAGGGATCCGGGGATGGAAAGGCCGTGTGTCGGTGAAGACACTTATTTTTTTGGTTGTAGTTTTGGCTTTGGCTTTGGCGGTCTTAAAGGGGCTTGAGCTTTTAGAGTTGGCGGGGAACGCGGAGCTTGTTCGGGCCTGGTGGGCCGAGTCCGGAACGTGTATAGGGATGAGAAGAGACTCTACAGAGTACAATCTAGTACTTCACGACACTCGATTGTCTAAAATAGAAAAGATACTGTTTATGTCTCAGTTAAGGAGAGCGTATATTAGCTCATGCTTCTACATTGCTGGTAGTTCTAGGATTGGAATCATATTTCAGTGCCATATTAAATATTTATTTATACATCTAGCTAAGAATGCACTTTAAAAGGTACGAGCAAATAAAAATACAAATGCAAAGCTAAATATGTGTGTGCAATAGCGAGACCAGGATTAAATAGCATGAAAGACCGGTGATAGTCAAAAAGACACCTATTCACTTTCATCATCATTCTCCTTTCCACGGGACTTACGTTTGTTCTTCGCCTTGGGAGCCGACTCAAAAGCTCCCTTACGCTTGCCAGTCCGCTTGACAAGATGATCAATCACGCATCCCTCTTCCCATCCTTCGCTGTTTTCTCCCGTGATAGCCCGACAGCGAGGACAGGACTTGCCATGGCGAATGAAGAGCTGATGAAGAGAGTATTTTAGATGATCAGGGATACGGACTTCCAGATGACTGAAAGCCTTGACCTCATCGACTTTTTCTGACGGAATCCAACCAAGCCACTTGGTGATACGGAAGATATGAGTGTCTACTGCAAAACAGGGCCGTTGTAAGCAGAAGAGGATAACGCAGGCTGCCGTCTTGGGTCCGATTCCTGGATACTTGACCAGTTCCAACATGGCGGCATCATTGCTGAGAGAATGAATATGGTTCAGCGAGAGGACATGCTCGTTGGCCCGGTCGATCTCGATCTGCTTCTGAAGTTCGGTCTCATTGTTGGCTCCAGGAGGTTCAGCCGTACCCTCCTTTTTGGCTTTCAAGAACGCATCCCGGCGCTGCATGTTCTCTTCATAGACCATATTGAGGATCTCCTTGATCCGTTTGCTTTTCATCTCAGCCAGCCCGCCGCTCTTGATAGCCTCGAAGATATCTTTAACAGGGGCCTGGCGGACAGCATCCCAGTCGACGCTGCCTTTCCCGATTCCATCCTGGAGGATGCCGAACTTCTGCACTAGGCCCTGAAACGCCATCGCAGAATTATTTCCAGTTGTTGCACCACTAAGCAGAGTCCGAATAAGAGCATCAAGAACAGATGGAACCTCTCCGCATCCCGTGACTGTAAGAGACGGCTCAGGGATAGTGGCCGGTGCAATAACTTCCCCATGCACGCTTGAAAGGAGTCTATTGACCTCCTCACACTCTTGCCGTGTCGGATGCAACCAGTCAGGGAATGGACTAAAACCAGGCGTGAGACCATATGGATTATTGCTTTTTAGCCTTCCTCCCTGAATCTTTGCAAGTGTTGTTGTTGCTTTATCAACGGTATCTTGCAGTTCATCCTTTATGACGTCTATCTTGCCCTTCGTCACAAGAGGCTTTGTCTCTTTGACCTGATCGGTAGTAACTGACAATGGGCCTGGTGTATCATTCGCTGCAGGAACAGAGGCTCTGCCCAAGTTGTGAGGCAGTTCATTGATATCAGGCTCCGCAACCGTAGTATTTCTCTTTGTCTTCCTTTTAAGTGGCATAGCAGTATTCTGTGTCCCAGATGGTGATGCATTCTGTATACTTACTGCGGTCGCAGCAGCAAGTTGAGCAGCTTCTTTTGCCGCAGCAGAACGTGTAATGCGTCCCTCCATGTTCTATTAATTCCAGAAATAAAAAGCATAAAGGGGTATCAATCATCAACTGCACAAAGGTAGCAGAGATAGAGTATCGCAAAATTAACAAAATGCTCTGTAGAAAGCCAGGAGTAAAGTAAACCTGGGAGAGAGTAGAGATCTTCTAAAAGGAGAGAGAACTTCAGGCACCAGGGACTTTCTATATCTGGAATAGTATCCCTGCTGATAGACTCCTGGATCAAGAATGCGATCGATCCATGGAACAGATAGAAACTCTGAAAGAGTGCGGGGTTTGTCAAGTGAGAGAATATCTTGAGCCAGTCTCAGTGACTTTATTAAGAACGATCAATATTACATCACGTGCACGTGACAGCATGGACCAGATGGACTTCGGTCTATATAGAGTAACTGGGTCAATATGCAAATGCAATGGATATTTGGCTTTGGCAAAATTGGCCTCAGGCAGAGATCCATGTTTTCTAAGAGACCTGAAAATTGGCTGCCTATCTGCAATGATAAGAACCTGGAAACACCAAACCCAGAAGTATGGTACTAGGGCCAACTACGAGGTTAATAGAGGATATTTGGTACGGCCCCGTCGCCGGGAATAGGTTTTTTCGATTTCTCATTGTATTTCTAGTAATCATTCAAGGGTATATAGATGAGCACGATATGCGCTTTCTCTCGAAAGAGCACAGGCACTTCGAGATTGCTCGTATATCACATAGCCGCCTATTCTTTTGTATCATCTAGAGAAGATCTTCGACATGATATGGGAACGTCTGGGTTCGTTCCAGTGTTTCAAATGGAACATTATGTGAGCCCATGACCTTCTGAACGCCTGGCCGGGTCTGTCTATCAAGACCCGAGCCATCTATGCATAATCACCAAAATTGTGGATGCTGATGTCCATGCGATCCCGGACCTTGGGAGACTCCAGAGCCTCTACTGCCTTGGGAGCCTCGCGAGCCTTGCTGAAGCTTACCTGGGGAACTTCAGACTCACCGGGGGTGGAAGCGGGGATGACTTTTCCTTTGTTATCGAGTTTCACGCCGTTGGCAGCAATCTCGTAGTCTGTCTTGCTAGCGACACCGCTGGCGACAGCCTCTCTTGCACGGTCCATAACCTTGAGCTTGCGGCCTTCTCCACGCACCTTTTCGAGATGCTCGAAGTAGCCATCGGAGACGGGGGTGATGTAGTTACCGCAGAAGACGCCAACTTCGAACTGGGTCGGTTCTGACAGGCCATTCTCTTGCGCGATCTCAGCGCAGGAGGCATTGAGATCATCCAGTGTCTGGTAGACGACGCTATCGGCTCCAATGTGTTTTGCGATTTCGGCGGGGTCACGGTTGTGCGCGACTAGTTCACTCGGTGACGCCAGATCGATACCGTAGATATGAGCATGCCTGCAAGAGTTAGTATATGTTTTGAGGGGCAGAAACTGGGAGAAAAACTCACGTAATCGCTGGGGCGCAACTGGCGAAATGGACCTGCTTCGCACCGGCTTCCCTCGCCATCGTGACAATCTCTCGACTTGTCGTTCCGCGCACAATACTGTCATCCACGAGAAGGACGTTACGGTCTTTGAACTCAGACTTCATCGCGTTCAGCTTGCGGCGCACACCCTTCTGGCGAGTCTTCTGTTCCGGCATAATGAAGGTACGGAAGACATAACGGTTCTTGACGAAACCCTGGCAGTACGGCTTGTCAAGATAGCGCGCAACGTTGGCAGCTGACGTGTTGGAGGTTTCAGGGATAGGGATGACAACATCGATGTTCTTGACCACCTCCGGACCCAGGACGTCCAGGATCCGTGCGGCCAAACGATCACCCATCCTCTGTCGGCTACGGTAAACGCTAATTCCATCAATGACAGAATCCGGACGGGCAAAGTAGACGTATTCGAAGATATCTGGAGCGTATTTGACCTTTGGTGCGACCTGACGGAACACCGGCTCGCAACCCTTTTCGATGATGACGGCCTCTCCAGGCTGAATATCCCGGATGTTGGTGAAGCCGAGCTGGTCCAATGCGACGGATTCCGACGCCATCATGTAGTCCATGCCGGGTCCATCGAGGGAAGGTCGAGAACCCAGAACCAAAGGACGGATACCGTAAGAGTCTCGGAAGCCTAGGAGGCCAAAGCCTGCAAGCATGGCAGTACAGGCCCAGCCGCCCTGACATTGCTTGTACATGCGACTAAGACTGGCGAACAGATCCTCCTTGTTCACACGGGCCTTCTTCGTCTCGTTGAGTTCGTTGGCAAAGATGTTCAACATCAACTCACTGTCACTGTCGGTGTTGATGTGACGGTGCGCCTCGAGATCAAGGTAGCGCTTGAGTTCCGGGGCGTTGATCAAGTTTCCGTTATGCGCGAGACAGATACCGTACGGGCTGTTCACATAGAACGGTTGGGCTTCCGCGTTGGCACTGCTGCCAGCAGTGGGGTACCTCAGGTGGCCGATTCCCATGAAACCGGGGAGATCTGCGACTCTGGCACCGTCCTGGAAGACCTTCGCGGCCATACCGTTGGACTTGAGCTGGTAGATTCTACCGCCAGAGGCACAAGTAGCGATACCTGCAGCATCTTGGCCACGATCTGTTCAGAATTTCCAGTCAGTATACAGGAAAGAAGTGAACATGCAATGACATTGAATCCGGTAGCCACGCCACAATGACTCCTAATTTTGCCCGCATGTCGTGGGGCACGACTGCTCGATAGAGGGGTAGACTCACGTTGGAGCAGGTAGAGCGCTTCGTGAAGATCGACCGCGGCGGAACCATTGGGGTTCGCCAGGATCTCAGCGAGGATTCCACACATTCTGAAGGAGTGGAGAGAAGATTGTCCTAGACAGAGGAAGCAGTCAGTACGACATGCTCTGCTGTAGATGTACGGTAGAAGAGGCAAAGGTGGGGTAGAAGAGGCAAAATCAGGCTCGAAAATTTTCCGCAAAGATGCTTCAGTAGTCTAACATCTATAAAATAAAATGCTCATCATGCGACTAGGTCGACGTGGGAGTCATGTAGTGAATGAATTGCTCGCCAAGGCCATACTCACTTCTACAAGACTGGAATTCCCTTCACACCAAGGAGGCCGGAAAAGGCGGAATTGACGGCCGTCTTTGGCAGGTTGTAGGTAGAGACTCCTAAGCAGACGCAGCAGAGCAAGATCACCCGCTGCGACTGGGGACCGGACTGCTAGGAATCAACCTGCAAGGCAAAGGGGAATGTCTGGGGGAGACCCGAAAGGAGAGAAGACATTATGGGGGAGTATTAGGAAGGAAAATGAATTCTTCGCAGGGAGCGGACAATATCCCAAGGCGCCTGTTCTCCACAACAGGTCTAACAGTGCGACCCAGAGTTTTTTTTTTTCTTCGCTGCCCACACTGGCCAAAGAGATCGGAGATGGCGGCCGGCGAAATTTTCTGTGGTTCGGAGGTGAGGTTGTTCCGGAAGATGACTCAGCAGTGCCAGGTTCACTAACTAGTTAGTTCACTAGTTACCTAGTATGGCAGTGCACTACAACATGTGTCTATATAACGGAGTTACAGTTGGACTGACATCTCTAGTCTGAGTATTCTCTGACTTAAAATCTATATCTCCTATAATGGAATCTGCACTGGATATGAGAATGTGTTTACTTTCCAGCTCAGTGCTGAACCTTCCAGCCAAACATGGCACTGGATGCACTATATCACAATGCTCTTTCAGAACAGTCTCTGTTTCTTTACTATTTCATACTGCAGCTAAGACTATGTGAATTTACACAGAATTGAATTGAACAGCCCCGCTTTATCCCAGCCGCAGCTCATCATCTCTGTTGTGAAACAAAGATGTAGCCACAACACATCTCCAGGGAGCTCACTCCCTGGTGTTCATCTTTCTTTGCATGAAGACTACATGTTATCATGCTGCTTTTGATTCTCAGTGATCTTAATCCTTCCTCCAAGGACGCCTCCCTTTGAGAACTTCAACACGGTCTTCTTGTTCAGTTCCACTGATTGATCCTTCACATTCTTTTTCTTTCCTTTTATCCGGATCAACTCTCATACCTGGAGACTGAACCATATATGCCTGACTTCTGTCGTGCTGAACCCTCAAAAGGTCTCTGGTAAACTGACCAGCTCTCGTTTCAAATAACCTCACTTAACACATCTCTTACCTTGTCTGATAGCTATCCATCTTCGTCTGAACTATCTCTACTTCTGTCTGAAGCTGGACTCAAGGTACGAGTTTGGAGCTGGATGATGCCTCTGCTGTCTGAGCTGTCCTGAGATTTCTTTCATTCTTTTCTGAAAAAATCCCTTGTTGACCTATATCTGCGGCAAGACCCTCGGGTTTTCATATCTCGAGAATGTCACGTCCACATTTTTCTAATTCCAGAGAGAACCCTATCGTGATTGATGATGACTCGGAATGTGAACTTGATATTAGTCGTCGATGCCGCACAAATCTGCCTGCTGGATATGTCTCCCGGGAGCAGAGTACTGTCAGTGATAGTAGCTCAACCCTCACAGATGGAAGCCATACTGTTGTTAATGACCCGGATTATCAGTGCATCCTGAGGCCCATAGACAACACGAGCCTCAGGTCACCGAGCCGTGACTTCACTCCAGCTAGCCCGCAGACAGGGACACAAGTGATCGACTTAACCAATGACTTGGACGGTCCTTTCCAGCCGGACGAGTATCTTACCAACGCGCGTGTCTCAAGGGCAGCTAGAGCTGTTCGGTGCACCTTCATATCTGACTCTCCTGAAGCCAACCCGCCCCATCAACTTGGAGATGAGCCACAGGTCATTCCATTTTTCTGGGCCCAGGGTTTGTGCTTCTCTCCTGGTCAGTCAGTGGAGCTTCAGGACGGCACGTTCTTACGCATTGTCCATATATTCCGAGATAGTCTGGGAACTGTATTCCTGAACGGACTGCGATTCACAAGGCTGGAGAATATGAGCCCGAAATATCCCAGATGGAGGAACGAGCTCTGCTGGATAATCAATGAAACTCCTGAGGGCCGTGTCCCAGAGGATGTGCCACTTGAACGGGTGAAAGGCTTCAGGGTCATCCTTCTCACGAACGCTCGGTACCCTTCCAGGAACTCTGTGAACCAACGCGGCGAACTGTACTGTCGTCTTAAGGAGATCACCGTCACCGAGAAAAGCAGTTCTGAAACGCTTGAAGTTGCTATAGAGTACCTTTCTGCAACCGAAGCAGATAAAGGACACAGCCGTCCCCATGCTCTCCTGAGGCGAGATTGGAGAGGACAAACGGATCCCTTTGGCGGCGCCCGAAAGCTTCGTTACAGCGCGAACACTATCGATCTCGATGGACCGGACGCTATCGATTTGACGCTGCCATCTCCCCGTCCGACAAGGGACTCCCGACAGTACACTTTCGGTGACGGGTTCTGTGGAGCAGGAGGGGTATCACGAGGAGCAGTAGACGCCGGGCTATCCATTAAATGGGCGTTTGATAAGAGCCATCATGCTATTGAGTCGTACGGGCGTAACTTCCCGGACGTAATCTGCGAGATTGCTGATGTGACCAACTTCCTCACCAACCACCCTAGCGAGCTCAAGGTAGATGTGAGCCATGGATCTCCACCATGTCAAACGTTTTCCCCTGCGCATACGGTCAACGGCCTGAATGATGACGCCAATTCTGCTTGCATATTCTCCTGTCGTGACATAATCGAGCGGTCGAAACCTCGCGTGCATACAATGGAGGAGACGTCAGGATTGCTGGAGAGACACCAGGAATGGTTTTCGGCTGTTATCCAGGATTTTGTTGAGATCGGATACTCAATACGCTGGAAGATCCTGGACTGCTCACATTACGGTGTCCCACAGAGCCGTAGGAGGCTTTTCATAATCGCATCCGGGTATGTATAACTGGGGAGTTATTATCCTTTCATTCCGTATTCCATCTTTACTAAGATATATTCAGGCCCGGCGAGGAGCTGCCCCGATTCCCGCGCCCTACACATGGGGAAGGAGACCCTGACCTGCTGCCATATACGACCATAGAGACAATGATATCTGGAATTCCTAGAGATGCTCCAGACCACGATGTCTTGGGAGCATTGGAACGTGGCCGTCGCAGAGGCTTCAAGCGTCCCTTCGACTCTCGCACGCAGGCCAGGACAATCACATGTGGCGGCGGCGAGAACAATCACCACCCCAGTGGTAAACGGGGGTTCACGAATAGAGAGTTTGCGTGCCTGCAGACCTTTCCGCTGAATCACTCGTTCGGGCCCCGAGAGGTGCGTAAGCAGATTGGCAACGCGGTGCCGCCTGCTATCGCCAGAGCGCTTTATCGGGAGATCATCAAGTCTCTCCGGCGAACCGACGAAGCCGAATTAAAAGTAGCGGCATCGGAGTAATCAATGCGCTGCTGATTTAGACGTGGGAGAAACGCACAGAGGCTTCTAGGATGGCGAATGGGATACTCGGGTTTGTGTCCGGCATTCAGGAACCAGCACACTTTTACCCACTTTGATTTTCTGTGACAGTCACCTGCTGTCTTGTGTAGCCAATGACTTTCTGTTGTATGCATTGTTCTGGCGTTGGGATGAGCGATATTGTTTATGGAATAGGAACCATTGAGGCTTCTGTGATCTACTATACCCTGCTTTGACTGTACCAGAGCCTCCTTAGACGGGTTCTGCTTTTGCAAGAGAAGAGAGAGAGTTCTTGACTGTACAGTACTCTAGAATTGAGGTCAACCATTATTGCACTCTGTCAATTTGATTCCTCACCACAAGGGAATGTCAAGCAGTATGTACGGACTAGAGTTCATTCTAAACCGAACGGCGCACTCTACAAGGCCCACCGTGTCCGTGCGGGGTCTGGGGAAAGCCGAGATACCGATGGAAGCCGACAAATTGACACGCTCTGGAGTGGCTGGACAGAAGTGTGAGGTTGGACGATTCTGTAAATGCCGGCACCGGAGGAATCATCCAGAGACAGCAGTATTGCTGATTGACCAGCGTTTGTAGAGTCGAGGATGGAGTAGACAGTCGAAAATATCAAAAATACTGTGAGCAGGAGGAATGTCGATGGTAAAAAGTCGACGATCCTGACTCGAAATGCGATCGAGCTGCCATCCTGCAGCAATTGTTAGCAATCAACATGCCTTGCTCAACATCCACAAACAGCCACGGACAGAATCCCGGAAATCTCGAGACAGCATGTGGAAAGACGAGCTGCTCGAGAAAGCGCCGATAACCGCAAGAAACAGACCGGAGAACGGAGATAGACCAGCGTCGATGGTGAAGCGAATAATGACCTCGGCTCGAGCGCAGGGGGAACCGACGATAGCCCTGGGCGAGCTCTCAACGCGGCATGAGATCAGTGCTTCGTCGACCGCTCATCAACGTCTGCTAGCACCTTTTTTTCCCTCTTCATCTGCTCAGCTAGTTATATCCTGCTGCTGACGGCCTCCTCTCCCCTCTGTGTCTCTTGTCTCCTGCTGGTATACACTCCCATCCGTTGTCCTTTTCTTTCCTTCCCCTTCATTATGTCTGCCTCTGGCTCAGCATTGAGACGGCTGACCCACAGGTCTCCCCGCACTTTGGGCGCATCCCGCATCGCCGTCTCCCCCTCGTTGTCCAGCTCGCGCGTTGGAGCTGCTTCGTTCCTTTGCAACAACCGCACAGCTCTCGCCTCTGCATCGCGAGTCTCGAGATTCTCCAGCATGGCTTCCAAGCAGTTCGCCGCTGCGGCCCCTCCCACGACGGAGAGGGTCTACGATCCCGAGATCAAGGACATGGCCAGCTACATCCACAACTACAAGGTGGACTCTGATCTGGCTGTAGGTGCTTCACTGACTACTGAAATGCAGTGGCTGTTTGTTTATTTTCAATACAGAGCAATTGACTGACTGAATTGGTTTACAGTTCGACACTGCTCGTCTGGTCTTCCTGGACACCCTGGGCTGCGGTCTGGAGGCCCTCAGATTTAAGGAGTGCACCAAGCTGTTGGGCCCCATTGTTCCTGGCACCACCGTTCCCAATGGCACTCGTGTCCCTGGAACACCCTACCAGCTGGACCCCGTCAATGGTGCCTTCAACATTGGTGCCATGATCCGCTGGCTGGACTACAATGACTGCTGGCTCGCCGCGGAGTGGGGTCATCCTTCTGACAACCTGGGAGGTATTCTGGCCGTGGCCGACTGGATCTCTCGAACCAACCGTGCAGGCGGCAACTTGGGCAACGGAAAGGTCCTGAAGGTCAAGGACGTCCTGGAGGCCATGATCAAGGCCCACGAAATCCAGGGTGTTCTGGCTCTGGAGAACTCCTTCAACAAGGTCGGCCTGGACCACGTCGTTCTGGTCAAGGTCGCTACCACCGCGGCCGTGTCCAAGCTGCTGGGTCTGACCGAGACCCAGACTGCTGATGCGATCACCCAGGCATGGGCTGATGGCCAGAGTCTGCGTACTTACCGTCACTCCCCCAACACCATGTCGCGTAAGTCGTGGGCTGCCGGAGATGCCTGCCAGCGCGCCGTCAACCTGGTCCTGAGAGTCCAGAAGGGCGAGCAGGGTATCCCCACGGTGCTCTCTGCTCCCGTTTGGGGTTTCTACGATGTGCTCTTCAAGGGCAACAAGTTCCAGTTCCAGCGCCCGTACGGTAGCTACGTCATGGAGAACGTTCTGTTCAAGGTCTCCTACCCTGGTAAGTACTAATACATGCACAGCATGAAATCCACAGGCACTGACTTGCTTCAGCCGAGTTCCACTCCCAGACTGCCATCGAGGCCGCCAAGATTGTCAACGAGAAGCTCAAGGCCCTGGGCAAGAGCGTCACGGATATCAAGGAGATCGTCAACCGCACGCACGAGGCTTGCGTCCGCATCATCGACAAGCAGTTCAAGCCCATGGACAACTTCGCCGACCGTGACCACTGTGTTCAGGTGAGTACCATCTTGGGTAAATCAAAGTAGAACTCTACTGACAGCTTCTAGTACATGATGTCTGTCATGCTGACCTTCAACCGCCTGACTGCCAACGACTACACTGATGGCTCTGAGGCTGCCACTTCTCCCGTTGTGGAGGATCTCCGCAAGCGCATCCGCTGCGTTGAAGACCCGCAGTTCACCAAGGACTACCACGACCCTTCCAAGCGCACCATCCCCAACGCCCTGACCGTCATCCTCAACGACGGCACCGTCCTTGACGAGGTCGTTGTCGAGGCTCCTCTGGGCCACCGTCTCCGCCGCGAGGAGGCCAAGCCCGAAATCCTGTCCAAGTACAAGCGTCACATCTCTGCCCACTACGACACCGCCCGTGTCAACGAGTTCCTGGAGCTCGGCTGGGACACTGCCAAGCTTGAGAACTACGATGTCGACAAGTACGTCGACCTGTACGTCAAGGACGAGATCACTCCTCTGCCTTAAACAAGTCAGGGTATGAAAGGATGATTAATATACTATACCGGAAGCTATGATATCTCCACAAAACACTGGAATGAGTTTGATGGCACATGCTTTATAAAAACAGAACCTGTCGACATGGGTTTGATCATTTCCTTATGAGCGAGAAGGAGTGTTTAGATTAGGTAGACTGATTCATTAGGGACTCTTATTCCGGAAGTCCACAAAATACAACCGAAACATTCAATCTTATATGGAATATCTTTTAGACGTAACACACCACAAAAAGCTGCCGTAGTCGATAGAGTCGATGAAAACATGTGGTCTGACGTCTAATGTGGGATTTTCAGAAGCTACCTGAGTTGTTCATCACCTGCATTATCCTACTGGGTCCCGATTACTAGCGTGCGTATTCAAACACAGGAAATATAACGTTGTATCCAAGAATTTGGGTTTATATGCAACAGTATTACATGCCTATCTATGATATATTATCAGAGGACCTTCCTCCTTACTCGGGCACGAATATTTCCTGCTGGGGGCATGACCCCGAACATGAAGTATCGCGGATCAGGCTTCATCGCATCTTGCGTCTCCTCCGGTGTCATGAGGAGCTCAACCTCAAACATGGTAAGGAAAAGCGCTATCACCACCAGGATCTCCTGCTTCGCAAAGTGTCGACCAGGACAGATCTTTGCGCCCCCACCATATGGGATCCATGATCCAGTGGTGTTGGTAAGGGAGAATTTAGGTTTGGTGTCTTGGTGAGGCTGAGTGTTCTCTTGCTCTTCGACCGGTACTGGTCCTTTGGATGGTGTCTGATGTCCAGGCCTCTTGATAGGTCCGCTATCCGGGTCATTGGGGTAGACGAGGAATCTCTCTGGCCAGAATTCAGTGACGGGGTGAGCATCCTCAGGAGGACCAGTGTTCCAGACAGAGGCATCACGACCGCTGAACCAGCTCGAAGCCATGATGGGCTCGTCCTTCTTGAAGCGCCAGCCGTCAATGGTAAGGTCCGAAGTGGGCACGCGCGAGAGGACAATTCCTGTACGGAGACGCAGTGTTTCTGCGTAGATGGACTGCAGATATGGTTGGCTGCAAAGACGAGGAATGTCAACGGATACCTTGGAATCCGTCGAGTCAGGGTTAACCGTGATGCACTCCGATATTTCACTCAGGACCCGTCGATGCAGATCGGGGCGTTGGATAACCTCCAGGATGCACCAGCCTGCAGCAGGTATGGCGTTCCCGTTAGCTCTGCAGGGATTCATTAGTTCAAAAACCAGAGGAAGATAGAGCTGCACCACTTACCCCCAGATCATACCCAGATCATCTGCTGCGTATCCCTCAGTAGTGAGCGGCGTCCGCTGGAACACTTTCTGTCTGATTCTCATGACCCTAGACCCAAAGAACTCTTCCCACTCTCGCTTATCGTCTTCAGCTTGAGCAACATCGTAGTGCTGGTTTGCAAAGTCATGCCATTTCCTGATGTTTTGTTTCATCCTATCCCGAGCACGATAAGCGTCCGGGGCCAGGAAGCGTGGCACCTCTTGGAATAAATCCGGCATCGAGTGATCGAAAGCCCAGAAGTCCTCGTCTAACGATGGGACAAGTTCGAAGATATGTGCACCACATAGAGCAGTCACAGCCGAGTAGAAGACTTCCTTCCGGATGAAGTTGGTATATACGTCTGGGATGACGGTCCAGCTCTCGTGGCCAATTGTGCAATTCGAGAAACGCTGTGACAGAGTTCGAACAAGCTGCTTGGCCATCTCTTCCAAACTAGGGCCTGTCAGGCATGTCGCAAAAGTATGATGATGGAGATAAAAGATCCGGTGATCGGCCACAGTCATGGTGCTATGGGGATATGGTTGTGCATTGATTCCCGTGTCGTCTGTCAGAAGGAAATCCCCATCGACCCGAGGAAGTCCAAAGGCATTGACAAGGATCTGCACTTGCCAGTGATCATTGTTCAGGTCTCGCGAGTTCCGGAACAGAGTCGAGATGTTCTTGGCCCCGGATAGCACGGTCATGGTTCGATTCAAGAGATGGATTCTGACGGGGGTATATGCGCCATATTGCACACTAAGGGAGAAGATGAGCACACTTTTCCATATTGCGGTTCATTCTCACGACTTACATGGCCTTGCTTAGGAATTTCTCTTTATCTCGAATGAAGGCTGGCAGATGACGAAGAAAGGGAATAGTATATGGAACTGTTGGGGGCAAGCTACCATCCTTTTTGTTGCGGACCGCGAGGATGCCCAGAGCGAGCACGACGTAATACGTGAAGAGGCAGGTTAGAGGCAGCAATATGTAAATAGCGTGCTGCCAATTTAGCATTACACCGATACTGGTCGCTGGAAAGAATATCTGGACCATTGTTGCTCGCATCCCCAAGGAAGAAAACACAGAACCGCGTCAGGTTATCTTCAATCCGAGATTAGCCCCGGGACTCTATCCTAAGACGTTCTTAGAGAGTGTTTCTGTTTTCCTGAACACAATCTCCGGCTATGAGCGCCAATTGGTGCCCTTCGCACAAGTACTCGAGAGTACTTTTGTTTTGTGATGGCGATTAGAAATCGGACCTCGTGTTTTGGCTCCCGCGATCTTCTCGTAGATGAACCCCGTTCTTGGCGATTGCGCTTGCTCATGCCTATACTTTTTTAAGTAATGTCCTTAGCGCTGGGTGGACCGAAATACATGCATACGCTGCTAGTTATTTACTAGAGCGCCTTTAAACAAAGAATACAGGTCTCATTGCTCTCTGCAAATGTGATATTCTCGTGAGAAAAGTGCATTGCATTATCTGGCGCCAAAATGTCTAGATATAACGACGTCCGGAAATAGCTTATTATCTATGAAGCAACACACTAATAATAACACGCTGAAGACAACAGCTGAAAATTTTGTGTTAGATAACCACCTCCCATTATTCTATATAGCTGAGAGCAAATGCTGCATGGAATCTGTCTGAAAGTGCAGGCTCAAATGTGTCCTGCCAACCCGCCAACCTGAAAACTCTACGGGCTGAAAATTTTCAACCACATATGAAGTGGAATCGTGCTATTCAAATGGTTACAGATGGACTAGCCAAATCAACCGCTGGGAATACAATAGGATGTACAACTGCGATGTCACTTTTCGCCCTACTAGGCCGGTAAAATAAACTTCCATTCTATTTTATAAATGCGGGACAGCTGCTTTTTTCTGAGCAGCCCATTCTTGAACGACTTTTAGGAAATCATCGATTTCCTTCGTGGTATTGCCAGCATGCAAACAAACCCGCACCCGTTCCTTGCCTGCAGGAACGGTAGGAGGCATGATAGCACGAACAATGAACCCCTTTCGCTGACAGGCAGTTGCCAGATCACGGGGGAATGGACTCCTAAAGGAGAAAATCGGGGAGTCGGGGAAGTGGTCGACTTCTAGGATGGAGGAGTCTGTTGGTCGAATCTCCTTCAGACGGGCACGGAAATGCTGGATCAGATGTTTGAGGTTTTGTCGGAGCTGGCTCGCGTTAGTAACGGTGAGATATCTCTTGGGTATTTGGTAACATACAGATTCTGTTTCTTCTTGTTGGAGAAGCTCATATGCTGTGCGGATGGATGCTAGTGAGGGAAAGGCCAATGCCGTGGTATATATGAGACTTCGGGCATAATTTATGAGGTAGTCTCTCGTGAGAGAATCGCATAAAACGATGGCTGGATTGTATATTAGCCGTGCTCCAGTGATACAAATGATATGCGCTTAGAACATACCTCCATGACTAGCAAGAGCTTTCCCAAATGTATGGACTCGGATGAACATATGCTTTTGAACATCTAGACCCTGGATGACGCCAGCTCCCCGAGGGCCAAAGACACCTGTTGCGTGTGCTTCATCTACGATGAAATAGCCATTGCCTCGTGGAAGAAGGTCATGCACGACTTGAATGAATTCTTTTACGGGGGCAATGTCCCCGTCCATGCTGTACACGGATTCCAGAGCAATAAAGACATTGCGCGTACCATTTGCAATGGTCTGATCATCCTCGATCTGTTTCTGTAACACTTCCTTTAGACCTGATGGCGAGTTGTGCGAGAACCTCAGGCGTCTAGTCGCTCTCGACAGACGCATGCCCTCATGGATGCTGGCATGGATCAGCTCATCGTAGAGGATCACATCCCCAGGCTGCGGTATACATGAAAAGACACCGACATTAGCGTCATATCCTGAATTGAAGAGCAATCCGCCCGGGGCATTATGGAACCCCGCAATGAACTTTTCCAACTCTTCCGCGTAATGGGAGTTGCCGTCTAGAAGTCGGGATCCGCCACTTGCCAGCGGCTGGGATACAGGAGTGCTGTTCACATGGTGCAGAAAACGAGAGCGAAAACTAGAAGATGTCGAAAGCGACAGGAAGTCATTCGACGAAAAATCCACAGACCCCGGAGGAAGCACAGTCAGTCTTCGCCTGGATGATTTGGCTTCCCTCCGCTGCAGCGCAGCCTGGAATGAGTTGAGGAGAGACTTTGAAGAGGCCATTCTGATGCATCTTCAATGGCAAGCAGCAATAATCTTATCTCTCAAGCCTGGCCATTCTCATTATTGTCTTTCTTTCCGAGGCCCAAGCTGTGACTAACTGCGGGAGTGAACTCTTTACTTCGTTAGCATCGACCAGTCTGACGGCTACCAATGGAGAACGAGATGTCAGATTGCAGTCAAATGAAGCTAACTGCCAGAGGAAAGTCTCATCAAGTACCTAAAATAATACCAAATACTGCAGTAGACTCCCGGTGACGAATCGTGTTGGGGCCAACGCCTTTTCCGTGAGAATCTGGTGGAGCGGAGCGCGACGGGGAAAATTCGTCAAGCCGCGAACAACCGTTGAAGCGCGAGCGATCATCGGAGGCGCTCCTAAGCTCTGGTGCCTGCGGTGATCGGTTATCAGTTCCGAGATACTGAGCATGGAGTCACAGCTGTTTTCTGAATTCAATTGATATTGCAGCAATTCCTGCTCAATTGCAAGGTGCTTTGGCAGCAAGGGGACTGAAGCTCTTGACCACCATGGCTCCTGTGGGTGGTGCACTTTGGCGACAGCTATGTGCGCATCAGGTCTACGGCGCAAACACCAACGTCGGTAAGACGGTCGTCTCGACGGTTCTATGTAATGGAGCGTTGCGACACCCCTCCGGTCGCAAAGTAGGCTTCCTGAAGCCGGTGTCTACAGGACCGTTAGATGAAGCAGACTACAGGTATGTTCTCTTATGAAGCCAATGGCAGTGGATTTGGATCTAATTAAGCGTTAAGGCATATCGAGCGTTTCGCCCCGGGGACCCTGCAAAAGGGTCTATATCAATTTGATGAGCCCGTCAGCCCCCATATAGCTGCTCAATCGAAGACTGTAGGGTTTCTGCTTCCCAGCAAGAAGGATTCATGCTGATTTTAGTGTAGATCCCCAAAGACGACGAGATTCTAAAGGGTGTCCATACCACTCTCGCCAAATGGACCGACAACGGGATCAAATTCGCCCTCGTGGAAACTGCTGGCGGTGTCCACTCACCCGGTCCCAATGGGAACTCCCAAGCTGATCTCTACAGGCCTCTGCGGCTGCCAGTTGTTCTGGTGGGCGATTCGCGCCTGGGAGGAATCTCGTCGTCTATTTCTGCATTCGAATCGCTGCTGATTCGAGGTTACGATGTGCACACGGTATTGCTCTTTGAGGATGACTACTACAAGAACCACGAGTATCTTCGTACATACTTCGAGAAGAGAGGCATACCGCTGTTGTCGCTCCCGCAGCCGCCAGAGAAGCCACCTGTCGAGGACGCCGACGCGCTGGCAAGGGACGAAGAAGCATTGGCGGCCTATTATGAGAAGGTTTCCAAGGAATCTGATGTTCAGGGTCTTTTAGACGACTTGTCAACCAGGAATACACAGCGGATAGACCGTCTGAGCTCAATGGCAGAACGTGCACACGATCTTATCTGGTATCCATTCACGCAACACCAAGGAATGACTGCCAAGGACATCTCTGTGATTGACTCAGCATATGACGACTATTTCCAGACCTACAAGCCGGAGAGCACCCAGGCAAGTAGTACAGACGCAGGTGTCTTGCAGCCTACTTTTGATGGCTCGGCATCATGGTGGACTCAAGGTCTAGGCCACGGCAACCCGGAGCTTTCTCTGACAGCTGCGTATGCTGCGGGACGTTACGGGCATGTAATGTTTGCAGGCACAGTCCACGAACCAGCCCTATCTTTGGCAGAGTCATTGATCAAGACACATGAAAACCCTAGACTAGGCAAAGTGTTCTATACCGATAATGGAAGCACGGGCATGGAGGTCGCGGTCAAGATGGGTCTGAGAGCATCTTGTGCGCGATATGGATGGGACGCCAGCGAAGAGCAAATCAGCATATTGGGCTTGAAGGGAAGCTATCATGGAGATACAATCGGTGTCATGGACTGCTCCGAACCATCCACCTATAACAAGAAGGTAGAATGGTACCGCGGCCGTGGATATTGGTTCGACTTCCCTCAAGTCAAGATGTCCCAAGGCATGTGGCGTGTAGAAGTGCCTGAAGAGTTGAAAGAATCGCTGGGACCCGATCTCGAGTTCCCTACACTGGACTCCGTCTTTAACCTGGAGGAGCGGGTCAAGTCGGATGCTGGCAAGCGCTATCACTCATATATCCAAAGTACCATTGAGGAGCTGGTTACCAAAGAAGGAAAGAAATTCGGCGCTCTCATCATGGAACCGATTATTCTCGGAGCTGGTGGGATGCTCTTTGCGTAAGTAACCTTCACCAGGCCTGTCTCTGAACTTTTAACTAACATACACTTGATAGTGACCCCCTATTCCAATACACCCTCACCCAAGTCACCCGCTCCAACCCACATCTTTTCAGTGCCAACACCCCGTCACCCTCTGCTACAACCTGGTCTGGACTTCCCGTCATTTTTGATGAGGTTTTCACCGGTCTATACCGTCTTGGCCGACGTACCGCTGCCTCTTTCCTGGGATTGCACCCCGATATCACCGTCAACGCCAAGCTCCTAACCGGCGGTCTTCTCCCTCTCTGTACTACGATGGCAAGCAACGAGATCTTCAACGCCTTCTCCAGCCCCGAGAAGAGCGATGCACTGCTCCACGGCCACAGCTACACAGCGCATGCAATCGGGTGCACCGTGGCTGAGAAGTCCTTGCAAACCATGGCGGACATGGAGCAGACCGGCCAGTGGAGCACGTACCAGACCGATTGGTCTTCTGCATCTTCCGCCAGCACGAACCCCGGATCTGTTATTTGGAGTAGCTGGTCTCATGGGCTTGTGCGGGATCTCTCCTTTGCGGACTCTGTTGAAGGTCTTTTCGCAATTGGAAGTGTGTTGAGTATTACTCTGCGCGATCAAACTGGTCAGGGAGGTACGTATCATTCGGAATGTCCTGAGTACTATGTGATGAATGGATGGTCGACTAACTAAGACTGATATAGGCTACACTTCTACAGCCGCTAAAGGTCTCCAGCAGCAGCTTGCTGTGACGGGAAGGCCGTACAACGTCCATTCTCGAGTACTGGGCAACGTGATCTACCTCATGGCGAGTGTGACGTCCAAGCCTGAATCTTTGAGAGAGATCGAAGGCCTGTTGCGTGAGGCGCTTTTGTGATGTGAAATGATCGTTGATAAAATATTTTTGTATATAGTTCAAGGAAGCTACGACTACTCTATGTGTAGAGAAAAGGAACGATATTTTGTCCCATAAAAAAGTATTAGAGTTTGTCTTGATCTTTTGAAAGCAAAACACTAGCTCTTCATATCCTGCTCCAGTGAAACTAATTGATGCTACAAAAGTACTATTCTGTTATTGGAACCAGCATAGTACTGTTAAGAGGTTAGCGTACTACCAAGGTGATTTTATCACAAAAACAATTACCGATATTTTTAAGCCGAGCATAACCGAAACTGATTCTAAGTATTGATCGAAAATCTACGGAGTAAACAGATAACTCACTGCCAGCCAATGGGCCACCATGCAACGTCTACTCCGTAAGCACCCGGAGGATTTTGATTTCTACACCACGCGATTGGACCGAAACGGGACGGGATATTTAAGTATTCGTTGCAGTGGAATTGGCAGCTCAAGTACCCTCGGGCCGGAGGAATCCACTCAGGTATTCCTCAATGTTCTAGCAGAAACTGGCCGTCGAAGTGATGTGTTGGAGAGAGAGGAATAATGACTCTCAACATGGCCAATTGACTCATTGCTCGAGGTTGAATGCTGGATTGCGATGCTGTGAGGGGTTGGGGCCCAACAAACGGCGCGAAGAGGGGCAATTGTGTGGCCTGTGCTGGCGATCACCCGGAAATGTGAAGAGGATCAGCTAATGGTGATTAGTCCAAAGTCAACTCTGGATAGAAATGCCGGATGGTTGTCTTGGGACTCTCCACTGCCAATCTGATAGTGATCATATAATTCGACAGCCGCGAGATCCAGCCAGAATGGGTGAAAACGGCGGACTGGACAACTCCAAAGCCCCTCCCCTCACCGGTGATCGGTCCCCTCTCGTATCGGCCATTCTCGGTGTACTCGGTTCCTGGTGATAAGTTAATTCATTATTAACTAGCTCAACTTAACTCTACAGTACTCCGTACACTGTTTCTTGCTCATACACCCTCTCAGCCCGTCACCGTCAGCCGATTGCGGGCTACTAAGCTGGGGGCTGTCTTCTATCTCCCACCGGGCGGTCTATCTGGATCCTGCACATTCACTCTCTGTCACCACACAAACCACCATGTCGCTCCCTCTACCACGGCCGCTCTTTCGCGCTGTCCTGAGCAGATCCTACGGGACTGTCCAGGGCACTCCCCCAGCCGCAGCCTCCTTGGCCTCGAGGATACCTCCGGCCCTGCAAGAAGCCACGGCCGCGACAGCCCCGCGCACCAATTGGACCCGCGATGAAATCAAGCAGATCTACGAGGCCCCTCTGAACCAGCTCACCTATGCTGCGGTATGAACCAGTTGCTTGTTGACTTTGTCGTGTTCTGTTTTTGGTCGTTCGAGTTCGATATTACACAGTCCAATTGAGTCACATCGCAACGGGCGCCTGTAATCCGGAAGATGATAATTATGATTTGCTCGCATTGTATATGCTGTAACATCGAGACTAATCCTCTGTACCGCAGGCTGCTGTTCACCGTCGCTTTCACGATCCCTCGGCTATCCAGATGTGTACTCTGATGAACATCAAGACCGGCGGTTGCAGCGAAGACTGCTCCTACTGTGCGCAGTCCACCCGACACAACACCGGCCTCAAAGCCACGAGGATGAGCCCCGTCGAGGATGTGCTGGAGAAGGCCCGGATGGCCAAGAAGAACGGCAGTACCCGGTTCTGCATGGGTGCAGCATGGCGAGACATGCGCGGGCGCAAGACCAGTCTCAAGAACGTCAAGCAGATGGTGTCGGGTATCCGAGAAATGGGCATGGAAGTGTGCGTGACGCTGGGCATGATCGACCAGAACCAGGCCAAGGAATTGAAGGATGCTGGTCTCACAGCCTACAACCACAACCTCGACACTTCGCGCGAGTTCTACCCGTCCATCATCACCACCCGTTCCTACGACGAGCGTCTGCAGACTCTCTCTCACGTCCGCGACGCGGGCATCAACGTCTGCTCAGGCGGTATCCTGGGTCTGGGTGAAAGCGACTCCGACCGTGTTGGTCTCCTGTACACCGTCTCGAACCTCCCCTCGCACCCGGAATCCTTCCCTGTTAATGCTCTGGTCCCTATTCCCGGCACGCCTCTGGGCAACCGCAAGATGATCCCCTTTGACAAGATCCTCCGCACCGTCGCCACAGCCCGTATCGTCCTTCCTGCCACCATCGTCCGTCTGGCTGCCGGCCGTATCTCCATGTCCGAGGAGCAGCAGGTCCAATGCTTCATGGCGGGCGCCAACGCCGTCTTCACAGGCGAGAAGATGCTGACGACCGACTGCAACGGATGGGGCGAGGACCGCGAGATGTTTGAGAAATGGGGCTTCTACCCCATGAAGAGCTTTGAGCGGGAGCAGACGCTGGACGCTCCCCCCGCCCAGCCCAAGGTCGAGAATGTGGAAACCGCTGCTGCTGCACAGGTTGCGGCCAGTGCGTGATCTACTGTTCTCGTTTTGAAAATATCTTATGCCCTGTGTATGTTTTTCATGTCGACAAGAGCGATGTGAAGGCGAATATGTTTATATCTTTCAGCCTAGCCACAAAAATAGAGAATTCGCGCTTACTAGGACATACAATTCCATGCTGTAAAACAGGCCTTTGGCATCGATGTCTGACCACAGCCAACGCACTGGGTATCCTGCCAGTTGTCACACGACCAGATACAATAAAATAAACTGGATATACGCAAAATCGGCATTATTCCTCTAGGAATAGATATTTCCCAGTTCAGAAGCATGATAAGTACATCGAAAGCCCCAGATAGTTGACCACTCCGATAGGCTTAGATAAGTAAACCCCGCATTGCGTGTTATCATAAAGGCTTCTGCTCGAGTATCCCATATAAACGCCGTCCATATACCTAAAAGAACAACATACAAGTAAATCCTATACTATATTGTAATAATACACACCATGGACGCTGATATATTAATCGTGGGCGCCGGCATATTTGGCGTGAGCACCGCATACCATCTCGCTCAGCAACAGCACCATGACCCATCCAAGATCACAGTACTTGATCGAGCACCTGCACCGTCAACATCTGCTGCCTCGACAGATATAAATAAAATCGTGCGGGCCGACTACTCGAAACCATTCTATGTCGATCTCGCGTACGAGGCGATGGATGCCTGGAATACTCTTCCTTTCTTCAGGGAAGCTAATGTTTATCATCAGACGGGGTGGATCATGATGGATGAGAAAGGGAGCGATCTCGCATTGAGGATCCGCCAGAACTTTCGTGATGGTAATCGCGAGGATGTTTCTGCTGATTTGACTGAAGAGGAAGTACGGAGGAAATGGGGCGGTCTTCTGGCTGAGATGGATGCGCAGGAGTATGGCTCGTATTATTGGAACCCATCAGCGGGGTGGGCGGATGCAGCAAAGGCAGTGGAGGTGATGATGCGTGCAGCGACGGAGTTAGGTGTCAAGTATGAGATTGGAGAGGCTGCGCGGATTGTGTATGAAGATGGCGCAGTCAAGGGAGTAGAAACTAAGAATGGGAGACGGTATATGGCAGAGAAAGTGCTCCTCGCTACAGGGGCATGGACGAGCCAGCTGATGTCCACGATCGAGGACGAGCTGAATATACCGGAAGTTGAAAGAGTTGAGAATCAGGTTACGGCTGCTGGAGTTTGTGTTGCGCATTTTCAGCTCAGCCCAGAAGAAGCTGCTATATACAGACAGTTGCCAGTGCTTATTTTCGGAGCAAAAGGTAAAGTCCCTTATATGTGGAGAGATGGCCGCGGAAGCTTACATATATATGACCAGGCGAAGTGCTTCCTCCTACTGATCGGGACGTATTCAAATTCACGAATGCGACTTCATTCAGAAATACAATCACCACCAAGACAGGTCACAAGATATCCGTCCCACCAGAACAGGAGCAAGATATCGTGCCACTGAAACTCCAGGAAGAATCGATAAAGCTAGTACGGGATCGTATCCCTCAGATTTTGGAAAAAGAGCGGAAAGTCGATTACTACCGGATGTGCTGGGATGGAATCACCCCTAATCAGAGCCAGCTTCTCACTCGACACCCGGACACGCGCCTATCTAATTTGTACTTTGCGGTGGGAGGTTCGTTCCACAGCTGGAAGTTCCTTCCCACGATCGGGAAATACGTTGTGAATGTCCTTGATGGCGTTAGTAATGGCGCTGAGAAAGATGCTGTCTGGTCGTGGAAGAATCCGTCGTCCCTTGCTGAGAGAGGTGCTCATGAGAAGGTAGTGCCTCGGCGGGAATTGAGGGATCTTGAGTAACTGTTGAAAATGATTAGATAATGTTATTTGGGATATCCACGATTGCGTTCTTTGTTTAAGTAGAAGTTAGATATAGGTTCAACCTCTCGGATACACAGATCCTATATTCAAGTTTAATATAGATTGTAGTTATCTAGAGTAGTTCAGATAGAGTAACACGACTGCCATACATGCATGATATTCAGGCCGATCTTCTTTCTTACTTCTACCGTATTTTCTGGCAGAGCATAACTAATCCAATGATCCGGGCCATTGTATAGTACCAACAAGATCACTAGGAAACGACTATGATTATCCAAAATACTAATTTTAAACTAGCATTTCTTACATCATGGCGTCATGATACATTGAAGTCAATGTCCACTATATTGTGTCGACTTGAATCTATGCAAACAGTCAAATACTTCGAAGATGTCGGAGCTTCTCGACTATGTCATATAACAAGTTCTGCAGCTTCGCGGCGCTAAATGTCTAAGATCTCAGATTCTCTATCCAGTCTAGAAGTATTTGATTTATTTGATATATTCCGCTGTGAATCTCTAAATAACTAGGCAGCCGTGGAAGATTTCCGCCAGGAAATTTCTGCCTGCTGGCAGGGCCCGAAATTAGATCAATTCACCCAGATAACCACCCCCCAAGTGAAGGACGTAAATGGTATCCATTTCAACTTTCCCACAATCTTCGGCACAAAGACAGAATGGTTCTTCCCAGAGGACAACAAGCTCTCCAAGGAGGCGTCTCTCTTTCCTATACGCCCGAACGCTTCTTCTCAACAGCAGACTTCACCTCCGAGGAGCAGTTTTGTAACCATGCACTGGAGGCAGCTACTTCCGCGAGACACCACCAAGAGGTGGTATACACCCAGGTTTCACCGGCCTGGGCAAAAGCTGTTCTCGAGTATCTCGACGAGAAAGTTTCTTCTAGGTAAGTTGAACCCTTTATGGTCTTGGACTCCATAATGCTTACTTCTCAGAAAACATTACAACGTTGTAACCCGCACTTTCTGGATGAGGATCATGCCTACGGAAATTCACGATTGCCACCAGACATGGGTGAGAGACGAGATGGCTCGATGGCTACATTCGGGTCTCTTGACACCAGACGAACTCTTCTCCCAGCGAACCCGAGTCGGGACTAGTAAGTAAACTACCGTCATTTTCGCACACGCGCACCTCTATTCCCTGGAATTGTGAGACATGCCATTGAAATTGTGCCAATAATTCTGATAATCTACAGCAATGGAGTTCCTCTATACCCATTACGCCGGTTCCCTCCAAGAACCAGATCTTATGCTGCGTCCCGGTAACCAGAGACTTCCTGTTCTTGTTATCGAGTCAGGATGGAGCGATTCTATTCCTCGACTTATGGATGACATGAAACTTTGGCTGGTTGGGGGGAATGGAACAGTGAAGATGGTCATTATCCTAGAGTGGCAAACAATTAGCAACACCGATAATGTTCGTGGATTCGCCGAGATTTATACTCTTGATGCCAACGGAAATCCCATCATGCGCCAGAGAGAGATGATATACCCAGTTCCTCAAAACGCGCAAGCGCAGGAGATCAGATTGACCAGGCGTATGCTTTTTGGCAACGCAATCTCTCCTGGGAGGGACCCCAACGACGTTTTGTCTCTGAAATTTGACCGCCTCAGGGCGGTAGCAAAGGATGCTTTATCCTTGATGGGTCTTCAACCGGCATGAGTAAGGTGCTTGAGGGTGACAGTCAGAATCTCCTAAACCCATCAGCCCATGAGGTTACATAGATAGCTAACAGGCCATTACGGGCTGACATCCCTTTATAAGCTTTAACTAGAACCCCTGGGCAATTGTGCTCCTTACAATGATCTAGGGTACTGCCCAGAACCCGGGTCGTTGCGTATTTAGGGTAGGTGTGGAATATTTGGCTATTTTAATTGATCAGAATGAAGGATACCTTCCAGTATGTTTCTTAGTAGCTCAAACGCCTTGCCATTGGCTAGCTGACCCGTTGTAGGCCACCGCTCTCTAAGCTATTAGCGGAAATAACATCTTGAAGCTGCTTAGATGCTTGATTGGGGATCGAATCTAGGGATACCTAGGTTGGCCCCTGCGTAGAGATACCAGTCCTACTTGAGAAGAACCGCATGTTATCTGTATCAGAAATCGACCGTGTGATTGGGGAACTCTTTTGAGATCCGCCCAGATCTCAATGTATTATCTACACATTGGCACTTCATTATTTATCAACGAGTATTAGTTAAGTTATGCATTCCGACCTAACCGAACCGACCTTTGCCCGTCTGCATCATCACTAGCCGATATATGATCGACGATCGAGCTTTCCCCGCACTGAATCTGCTTTGATGTTCTAGCCAGCGAATGACGTTCCGTTTTGCCTTTTTTGAGCCGAGGATGCTTCTACGACAGCTCAATACAGCTCCAGCCACGCTCGAATCAAGCATGGACAAAGACACGGAGAAATTAGTGATATGACCGAGCAAATGCGGGGAGAATCAAACGTCAGCATCTCTTAAGAGTATCGATCCCTATCCTCCTGTTCTACCCTGTACCGTTTTCGAGGGAACCCTTGTATTCGTCTGAAAATTTAGATTCAATAGTCTTTGGTTCTGAGTTGGCCAGGCACCATGCCTATAGGTACGTATGCTACAATTCAATTGGCAATTCTATCCAACGATGGCTTGTACATTCAGACCTTAAGCTCGGTGATTCGGCTACTCACTGATTGATTCACGTTAGGAACCACAGCTGCAGCTCTTGCGGGAGGTACCGCTCTAGCTGCCTACTTGAACGCAAAGTTTCATATTAAAAAGGATCTCTCCTCGATAGTAAGGGTTAGACAGGCTCAAAAGGCCCATGACAATGCAGGTACGGCGGTATTTCATTCTGTTCGTCCACTCACGGTATATGGCTTCCGAGCCAGAGACATAACCCGTCTATGAACAGTCAAGGATAACTCGCAGCATTTCGTGCTAATACCTTCAACAGCTGCGAATGGCCTTCTAGATGTCTGGTTCATATTCGATGAAGTCGTTAAGAAATATCCGACTGCTACGTGTATCTGGTCCCGCGAAGGTGTCTACACCTTCCAAGAGGTCCATGCGCTTGCTAGTAAATGGGGTCGCTATTTCCTGTCCTTAGGCGTCAAGCCAGGCGATCTCGTCGCGTTCTACTTGCAGAATAGCCCGGAATTTCTCATTGTCTGGCTCGGTCTTTTGAGTATCGGAGCTGCTCCGGCAGCGATCAATTACAATCTATCAGGGGATGCTCTCGTTCACTGTCTAAAGATTAGTGGAGCTAGTATCCTGCTTGTGGATGAAGATGAACAGTGTCGCAAGAACATAGAAGCGAGCAGTGGAATACTCGAACAAGAGTTGAACTTGAAGCTGATCACCCTCGACTCGTCCTTCAAGACGCATATCCAAACGTTTCCTGACAGACCCGCGGATGAACAATATCGAACAAATTTTCCCGCCATGGCCCCTTCTATCTTGCTTTACACATCGGGAACTACTGGAATGCCTAAGGGCTGTGCCTTTACGATGTCCCGTCTATATTTGACGGTATTCGCACGAGGCGCCCAGTTTAACGAGACACCTGGCCTCGGCGGAGATCGTTGGTTCAACTCGATGCCAATGTATCATGGGACTGCAGCAATTGCGATGATAGTTGTCTTGTTGTCCGGAATTGGAGTAGCCGTTGGGCGGAAGTTCAGTGTACGCAACTTCTGGAACGACATTCGAGACAGTGAGAGCACAGCTTTCGTGTATGTTGGGGAAACCGCACGTTACCTACTTGCAGCGCCTCCTACGCCACAAGATCGCCAGCATAAAGTGCGATTCATGTATGGCAATGGCCTACGGCCAGAAGTGTGGGAAAAATTTCAAGAAAGGTTTGGGATTGCTGAAGTGGCAGAGTTCTTCAGCAGCACTGAAGGCATCTTCCAACTCCTGAACTATTCTCGCGGTCCGTTTCTGACAGGCTGTGTTGGCCATCACGGTCTGATTTACCGCGCGTTACTCCACAACTACTACATTCCTGTAGCTATCGATCCTGCCACTGGAGATGTCTTACGGGATCCGAAGACGGGTTTCGCAATCAGAAATCCCTACGAGAAGGGAGGCGAAATCATCGTCGCGATACCTGACGCGGCTGCTTTCCAGGGTTATTGGCAGAACCCAGACGCAACAGAAAAGAAGTTCCTGCGCGATGTCTTCCGTAAAGGAGACCTGTACTATCGTTCCGGTGACGCCTTGAGAAGAGATTCTGACGGCCGATGGTACTTCCTGGACAGACTTGGCGACACCTTCCGTTGGAAGAGCGAAAATGTTTCTACCGCTGAAGTGTCGCAGGTGATAGGAGAATTCCCCGGTGTAGTTGAAGCCAACGTATACGGGGTCCTTGTCCCTCACCATGAAGGCCGTGCGGGCTGTGCTGCGATTCAACTATCATCCGAAGTTAAGGGAAACTTCAACTTCCAAGCTTTGGCTAATCATGCACGCTCTAAGCTACCCAGATATGCTGTGCCGGTTTTCATACGTGTCGTGCAGAATCCCAGCCATATCCATAACAACAAGCAGAACAAGGGTCCACTTCGAGAGGAAGGAGTTGATCCAGCGAAGATTGGGTCCCGAGTGAGCGATGGCAAAACAGATAGACTCTTTTGGCTGGTGCCTGGGAAAGAAGGATATGTTGAATTTGGAAAGGAGCACTGGGACGGCCTTGTTTCCGCTACCGTAAAGTTATAAATTTCTCTGATAGACGCTTGATAGACGCTTTGGTATATATGTGGTCCCGAAGACATCATATATAACTGTCTATAACTATCATTAGTGCACCGAGTGGAATTTCTGTAACTAGTTATAGCTTACAATTATCATGTGAAAAATCGCCCTTGGGCTAGTATCTTACGTTTACTTGGACCATTTACCTACAGCTATATAACGTTTTGGATGCTTGTGAGTGACAACGATATTGTGCTTAACTTTTTTTCCACTTATAGAAGTATATGAATTGCTCATTGGCTTGCTCTGCGATGTCGTTCTATTTCGCATCCCACGCCGCGTGCAAGGGAGGATATACTGATACGTATGATGGATAAGTATTAAATCACAGTATTTCGAACTCTATCCCGGTTAACGATGGGTGATATTGTAAAGCAAGTCGGAAAAGAACGCTTAAATGCAATTTTCATAACTTATGCTCAAGCGGACGATACACTAAAAAATATCTTCTCTAATTATCTACGGACGATGTCCAGGAGATCCGACCCAGGAGTCTGTCACGACTACAGATCTGTCCAATAGGGTGTTCGACGTAATTCCGACACCGCCTCGGTCACATCCAGAATTTACCTATCACCTAGGAAATCTGAATCATACTAGTGCTCTTAACACTTCGTCTATCTCCTTAGTTTTCGGCGAGTTATCGGAAAGACCTCTGTCCGCGGAATGGTGGAACTAGCAACGCGGGTGTTGTTCCCCGAAAAGACACCAAACTACTCCGTACCAAAGAAAAGAGAGATTAAGAATGAAACTAAAAATGCTAACCCGGATTACCGGAACATTTTAGTTGCAGCACCTAGCGCAGCGCGGAGATGGAAAGTGACACAAACATCGTCATATCTAACGGGACAGCTTCCTATTCGTAATTTGGAGAGTATCCACCTATCTGCCCATCGAATTTTCATGCATTTCATGCACGATTGTGTCATACTTTAGGCATGAATTGATCTGCAGATAATAGTATTGCGGCTAGGTTTCAAGTATCATGGAGTTCACCCGACTCTTCGGCACCGGGTCTGCTTTTAGTTACATAGCCCGATACAGAATATCACACCATTCGGGGTCTTCCGAGGGTGCGGCTGTTCTATATTCTACGGGTGTGCTGTGGCTTCGATATTTCATATAAGCGCGTTTGTAGCTGTCCTTTTTCTTACATATGTACTCAAGGCGGTTATTCTTTTCGGGCACTAACCATCACGAATGCCCAATGTTTATTGATGGTCGAATGAACAGTGCAATTGTATGAGATTGGTCATGATAACTGACGCGATACCCAGCTGTCATTGCGCTCTAATCTCTTACCGCCATATCTCATCGCGTCCCATGACCATCTATGTGGATCGTAACAGGCCAAGAAGCTTATGGAGTTGAAGTCTCTTATCCCTCGGGTAAAGTTCGGTACTGGTGGGTAGTTTGAACTTTGGAATAACATCCTTTAAAGAAGGATCCCATAAATTATGGGATCCTACCCAGAGACTGGAATCTCCTATCGGATACGTTCCACGTTTTTTAACTTCATCCACAGAAATGGATGAACCGAGTTAGTTCCTAGGAAATTTAAGTCGAGGTGGCTTTGGGTCTTGGATATATTAGTCGCTACGGAGGTTCAGGAAAACACTAGATTTCTGGAGTTTCACGGTTGTTTATATACATAGTTACTGTTTTGCATTACACGCTTTCACTATGAGTGAACCAAAAAAGGACAAGGGTGATAAATCTGAAGAGATTCTCAATGTTGAGGAATATCAACGCAAATGGGATCAAATCCATCGAAATACAAAGGAACAAATAAAGAAAATCAAAGGCATGTTCTCAAGTCGGATCATTTCTACTATCCTCTTAATAACGCCGACCTAGATGACGAAAAGAAGAACAACGAACAAAACAAGAAATAACGATAGATTCTCTTTATCTGAGGTCTGATCCAAGTGATTTGGCTTCCACTGTGAGGGGTACCACCTATTATTTTTTGGCTGTTCGTTGACTTTAATATAGTATAGAAACTTCCACTGAGAAATATCCCGAAGTACAGTCTTACTCCGAAACCAGAACTTCCTACATGCTGCCAGTAACGAAGCTTGGATTTACCACGCGATACAAAATGGAATATCTCACCACAATGATACATCCACACGCACATATATATACATTCGCATTAATGCAGATTGCACAAGAAAATTGATACAGGCGTGTTACCCTTCAGACAACCGTGTCCCATTAATCCGGTGGAAAACATAACCCCGCGCTCCCCAACTACATTCATCATGCGTAGCGCAAAGTATATTATGACGATCGAAGTGAGCTGTGCCATTCCTCCAGCACTAAAAGAGAATGGTGTCGGATGTGGTACAATTGAACTGCCAGATAAGGATCATACGTTTGCTGTGAAGATGGACGTGGATTCGAGAATGTGGAACTTGCAACAGTAGGGATTTGATTTTGTGCAATGCGTTATCAATAGAACTGCTTCAAAATATTAAATTCATATAGAAGAGACGGTGCCTATATAGGCCAGTAGAATAAGTACGCACAAGCCAAGTTATGTTGGAGCAATCGGTGATGGAGAAATTAGACCACCCCCATTGTTCTTACCGCACCACCATTTCAACGAAATATAGGAAGAGGAAGGGTGACCACGATTAATGAGGCCGCAAGATGTTCTCAGCCATTACCTCTCGTGCAGGATAATTGTAGATCTTTGTGGGGAGTTGTAAATCTCTTCTTGGCTATGGCTTGTGACAGATTCCTGAAGGTCTCTAATAACGCCTGCTTTATAGTAACCCCGCAATATCTTCAAAAGGGCAAAGTAGTATTTGTAAGCAGTGTGCGGTCAACGAAGCCCATCCAGATAGGCCAGGTCGTCAGGAAGTCAGAGACCTATGGCCTTCACTAGAGGATTGCGCCGCGGGGTTATAGTGGATCTGCGTTCTCTTCAGTATTACGTGGTCCGAATAAGGTCATTAGAAGCACAACATACCAATGGGTCCCTATCTTGACAGGGTAAATCGAGTCTCCACAGCCGTTTGCAGCCAGCCATGCCCTGTATAACATAGAAGGATGTTCGGACGACTTCGACGCCCTGACGCTGCAATAGGTAGATCCGCAATTGTGCGCTACTTCTTCCATAAAAGCTAAGGGATATATCTCCCAGGGGTTGCCCAAATAGGCTTTTCAAGTTCGTCCTTCCTTCACACTAACAACCGGAGAACCTCTGTGCAGAGCCCTCGTTTCGGCCGTGAACACCTGGGACATAGCGAATGTGTAATCGCTGGTCCGTTTGACGAAAACGGTGTGTCTGTACGTGCTTACCACGCCATAACGGCAGTGGCAGTCGTCCATATATCGGGCAATCTGCCCTAGTTTCATGTTAATTTCCATACCAGTTATACCCAGCGAGTTGCGTACCCCAAACACTCTCGAATAATCAATTGCTGGTGAAATATTTTCAACCTGAGCATTCATGAAGATTGAGAGCTTGAGTCTTCCCGCACATATTAAAATTTTCAAGCCCTGCATATCTGAAGGGCCTGCAATTTATGCCATTTTTGATGAAACGTATTATGTACTCTCATCGGTGGATAGAAACGTTTGATCCCGGAGAAGGCACCACGCCAAATATAAAAGGCTTGCAGAGGAGTTTTGGACATCTGTTAAAATATTCGGCCACCTGTGCAGTGCCCATTTTCTTGAGTAGCCTTCGGGTGTAGAGACAATAGGAATCTATATAACTAGAGTAAAGGGTCCATTTCTCTTCGAAGCTACGAGTGTAACGGTCAATATATAAGCCAACGTTTCTATATGCTGGAATAACTTTCAGAGTGGTCGTAAGTAAAATGTATCAGAATGAGATCGGGGCTCCCTCCACGCTTTTATAAGTCAAGTCATTACTTCCCCGTTCGAAGATGAATGATCCTTTCACCATTGGATGTATATTCATTATCATTCATAGAATCGATACTAAGTAACCTAACTCTGTGAATGCCGTCGTCTACGTTTAATGTTAGACAGTGAATAGCAAGAATAACGTCTCATATGGCTGTAATAATGAATAGAAATATAGTGGTGATGCATGGTATCAACTGAATCGTATTCCTCCTGCTCCAGGCCTGATAGTGCTTGTGCTCCAAATCTTGATGAAAGTTACCAGTTGATGAGGCGACCTAATGATGCGAGGAGCTGATACGTTGTATATGGGCGACCACTTTGGACTTTTAGCAAGATCTCCCCGAGGAAGCATAATCTTCTGAACTGGTCTCCAATATAGTTACCTACGTTCTAAGCCCTTCCCACTGGCGATTACTTAAGTGTTTTTGCGTATCAGAAATCGGTACGGTGAGCATCATCCCACTCCTTGAGCTGCTGCCACCGTAACCGGGCCTGTTGCTCTTCTAGTTCATTCCGTGGGTTTTCCCTCTCCCATTGAGCGATCCATCTCTCCCTCATGTCAAGGTCGTTTATCAGCGTTACAAACTCCCTGGAGGACTCTGTCACAGGACCTGGTGTAGAAAATTCCCAACTTCTCCTGCTCATGCTACTGTGTCCAAGAAAGTAACTAGAACCGAGAAGTAGTGTTAGAATACCTTAACAGTACTGCTCTTGTAATAAATGCCATACAAGCTAGGGAAAGCGAAACATTAGGGCCTTACGCACAGCATTTTTGTTCGAATATTATAATATGCCTTGTACAATGTGAGAAATCCACTAGGTATACCGCGTTGACGAAGAGCTCTGTAAAATTAGTCCTGTCAGCCATTAATCGGTAACATGGACCTCTTAGATACGTACACCATTGCTTCTAGACACTGCCTCCGTATGATTTGTTTGTCCTCCGCAGTCAGTGGTCCAGGGAAGATATCAGTCGGTGTTGATCCACCCGGAGCAATAACTGGAAGAGCATCAATCTTGCTCATCACAACAATGTACACCGGCGCGCCAGGATTAGGCTCTTCTTTGTATTGTTGCTTTTCTTCATGGGCGATATATTTCGGGAAGTATCTGCATCCGTAACATGATTGCAAGGAATCGACTTCGGCCGAGTAAAATTCCATGATGCGGCGTCTCAGCCCGCGGTCCCTTGGAGGGATAGCATGTTGGTCTAGTCTTTTTACATCGTTAATTTTATTACCATGGTTGTGTTATTTCTGTCAATCAGAAAAAAAAAAAGAAAAAAAAAAAGAAAAAAAAAAAGAAAGAAAGAAAGAAAGAAAGAAAGAAAAGAAAAGAAAAAGACGTATTTTGGAAAATAGGAACTTACACATATCTGAACTTTAGAACAACCGGTTCAGATGTCTGAAGATCGATTCCCTCAAAGATCACTTTCCATTGCTCAATGCCCTGCAAGAAAGACTCATGCATATCCCTTGTGATTAGGAACTGCTTTTCTCCAACTGTTGCAACTTCTCCTTCCCGCTTCTTGAATAAGGTTCCATTGGGAAATTGCCATGTTGGCGAAGGCCCGGAGTACCAATCTTCATGCATGTCTGCAGTCAGTCGAAGCACGGGTGTTGAAAATGGAGAAGGGAAAATGGGACATGTCCTCATATTTATTTCTTCTGTCGATGATGTCAGTGTTAGGGGAAAGAGATATAACTTCAGTATAGGATTAAGGTCCCATGGTTAATTTAGGCAACAACCCCGTTGACGACCGGATGGAGATTGTACGTATAATGCTTGCGTTATGAACTCAACTACTAGCACGTTGCAGGTTAACTCGAATCCTAGGCTGTAACCTATGGAGCGACTTATAACTGTAGCTTAAGATACTATAACACGAAATCCTACTTTGTTCCTAGTTTGGCATCTTGGATAAGTCATAAGGCAGCATGAATACGGACTCAAGCTCTAAATAACTCTAATGTCTATTCTGATAAGAAATATATTCTACCTGAGCACTGGACACCGTCAAGTCTTCCCAACTATGGCCGGTGTCCAATACGTCATGGCAACCAATAGCGTTTAGGAACGAAATAACTGTGCTTGATAGATCTACATATGGGGAATAACAAACATCACACGATTTTTTGGGTCGTCGTTACTGAAAAAGGAGGCGGCCATTTTATTTCTGCAGCAGACCCTGCAGGTTAATGGACTTGGGTCTCTCGATTGGCAGACCCAGAGCGCGGTCCCAGACAAGCTGTGCAAGAGGTCCAAGAGCACGGCTAACACCGAAAGTGACAGTGTAGTAGAGGGGCTTCTGGAAGCCGTAGTGGTAGAACAGCACACCAGATGCAGCGTCGACATTGGGGTGAGGGTTCTTGGTCTATATAGTTCGTTAGCGTGATGATAAACGGTGCA
This sequence comes from Paecilomyces sp. PK2413, assembly GCA_023624055.1. Classification (NCBI taxonomy): domain Eukaryota; kingdom Fungi; phylum Ascomycota; class Eurotiomycetes; order Eurotiales; family Thermoascaceae; genus Paecilomyces; species Paecilomyces sp. PK2413. The sequence continues at coordinate 808,051 of JAMADQ010000002.1, forward strand.
TCAATAGAAAGTAAACATACCTTTCCATGCTCAGTCAAAACGACAGGGGCAATCTCGGAGTTCTTCTTGACCAGCTGGAAAACCGGGTTGGCCAGGACATCCGGTCGAGTGGCAGCAAAGTCCATGAGGGCCTCGAAACGAGGGTCAGGCTTGCGCAGGACGCCGTGTCCATAGCCAGGGACGACACGGCCCGACTTCAGAGTCTTCCACAGATAGTCTGTGACATCCTTGTCGGTAAACTTAGTTCCAATCTCCTCCTGCATGGCCAGGATCCAGCGAAGGACCTCCTGGGCCGCGAGACCGTGCAGAGGGCCAGCGAGACCGAGCAATCCAGCACTGTAGCTCAGGAACGGGTCGCTGAGAGCACTTCCAACAAGGTGAGTAGCATGGGCCGAAACGTTACCACCCTCGTGGTCTCCGTGGAGAGCAAGGTAGAGTCTCAACAAATCATGGAAATCCTCATTCTCCTTTCCACCCTTGCCGAGGAGTTCCGCAAAGTTGTACGACCAGTCCTGAGCGGCATCCAGCTTCTGGTTGCCAACCAGGTCAATCTCGTTCGGACGGAAGACCAGAGCTGCAATACGAGGGATCTTAGCAAGCAGAGAGATACTGTCGTCGAAAGTAGGCTCCCAGTACTCGGCCTTGTTCAGACCCTGCTCGTAGGCCTTGGCGAACTTGGATTCCGTGTTAAGAGCTCCAACAGCGATGGAAAGCTGAGTCATTGGGTGCATGTGCTTGGGGAACGACTTGATCAGATCAATGAGGTGCTGAGGGAGATGGGACTTCTCGGCCAGCTCACGCGAGAACGCGCGGACCTGGCTGGTCGAAGGGACCTGACCGGTCAACAGAAGCCAGAACATGGCCTCGGGCAGCATCTCGGTACCGGAGGTTCCCTTGGGGAGCTCCTTCTGGCAGTCCTTGATCGTCCTGCCATGGAAGCGGATGCCCTCGTTCGGGTCCAGCACTGATCCCTCCCAGACCAGCGCCTTCAGACCACGCATTCCTCCAATGACATTGGAGACCTTGACATCGCCGATAACATCGTCCTGGGCCTTGACCTTCTTCAGCAGCTCACGCTTTTCGGGGATGACCTCTCTGAGGGTGGTCTTCAGATCCTTCTCCGCAGTCGAGTACTGGCGGGCATATCTAGTTGCCAGTCGGGAGGTCTGGTACCAGTTAGTCTATGCCTTTCCCCTGCCATTCAATGGCTCGAGCACTATATCGTATCCAGGCATTGAGCAGCGGACATACCTGGTTCAGCTTCAGAGCCTGGCGGGTTGTTCTCGACGCCAGCGCCATTGTCTGGGGAACTTGCGGGGTAAACTGGGGCTGACAGCTAAAGCCGGGGACGGGATGGAGACGCCTAGCGGGGAGATGGTCGAGAGGACTCTGGACGCTGGAGAGCAGAAAGACGAGTATATAGACTTGAGCTGGAGGATCAGAGAAAAATCAAGGAGGGTGAATCGCTTCGACCGGCGAGAAATAAGCAGCAGGGACCGGGATCATGTCGTCAAGGCGCATCTTCGGTTTCCCGCGGTGAGAATGCATGAGCCGAGGGATGTTGTCGGGACCACGCCTTAGCCGCTGAGGGGAGAGACTGACACAGACGCAGATGCAAATCACAAATCACAGCCTCCGACAACACGCCCATTCTGCTCTCTCGCGAAACCGGCCATTGCTAAGCACCGAAAATCGCATCTTGTCTGTTGTTCTGCTAGCCTGCTTTGGGACGATTCTGTGCGCCGCAGAATTCGCTGTTGATCTGAGCTTCCGTGCGCATACCGTCCCCTTGGTTCGGCTGGAATCTGCCCTCGCCTCTCGGTCAACCGAAACGTGCAAGCTCTACGTCTTAGTCGACCTGGGATTCCTGAATTGGTAATATTCACATTTGGCAATCATACATTCCCTCCGATTTCCGCTGATTGAGCTGCTCAGATCGCCAGAGACCTCGGGTACTGGGCCGAAACGCCGCTTTTGCCGCTTTTGCCATCATCAGCTAAGCTGCCACGGACTTCAACGTGAAAGCCAAGTAGAGCTTGGAATCTTTTTTATTTTGGGCCCCTGCAATTGTTGTTGTCGGCCCAGAACTACACACGTGTGAAGAGCATTGTCGACCATGATGCTCCGTTCCGTTGCTCGTCGAGTTCCTCGTCGCGTCCCTGGACCATCTACAACATCAGGCTGCTTGTCCCGCACAGCAGTCCGGACTTTCACATGCGGCTATCCTCGGATGGCTTCGTCGCTGCGTCCTGTCGAACCGCCAGTGTCGACCACGCTGCCATCGGACTCCTTTCAGCTATTGTCAACGGCAGAGAAAGCAGGTGAAGCTGAGGATGCTCTTTTCGAGCAGCAGGTCAAGGATGTGGAAGCCTGGTGGAAGACTGCTCGTTTCGAGGGTATCAAAAGGCCGTATTCAGCGGCGGATGTCGTGAGCAAACGGGGGTCTCTGCAGCAGACTTATCCAAGCTCAATAATGGCCCGGAAACTATTCAATCTGCTCAACGAGCGAGCAGCACAGGGACTGCCTGTCCATACTAGTAAGTGCTATGCGTTGCTGCTAGCACCATCCGTAAACATACATCTGACAGCATGTAGTGGGTGCCATTGATCCAGTCCAGATGACCCAGCAAGCCCCAAACCAGGAAATTCTCTACATTTCCGGATGGGCTTGCTCGTCTCTGTTGACGAGCACGAATGAAGTGTCCGCAGACTTTGGCGATTATCCATACAACACCGTGCCAAACCAGGTACAGAGACTCTTCAAGGCCCAGCAGTTGCACGACCGCAAGCACTTCGATGCCCGCCGGAAACTGAGTCCTGAGGAGCGTAAATCGACACCGTATATTGACTACATGAGACCCATTGTGGCTGACGGCGATACTGGGTATGATAATTTCTGTCGTTTCTTCAATATTACTGCTGACAAGCCCTAGTCACGGAGGACTTTCTGCTGTCCTGAAACTCGCCAAGCTGTTTGCTGAAAACGGAGCTGCGGCGGTCCATTTCGAAGATCAGCTACATGGTGGTAAGAAGTGCGGACACCTGGCAGGAAAGGTTTTGGTTCCGGTGGGCGAACATATCAACCGTCTGGTTGCTGCTCGTTTCCAGTGGGACATGATGGGAACCGAGAACCTGCTGATCGCACGAACGGACTCTGAGAGCGGCAAGCTCATCAGTAGCGCCATTGACGTCCGGGACCATGAGTTCATCCTGGGTGTTACGGAGGAGACTGAGCCTCTTGCGGAGACTCTCCAGGCGATGGAGCGCGAGGGTGCCACTGCGGCCGAGATTGATGCCTACGAGCTGGACTGGGTGAAGAGACACAAGCTCGTAACATTCGATGAAGGTATGCTTGCCTCAATAAGATAGATCCCATATGCTCTTTGCTCACTCATGATTGCAATAGCTGTCGATCTCCATCTGGAAAAGGAGGGTGCGTCGCAGTCAGTCCGAGACGCCTACAAGGCCAAGGTCCGCGAAAACCCTGATCTGGCTCTTTCGCGTCGTCGGGAGTTGGCAAACGACTTCACTAAGAGTCCTGTGGTGTGGTCTTGGGACCTTCCCCGGACCAGAGAAGGATACTACCATTACCGAGCGGGCTTCCCTGCTGCGACGAAGCGAGCCAAGGAGTTCGCTCCATATGCGGATCTCCTGTGGGTTGAGACTGGTGACCCGAACGTCGAGAAGGCTGCGGGACTCGCTGGCGAAGTCAGAAGCGCGCACCCTGGCAAGAAACTGGTGTACAACCTCAGTCCATCTTTCAACTGGATGGGCCAAGGATTTGATGAGCAGACTCTTAAGTCTTTCGTCTGGGATCTTGCTAAGCATGGGTGAGTAGCTCGTTCTGCAAACGTGCTGGCTGTATGCTAATTAATGACCTTCTTTTAGCTTCGTGCTCCAGCTTATCTCTCTCGCCGGTCTCCACTCCAATGCCACTATCACCACTGAGCTGTCTCGCGCCTTCAAGGACGAGGGCATGCTAGCTTATGTGAAGCTGATCCAGTCCCGTGAAAAGGAACTGAAGGTCGACGTTCTCACACACCAGAAGTGGAGTGGTGCCCCCTACATCGACGGAATCCTGGGGGCTATCCAGAGCGGCAGCAGCAGCAACAAGAGCATGGGTGAAGGAAACACGGAGAAAGGTCAGTTATCGCGGGACAAGTTGCATTCTTCGTCAAATCATGCTAACACATCTGCTGCCACAGGTTTCTAAATCAGAATGTTGTAAGATGGACTTTCTAGAGATATTCAAATCCAGAGGTCTTTTCATAGATCTTCTCATAGTATGACAGCGGTTTTGTGTCTCCGCGTTAGCATTATTACCGTCATTCTCTATATCCTTGCCTATGTATATATAGTTTTCTTGCATTGCCAGAACCGATATCTCGGATCTGAGACGAGTCATGAACAAAAAAGAAAAATCAAAATCCGATACAGAGATGCCAAATTGTCTACTGATGCTAGTAATAATATAGGCTGTAATAATATCCTGGATGCTGATAACCTCCTTTTAGAAGTGAATTGAAATTATCTGCTGTCAATTGTCTATTGACTAACCAAGCTAGCTATAGTTTTTATTTAGTAGATGAACTCTAGACTCTATATTCTTTCGAGTTCATTTTGTAATCTTTTGAAGACTATTCCCCCCTCTTATGGATATCTGGAGTTCTTCATTATTATTTGTGTTTCTATCCTAATTCACCTAATCACTCAATTTCATAGTTACAGACCATTCGTAACTGGAATAAAACGCTAGTAAAAGATATCAAAATCCAATAGATCAAGACATCTTGGTCGTCTTCAGCATCTTCAACCGCGCACCGAGAAGAAAACCGGGGATGCAATCTGGATCCTCCATCCAGCCATAAATTGTATGGTAGCGCCACCGGAAAAGTCCGCCACGGTTCGACAGACGGCAGCCGGATTGGTCAGCCCCCATGTGGTGGCCTGAGGCTGCGGTTATCTCAGCTGCCGCCGCTAAGATAAAAATTAAAAATAAAAAAATAATCCCATCGCTCGACGGGGCTGCTCTCCCTGTCTCTTCATCTCCTCCATCTCCCCTCTTCCAAAACTGCATCGGACCGCAGGCGGGCGCGTCTCGATTGTACATCTGTTGGTTTTTCTATCTTTTTGTTTATAGACATCTTGTGTTGTGATAGACCCTTTCTTTTTTTCGTCCCGTCCATTTCCGCACTCGCGTTGGGAGGCGAGCCTTTTTATCGATTACCCCTCGTTGAAGTTTTTCGTCCTTTTTGTGTGACACCGTTGCAGACGATGCCACACCACATTTCCCCTGCGGAATCGCCAGCCATGCCTACTGTCGTGTCTAAGACGCCGTCTGCGGTGCCCCCGACCACCGAAGAGGTTTCGTCGCTTATCAGCACCATCTTCACGGCGCAGACCTCGCAGCAGTCCCTCGACGCTTCCTATGCCTTGACGAATCTTCTCATCCAGTCTGTCGGCGTCCGTGGTCTGAACAACTACAACCTATTGCCGGAAATCAAGAAGGCGGCTACCGATAAGAAAAATGGCGCCAGACGTGAGAGTGCTATGCTCATCCTGGGTGCTCTCTTCGAGCGGTTCCCTCGGGAGCACCCCGCCAGCGAGGTCGTCTTTCTAATTCAGGATGGCGGGCTTCTGAAACTCGCCCTCGACTCTCTGGCTGATAAAGGTGCTGTGGTCCGTGAGGCGGCCCAGTATGCTATCGACGCTCTCTTCGCGTGCCTTAAGCCCGAGTCGTTGGTCAACGCTCTCCTTCCTGCTGCTTCGCAGTACCTCAGCACGGGTAGCGGGAAGTGGCAGGGAGCTGTTGGTGCCTATGCCATCATCGAAAAGATGGCGCAGAAGTCTCAAATGGGAACCGGTACCAAGGAGGAGGAGCGCCAGAAGGATCTTCTGCGGGAGGCAATGGGAAAGACCTTGAAGGACCTTATTCCCGTCGTCGAGTCTGGTATGCATGACTTGAAGGGTGAGGTCACGAAGCAGGCGACCAAGGCGATGAACGCCCTCACGACTCTACTTTCCAATGACGATGTCGCCCCCAGAATTCCCCTCCTGATCAAGGCAATGGCTGAGCCGTCTGCCGCTACTCTTCAGAAGGCTATCCTGGCGCTTTCCCAGACCACATTCGTCGCAATCGTCACTTCTCCGGTCTTGGCTCTTCTCACTCCTCTCCTGGAGCGATCTCTCAATACCCCGACAACCCCCCAAGAAGTCCTCCGTCAGACAGTCGTTGTCGTCGAGAACTTGACCAAACTCGTCCACGACCCTGCGGAAGCCAGGACTTTCCTCCCGAAGCTGAAGCCCGGTGTCCAGGGGGTGAAGGATCGTGCATCTCTTCCCGAGGTTCGGGAGCTGGCTACTAGAGCATTGGGCGTCATCGAGAAAGCTATGGGCGACAGCGATGGAAACCTGGCGAGCGGTGCCATTGCTAAGACCACACCCGAAGATGTCCTCAAGGTTCTGATTGAGAAGGTTGAACAGCACGGTGGCCTAGCCCAGCAGCAGGATGGCCCCTTCTTTGACCTGGTCAAGGTTTACGTGGCCGAGATGGTCCGGGAGGACGTCAACTGCAGAATGCATGACCGCATCCCGGCCTGCATTGGCCCCTATCTCCGTGGTCTGCTCAAAGATGACCAACACGAAGCCGTGGCCTCCGAGGTCCAGGCCTTCTTCGTCGAGGAAGACGAGCGAAAATTCGGTAAACCTGTCCAGGAAGACACCGACGAAGTCGAGATCGTCAACGCCGATTTCTCTTTGGCTTATGGAGGAATGCTGCTCCTGTCTCACACCAACTTGCGTCTGCTCAAGGGCCACAGATACGGTCTTTGTGGCCGCAACGGTGCCGGAAAGTCTACCTTGATGCGTAGTATCGCGAGTGGTAAGCTGGAAGGCTTCCCTCCCCAAGATGAGGTCAAGACATGCTTCGTGGAGCACAACCAGGGTGAAGATGCTGATCTGAGCATCCTGGAATTCGTGGCCAAGGATCCCGCAATTGGTTCTGTGGGTACGGAGCACATTTCGGAAGTGCTGAGCGAGTTCGGCTTCACCTCTGGCCCGGAAGGTAGACAATCGCAGAAGGTTGGATCTCTTTCTGGAGGTTGGAAGATGAAGTTGGCGCTCGCCCGCGCGATGCTCATGAAGGCCGATGTCTTGCTCCTGGATGAGCCTACCAACCACTTGGATGTTGCCAACATCAAATGGCTACAGGAGTATCTGAAGAAGCACACGGAGATCACTAGTTTGATTGTCAGTCACGACTCTGGTTTCTTGGATGAGGTTTGCACGGACATCTACCACTACGAGCAGAAGAAGTTGGTGTGCTACAAAGGTAATCTTGCGGAGTAAGTGAACCCCTATTGCCTCTTTAACGTTCTTATATACTAATACGATGGACAGTTTCGTCAAAGCCAAGCCCGAAGCGAAGAGCTACTACACACTCTCGGCTTCCAACGTGCAGTTCAAGTTCCCGCCCCCTGGTATCCTGTCTGGTATCAAGTCTCAGACGCGAGCAATCCTGCGTATGACCAATTGCTCTTACACGTACCCGGGAGCCAGTAAGCCTTCGCTCAGCGATGCTTCGATCACCCTCACTCTCTCTTCGCGTACTGCTATTATCGGTGGTAACGGAGCTGGAAAGTCTACCTTCATTAAGCTCCTTACGGGTGAGACTATCCCGCAGACCGGAAAGGTCGAGAAGCATCCCAACCTGCGTATCGGATACATTAAGCAGCATGCTCTCGAGCACGTTGAGATGCATCTGGAAAAGACCCCCAACCAGTACCTTCAATGGCGATACGCCAATGGTGATGACCGAGAGGTCCTCATGAAGCAGACCAGAATCTTGACCGACGACGAAAAGGCCCAGATGGAAAAGCCTGTTGACTTGGGTGACGGCCGTGGCCCTCGTCGCATCGAAGCACTTATTGGTCGACAGAAATACAAGAAGTCGTTCCAATACGAAGTGTAAGTTCTACCGTCACCGATCCATTTGCAGCTCATAGGATGTAACTAACACGCTCTCAGGAAATGGGTTGGCCTCCTGCCCAAGTTCAACACCATGATCTCTCGTGAAACCCTGCTGGACTTGGGCTTTGCCAAACTCATCCAGGAATTCGACGACCACGAGGCGTCGCGTGAGGGTCTCGGATATCGTGTTCTGGAGCCCAAGGTCATCTCGAAGCACTTCGAAGATGTCGGCCTTGACCCCGAGATCGCCAACCATAATCAAATTGGTGGCCTGTCCGGTGGACAAAAGGTCAAGGTTGTCCTTGCGGGTGCTATGTGGAACAACCCTCATCTGCTCGTCCTGGACGAGCCGACCAACTTCTTGGACCGTGATTCCCTTGGTGGTTTAGCCGTCGCTATTCGCGATTACAAGGGTGGTGTTGTGATGATTTCTCACAACGAGGAATTCGTTGGCGCTCTTTGCCCCGAACAGATCCATATTGCTGATGGCCGCATCGTGTCCCGTACCAACGCGGCCGTCTCTCTGGATCGCTTCGAGGACAGTGCTGCGAGCTCGCCCAAGGGTGGCAGTACCGCTGCCAACTCTACCGCCACTAGCGCTGCCCCGTCCGCCGTTAACTCGGGCGCTGAAGATACGGGCGAATTGAAGTTCAAGGCAAAGAAGAAGAAGAAGTTGACGCGTGCGCAGCTGAAGGAGAGAGAGACCCGTCGGAGACTGAGACACATCGAATGGCTGAACAGCCCGAAGGGAACCCCGCATCCCCCAAACACAGACGACGAGGCCGAGTAATCGCATTTGCCGGATGTATGATCTTTGATCGAGATCGGTTTATATGTTTGTTGTTCGACTGGACAATGATTTTTGCAAAAAGAGACTTCGCATGATGAGCTTTAATGACTATTTATCTCATTGTTTCTGGGTCAGGGTCTTGATAGACGGGGAATGGCGTTTGCTTTGTTCTGTTAGATAATGCTCTGTTCATGGTATAAAACTTCAGATTGAATATAATGTCATGGTCTATATATGTCATTGTGGCCTTAACTTGATGTTCCGGGATGATTTGTTCATAGTAGATTGTAAAATGCCACGCTTCGTTCCCCCTTCCAGTCTGACATCCCCGGGAATATCGACGACCTCTACCAAGCAGAACATTAAATGCCAATAATTCTCACACTGCAAGAACGAGCAAAGCGCAATATTATCGCAACTCCTTATCATGCAATGCAAGAACCTTACCCCGACCACGCGTCACTGACACCAAACACCACAGATTACCCTCCCTGCACAAATTGTCTTGATCAAGCAAAAACACAATCATTATCGCGATCTCTCTTCCATGACAGTTTCCCGACGGGAATAATCAGAACTGATATGTCTAGACACCCCCGTTGCCGCGGGAAAGCGGAAAACTCATGATCTACCATATACTGTATCGTTCGCATCCAACCAGGAGAGAGATAGTATGCCTACGCCTCCGATATGCATAATGAAGCTGCAACGGGGACAGGGGAGGAATGGATGGTTCAAATCTGGGGAAATGATTGCTCCTTGGGGGATAGTGCCGGGAGGGGAGGGAGATAAGTGATAGCTAGAGTGATAGCTGAATAGATTATAGTAATATCGCGAGAAAATCAATCCGTCTGGTGCGCGGGAAACTGATTGATCCTTTCTAGAAGGGATGACAATGATGAAGGCTATTCATACTGTTGTACGGAATATAGATTGATTGGATGGGAGAAGATGACCTGCATGAGCAGGTTACTATTGTAAGGCTAGCGGGACTATCTTGCAGTGGACTGCAGGGTGATATTCTGGAAGGCTGAATTCTTCATGTTCTCGTGTCACATTACCATGTTGGACAGCGGTGATTCTCCATTCTAGAGTAATTTACCTAATTTGCCAGTTGGACCTCATGGTGTAACATTCATTGCAGTTTAGGGAATTGCATGGAGCTATGGAGAGCCAAGTACTGTAGGTATTGTATGTACTCTATGGCTGTCGCGTGCACGAGACATCTGTATCCTAACATCGAACTTAACATCTCTAGACAGTGAGTGCATTGACATTTCCTGGCTGCCTCTCGAGCATCACGATAAACATGAATAAAATGAATCTCCTTTGGCAACATCTTCGCATGAAAAAGTTTTAGGCTCTGCGTTACCCAAAGGGGTCACTCTAAACGAAAGCTAATCGGGCATTCCTGGCACATGGCGACCCATTTCTTCCTTTGGTTATTATTCGCCGATCAGCGCTGTTCTACGGTGGTTGTCAGTAACGTCCTAAGAGAAAAAAAAAAGCCTCGGTCGGTTCCACTGTCGCTATGGCCCGCTGGTGGCACCTTTTTTTTTTCGCCGCCGTCTTGAGATCGTGTGGTAACTGGTTAACCCCGCGCGACCCTGGGCTTGAACCAGGTATTTGCATCGTTAGAGCAAAGGTTAAAAAAATGCTGCGACGGGGCTAGCCGGTGCAGAGATTGTTGGTGAAGAGTCTGTTTTTGAGATGCGATATATGTAGATTTATTGATGAAAAGGTTTCGGCAGCGTCGAGGGAAGTATTATCCGTTAGAAAAGATCTTTTCGGGACTCGGCATGAGGGTCATTGTTCGGAAGATGCCCGTAGATAGTCTACCGGTATGGAGTAGGATATTTACTCTGTAGACTGAAGACCCATCAAAGACGACGTCAGGGCATCCACTGCCGTATCCTTGAGCAATCTGATATGCACAGGCTCTGCGCGTTGTGCCCCCGAGACTCCGGCTGATGGACTGCGGCACTTGGCGATTATCCGGTTCCATTAAGCGGACGCCTATAACATTATTCACCACGGTTCAAGGGCCTTAGACATCGCGGGGGCCGACGGCGTTGCCGAATCTCTATGGCCAAGAGACTAGACCGGCGTTTCTCTAGCATGGTAGCACTGCCGGTGGATATCCAAGGCCTCAAGTCGATCGCCTTCCGCTATCTTCGACCAGTGACAAAGTTGCCCAAAGAGGTTTATCCATCCTCGTTATTGGGCCAGGATTGATGGACGGGGCCCCGTCTTCCTGCTCTGCCAGAATGGGCGATTGAGCCGCCGTCAACTCTGTTCTGTATCGGCTGCCGCTTGCGGGCGTAGAATTTTTTTTTATAGCGGCAAAAGCCTCGCTGGAAAGCAAAAGCTTCCTTTCAGATTAAATACTCATGATCGCGCCCTCGTGCTGTCTTTCCCCTCTGGACAAAATTACCCCTCGCGCTCTCTTTCTCATTCCCTCATCACCCCGCCTGGATCTGAGTCCGTCACTCAGGGCTGGTCGTGGATTGAGTATAGGGAGTTCGCCCGACAAGTGGTAACTCTTTTTATCTGTTTTTATTCTAAAACAACGAAGCGGTTGATTTCAATTTGGTTTTCTCACGTCCTCCTGCTGTACCGCAACGACGATATAGTGATTGCTAGGCCCTCATTCCACGGTAACGCAGCTATCGAAGCCCTTCTGCGCCCTCCATACGGAATCAGTTTGCCCTCGAATACGACAGAGCCCGGTACCGCAAGTGTTCTTGCCCACAGCACCAGTCCGAACGTCCTGGAGAGTGCCCGTCAGCAGTAAACGGTGGATTGATCGAGAGAGCCCATATGCGACACTGACTCCCCCGAAGGAACCCCATCTGCGGCAGATATCAGATCGACCTTTGTATCGCGTGCTCCAATTGAGATCAGATTTCACCTGCCCTAGCGCCAATCAACCTATCCACAGATCATTCGCCCGGTAGATCTGTATACAATGGGTACCCCCGACGCAGAAAAGATTTCGGCCGCGCCGCCGCTCGACAATGTCGACGGCAAGGTCGTCGACGAGGATGCCATCAAGTTGGCGGAGATGGGCTATACACAAGACATGCAGCGCAACTTCTCCGTGTTGTCTCTGCTGGGTGTGGGCTTCTCGTTGACCAACTCGTGGTTCGGTATCTCCGCCTCGATGATCACTGGTATTAACTCTGGCGGTACGGTCGTGACCATTTACGGAATTCCGTGGATTGCCCTCATTTCGACCTGTGTTGCGGTGACCCTGTCAGAATTGGCCAGTGCTATGCCCAATGCCGGTGGACAGTATTTCTGGGCTAACGAACTCGCACCCCGGAAACATGCCAACTTCGCCTCCTATCTGACCGGCTGGTTCGCCTGGGCTGGTTCAATCTTCTGTTCCGCCAGTGTGGCTCTCAGTCTGGGTTCATTCGCTGTTGGACTCTGGCAGCTGGGACATCCTGACTTGTAGGTCTCGCCCGTATATTCAAAGCCATTGCAGCTGTCTCCCTCCCTCCCCTTCTGAGAAATTGTATCATTAATGGACATAACAGTGTTATCGAGACCTGGCACAGTGTGGTTGCGTACGAGATCATCAGTTTCTGGTGCTTCCTCTTCAATTGCGTAGGCAAAGTGCTGCCCAAGGTCGCGACTGTGACCCTCTATATCTCCCTGGTTTCCTTCGTTGTGATCTTGATCACCGTGCCCGCTACGTCGAACAGTCATGCTACAGCCAAGGATGTCTTTGCCAAATTTGTGAACAACACGGGCTGGAGCTCGAACGGTATCGCGTACATTGTTGGCCTCATGAACCCCAACTGGGTGTTTGCCTGTTTGGACTCGGCCACCCATATGGCAGAGGAGGTTGGCAGCCCTGAGAGGAGCATTCCGATTGCCATCATGTCTACCGTTGCCATCGGATTCGTCACATCTTGGTTCTACGTTATCTCGATGTTCTTCAGCGTCACGGATTTGGACCCGATCATGAACAGTGCTACTGGTGTCCCCATCATTGAGCTGTACTTCCAGGCTTTGCAGAATCGCGCCGGTGCCATCGTCCTCGGCTCCATGGTGCTTGTGACCGGTTTCGGATGCTTGATTGCCTCGCATACATGGCAGTCTCGCCTGTGCTGGTCTTTTGCGCGGGACCGTGGTATTCCCGGTCACCAGTGGCTGTCCAAGATCCATCCAACCCTCGATGTACCGCTGATTGCGCACTCTGTCAGCTGCTTCATCGTCGGTCTCCTGGGCCTGCTCTATCTCGGTTCCTCCACTGCGTTCAACAGTATGGTAACTGCGTGTATCGTCCTGCTCTACTACTCTTACGCTATTCCAATCGTCTGCCTTCTCTGGCGCGGACGGAACAATATCAAACATGGACCTTTCTGGCTCGGTTCAATGGGTCTCGTTTGCAATATTGTCGTTCTCCTCTGGACACTATTCACGACTATTTTCTACTCTTTCCCGACTGTCATGCCGGCCACTGCTGGAGGTAAGCCTCCTGCTTTTCTTATCCATACTCCGCCGTAATTGTGCTAACCTATCTAGACATGAACTACATCTCCGTCGTCTATTTCATCGTCATCACGATCATCCTGATCGATTGGTTCCTCCGTGGACGCAAGTCCTTCCGTGGCCAGTCCACGCGTCATGAGGAAGTCGAGGACACGTTCGGACGATCAGGCAGCGTTGTGCAATAAGCGCGTATATTTTATTTTCCTTGTGAATAGAACCCTCCTGCAGTGCATGTCATAAACCGTGCAGCAACCAAAAACCAACACAAACCTATATATTCCTCTATCTATCGATGAGAGTTCTCCGATGCGGATGACTTACGCTTCTCCGTTAAGATACCATGATGGGCAATCTAACAGATCGCCATGAATCGCTGTATATATATGACATTTGCATGTTTCTCCTGTTGAGTCCTGATGAGCATGTATATATTTCTAATCCAAATTCTCCTAAAACTTAAGCAGATATTTTATGTTTGTTCTATGTTGTAAAGTAATGTGAATCAACATCTAAGATAAATACTATCAACGTCAGAAAAACGATGGATTAGGGGCTATCAGTCTTCCCTCTGTTGTTCTTGTTGACATCACCTCCGTATGGGCGGACAAGCAATCTGAAACCGGGCCCGCGGATCATCCGTATGCTCGAATTCGACAACTCGTCCTTTACCTAACCAACACTTCTATACACAACTCCATCGCCCCATCCCAGTCGGTTAAATTAATTAATTCAGCTATGTCAAGTATAAAACCACAAACACGAACTATCCTCATCACGGGCGCTACAGGCCAACAAGGCCAGGCCCTAATCGCCGCTTTGCGCCCGCGTGACCATAACAGCAATAGCAATCTAAACTCAGCAACGGCGTCTGCAGAATTGGCATCCGAAGCGGAAATAGAGTATCGTGTTCTAGCATTAACGCGCAACAAGAACAGCGATATAGCGAAGCGTCTAGCGGGAGAGAAGCACGTCAGTATCGTCGAGGGGGATCTAGGTCAGAGAGAGTCAATTGGGAAGATTTTCGAAGATGCGCAGAGTGAAGGATATAGGATTTGGGGTGTTTTTGCAGTCATGGCGTATCCTGGGTTGAATAAGGACGCGGAAGGGGAGGAAAGGCAAGGGAAGGTGAGTTTTTGTTGAGATACTGTTTGCTTAATTGGCTAATCCATATCAATTAACCAAAATAAAAAGATATTGGCGGACCTTGCGCTCGAATATAATGTTTCGGCGTATATATACTCTTCTGCTCTGCGTACGGGTCCCAGATATGATGACCAGGAGCAGCTTTCTGGTCGTGCGAAGGTCAATATTGAACGGCATGTTCAAAGCCTAGGAGAGAAGGGGCTGCCTTGGACGTGAGTAATTGGTCCTTCGATATAGTTTGACGGTTATGCTGATACAGACAAGGATCATCCGGCCAAGCTTTTTCATGGAGAACTTCTCAGGATTCATTGGCTGCATTACTGCTGGAGTGCTGAAGCAGGGTTTACGGCCTGAGACCAAGGTTCGCTTGATTGTATGTATATTCCCAGGTCGTTTCTGTTCATTATTCAATGCGGAGTACTGTAAACTAACTGTAGGCATGAAGGCAAAGGATGACATAGGGAATGTTGCAGCTGGTGTTTTCAGGGTGTGTATTTCTTGGCCGAGACATAAATCTCCAATGGCTGATGACGAAAGCAGAACTTTCCGGAATTCACAAACTCCGTCTTATCTCTTGTCTCAGAATCCTTGACGATAAGCGAAATCGAAAAGGAGCATCAGCGTGCAACTTCCCGTCCGCTTCCATTGATCCCGTGGCCAATTGCGTGGTTTATTCTAGCTATCAACTCTGGTGCAAGAGGCTTGTAAGCATTCTCCACCCTTGATGTTGGTTGGGTATGGTCGTTGATTGCTTCTAGGATTGAAAAGTTGAACAATGATCATACCGTCCAGGCGCGCGGGGAATATGTCGAGTTGGACGCAGAGATTGAACGAGCGAAAAAGGCGTACCCGGATATGAGATCATTTGGGGAATGGGCCAAGCAGAAAGATGGAGAGAAAACAGGCCAAAGTGGTTGGAATCAAGTGAGTCTGTGGAAGTTGCTGACGGGACAGTCGTGATGCATAATGTGCATGTTTAGCATGGGAATTTTCATCATCAGATCTGTTTGTCTAGTATAGGATGGGATTTGTGCTGCTTTTCCTTTGTTTGGAGTGTGGTACACGAGGTATACCTGCAAGTTCCCCATTTCCAATGATGTTGATTGCTGCGATACAGTGGGACCTGTCTTCGTAGGCCACTACCTATCTAAGTAGCCGAACACCTGCCAGATGAAGGAGTTCTAATAGCTAGGGAACATCATAGCCACAAATCCTGACTGATACATGACAAGAAGCCATGCATGTTTCTTTGTTTGAGCAAACAATTTGATGCTATCTGCGGATAAGCACCTGGATATTGTTTGATCTGACTGCTGTATGTCTCAGAAGACATCCTATGCTATAAATCTATTTGGATATCCATTTCTGCATGGCTCAACACCTATCTTGGCGCGTATGCGGCAGGGACTTGCTTGTTCCCATATGTCCTCGAGCATTCTTGGAAACCCACATTCAGCATAGAACTCTCAGTTATTTAATTATTTAACCGCAGGAAACACTGCAGCTGAACACTCCCAAGTCTACAATGCAAGACCAGCTCCTCCGACGCCGCCATCGATCGCGAGCAGGCGATATTAATAATAAGAAGGACACGCGAGACGCGGTGACCGCCAAGAGCGCCAAGAACGACGATCTCCTTCCCGCTCAGGGGCTGATCGCGAATTCCTCCACATCCACACCGGCGCGACATGCCCAGCCGAGACAGTCCAATCTGAATATTCCAACAAGCGATGGTCATCTATATCCCTCTGGAGACGATAGGACGGGGGATAAAGACACCATGGCTGGGCCTTCTTCAAGTTTCAGACATGAATCGAGCAGTCGTGGCTCGATAGACGACGAAGAACAGCAAGGCTTCCTCGCGCACCACGACGATGACGTCGAGACGTATGTCCGGGATAATTTCCATGGGACGCATGACTTTGATGCTTTGTCCGTATCAACGCTAAGCTCTGACTCGGACAATGACAGCCCCGCTGCTGGATTCCTGCTTCTCGGGAAGAGCAAGAAGGGGAAGAAAGGAAAACGGCCTCAGCGTAAAGCTAATACGCCGTCCAGAAAGTGGTTAACCAGAAAACAATGTGTCTGGTTGGTAGTAGGAATAATTCTACTCGCTTGTTCAATTGCACCGCTTGTATCAGCATGGAAGAATACTGTTAGTTGGTGGAGAAGGAGGCCAGACACAGTAAGTATTTTCTCACTGTTGACGTGGTTCGCACGTTTTCCTAGGACCCCTATATAAAACATGTTACGATTCAATGGGACTGTTTATAGATGACTGATTTATTTTAGGATTCTCCTCCGTGGTATCCATCTCCGCGAGGGGGTACCGTCAAGAGATGGGCTGATAGCTATAGCAAAGCTAAGGCTATGGTGGAACGGATGTCGCTTGTTGAAAAAGTCAATGTAACGACAGGGACCGGCTGGGAAATGGGCCTATGTGTGGGAAATACAGGTAAGCAACACCCTCCTTGTTATGTATAGCTGCCTGCAACTGACTATTCTCAGGTCCGGCCGAGGGGGTCCGCTTCCCATCTCTATGTCTGCAAGACGGACCATTAGGTTTGCGTTTCGCAGACCATATCACTGCTTTCCCGGCTGGTATCACTACAGGTGCCACCTGGAATCGTGATCTCATGCGCAAACGTGGCTTTGCACTTGGCCAAGAAGCGCGTGCCAAAGGCGTCAACGTCCTGCTGGGCCCATCCATGGGCGCTCTGGGGTTGATGCCAGCTGGTGGTAGAAACTGGGAAGGCTTCGGCTCAGACCCTGTTCTGCAGGCTGCTGGAGCGGCAGAAACAATTCGAGGCATCCAGCGCAACGGTGTCATTGCCACGGCCAAGCACTTCCTTCTGAATGAGCAAGAGCATTTCCGTCAGCCCTATGAGTGGGGCATCCCAACAGCACTATCATCGAATATCGATGACCGATCGATCCGGGAGGTGTTTGTCTGGCCCTTCGCGGAAAGTGTAAGAGCCGGTGTCGCCAGTGTTATGTGCTCATACCAGAGAGTGAACAACACCCATGCATGTGAGAACAGCAAGATCCTCAATGGTCTTCTCAAGGATGAGCTCGGGTTCCAAGGCTTTGTTCAATCTGACTGGCTTGCTCAGCGGTCCGGTGTCGACAGCGCCCTTGCTGGCCTGGATATGTCGATGCCAGGTGATGGCCTTCGCTGGGCGGACGGAGAATCCCTCTGGGGTACGCAGCTGACGAAGGCAGTCCTCAACGGTACCGTTCCGATGGAGCGACTCAATGATATGGTCACTCGAGTTGTAGCAGCATGGTACCACCTCAGACAGGATTCTTGGGATGAACCGCCCCCATTCGGGGAGGGGGGTCCCAACTTCTCTTCATGGACTAATGACGAGGTTGGCCTTCTGCATCCAGGCAGTGATGATGAGACTACGGGTGTGGTTAACAAATTCGTCGACGCTCAAGGGAAGGGCTCAGAAGCTCACAGCATTATCGCACGCCAGGTGGCTGTTGAAGGCGCCGTGCTATTGAAGAATGATGACGGCATACTGCCTCTTCCACGGTTATCTCCAGAACCTGGACGGACATATCGTGTTGGCGTGTATGGGGAAGATGCCGGCTCAGGCAATGGTCCGAATGCTTGTCCAGACAGAGGCTGTAACCAGGGCACACTGGCATCTGGCTGGGGCAGCGGGGCTGTCGAGTTTCCTTATTTGGTCACTCCTTGGACGGCTTTACGGGCTTCTTGGAACTCTTCGGACGTGCAAGCTACTCCCTACCCTGATAATAACGTGGGTGACGATGAACTCGCCGATAAGGATCTCTGCATAGTGTTCGTGAATGCAGACGGCGGAGAAGGCTTCATCAATAGCGACGGGATCCACGGAGACAGAAATGACCTTTTATTACAAAAGGGCGGTGATGAACTCGTGCAAAAGGTGGCCAGTGGATGTGGTTCCGGCAAGGGAAAAACAGTTGTTGTCGTGCATGCAGTCGGTCCGGTTATCATGGAATCTTGGATTGAGCACCCTGGCGTCAAGGCTGTTCTTCTGGCAAATTTGCCAGGCCAAGAAAGTGGAAATGCATTGGTCGATGTCCTCTTTGGCGTCCAGGACGCAAGTGGCAGGCTCCCATATACTATCGGCAAAAGCCTTGAAGACTATGGTCCAGGCGCTCAGGTTCTCTACGAGCCGAACGGAGACATCCCACAGGTAAACTTGACGGAGTCATTGTATATCGACTACCGGTACTTTGACAAACACGACATCACTCCTCGGTACGAATTCGGGTTCGGACTTTCATATACGACAATTGAGCTCTCCGACCTGCGAATCACGCCCTTGCAGAAGAAGTACTATATGCCGTCGCCGCGTCCGAGAGACACTGCGGTCCCTCCGGAGTACGACACTTCAATTCCTGCCCCGGAAACTGCTCTGTTCCCGGAGGGGTTCAGGCAGCTCAAGAAATATGTCTACCCTTACATCTCTAGTATCGAAGAAGCAGAACCCGATGGACATTACGTCTATCCTACTGGTTATCGCAAAGTGCAAGAACCCTCCCCTGTTGGCGGTGATGAAGGGGGCAATCCTTCGCTGTATGATCTTTATGCTCAAGTCAATGTTCAAATTCGAAATACCGGTAATCGTACTGGGCGAGAGGTTGTCCAGCTCTATGTGTCTTTCCCTCCAGTGAGTGAATGGGACGAAGACGGCGAGCATATCATCGATTTCCCTGTGCGGGTGCTGAGAAACTTCATCAAAGTTCAACTGAAGCCCGGCCAATCACGGAATATCGAGCTCACGCTCACGAGAAAGGATCTGAGTTATTGGAGTACCAGGTATCAGAATTGGATCATGCCAACGAATGGGGTGTTTAAGATCTGGGTTGGGCGTAGTTCTAGAGATTTGCCTTTGGTAGGAGAGTATTGATAGATTCCTGGGTTTGCTTTCACTTTCGACACTGGCGTCTAGGAGCGGGTCAATTTGACACTTGTCAGGAATATGAAGAACATGAAACAATAGATCAATGTCGATATTATATCGAATTTATTTAGCCATTAACTGAAGCTAACAAAGTTAACAAAGACGGGGCTTCTATTTCAATATTCACTTCTATCTACAACTTCTATGAAGGGGACACAAATGTTTTAGCTGGATAGCTGGATTCGGGCAATGTCTATTTCCGATCACGGCCGTAAGCTGTCTTTCAATACCGTTTCCTGCAGGGCACAGAATCTCTCGCCTATCAAGATGCATCATCTTAGGTCTATCTTCATAACTTAACCTCTGGTGTCACCCTATCCAGGACACCTCGCAACGCATCCACCCAGCCCAGCTTTCCCTCGGCGAATATCTCTCCGCCAGGCTGCATCTTCGAACCGCCCTCTAGCAGAATCGTCCTGATAATGATCTGATCGCCCATAACCGCTTGGTGATGATAGATATGGGACGTACATCTCGGACAGAAGTAGCAATGGACAGGGTTTCCCGATGCTCCCGTGTACGTGTATCGACTTGGCGTACCAGTGAGGATCTTGAGCTGATCTTTATGAATGATCTGATTCATCGAGAACGGACCACCTCCAAGCTTCTTGCACGTGTCGCAGTGACAGAGGATATGTTGCGGAGTGGTAATTTCAGCTGTCCAAGTGCAGTCACCACAATGGCAAGACCCATGGAAGTTACCGCCCTTCATGGCGGGTTTCTTGAAGCGCGGGGCAAAGAGGATGCCATCTTGGATATCTTTTGTGGAATTTTAGTGACGGTTTCATAGCAGTTTTTCAGGCGTTCGACTTACCGACGACGACGGAGTCTTCGCTATTCGCATCAGACCCGGACATTAGCCAAATTCATCGCGGGGACGTCTATGGGGAACTACACACATTAAAGGTGCTGCATCTCTGGAGAACTTCAAATGCACCGGATCCTCTGTTAGGTAGTAATCGAGATCATCTTGATTCTCGAATTCCAGAACGAAGCCATGAGTCATGCCTTTGCTAAAGTCCTCCCAGCTACGGTTCTTCCCTGAACCCAACAAGATGAGAAGCTGTCAGTCCCATCCATTGGCTCTCACATCCACGAAGATCATCGTGCGCAAAGGTAGTTTATTCAACAAGGTACTCACCAGCCTTCATACTCTTCATATATGGCCGACCCGTGTCGGGCTTGACGCATTTATGTTTCAGCGCGAGAAACGTATCAAAATGCGCTTCGAACTCGCTCCATGTTATGGAGGGTTTGTATTTGAATAGGACGATATGTGTGATCACCGACGTCATTGTGCTTTTTGTGTCTGTATCCGTATCCGTGCTGGGGTTGATGTTGGTGTTGGTGTCGTTTGAAGCTTCGGTCTCAATACTATACCCTCTCGCAGATGGTAGCTGCTTTCTCTTGGGCGGTTTCTTTGCGAAGCAGAAAATATTGCATCGCATCCCACGAAGAAAACTCCTCTGTGCTCGTCGCACGAAACTTTCTTTCGTCTCTTAATTGCGACATAGCTATTCCCCAGCCGAGGTTCCCCTCCGTGTCTCTCTTGTTGAGCTCTTCTTCTCGTTCATTGTTTTGCCGAAATGGGATGTGGCAGGAGGCGGCGAGGCATACTTGTTTTAGAAAAAATACACTATCTGGAGTGGGTTTCAGAAATTAGGATAAAGTCTGATTCGTCGATCGAGCGAAAGTAGTAAGAGTCTCCGTGAAGATCCAGGAACTCCCCGCATAAATTCCCCCAAGCTCATCGCCTTGGATAAGCTCCATTTGCCGTCCCCGCAATCAACTAATGGTTAAGTGAGCACTATTCACTAGTTGAGAGAATAGAACGAATTGAGCGGTAGGAAATGACGATACGGTCAATACTGCTAGATTTCGGGATAGATAGAAAAAGGAGACCAGATTCCAAGCTCAGAGATGATTCTACGTCCATAACCAGCTCCAAGTATCTTTCAATGCTGTCATTACAGGAACCTACGCAGAGACAGGCATTTTACTGCGCATCAAATTGCCGTGTCCGGGCGACGTCTGGCTTTACAGTTGTCGCTGGCAAATTCCGAAATGTCGGCATCGGTGTTTGCATGTCGCGGCTATTGACCGACAGCAGCGGAGATGAAGTATATAATGAACGCGACGATGAAAGCCACAAAACTGGCCCGTTTGAGTTTAAGAACTGATATTTCTACCGGTTCCTCTGCATCTGTCACCTGAAAAGCACATATTCACAATGGGTTCTCAAAAGATTCGTGTGCTGCATATCGGCGACGACATCAAGTATAACCACGATGTCTTCCAGCGGTTTTCGTCTACTTTCGAAATCATACAGCCAACCGCTGCAGAGAGAGCGCGACCGGAGTTCATACGTGCTTTGAAAGAGAAGCGATGGGGGGATTTCCATGCAATCTTTCGGCCATTCTGGAATACTGGCGGCGAGATGGGCCGCTGGGATGCTGAATTGATCACGCTTCTTCCTCCGTCGGTGAAGATTGTAACCTCAGCTGGTGCGGGGTATGACTGGGTTGATGTAGATATCTTTGCAAAACGCGGTAAGTAGGTTGTTTGTTATTTACGCTGTTATGCAGAGCAAAATCTCGGTTTGGGGAACATTCTCTTATTTAGAGGCGGATATTCGGACATCGTTCATTTCCCGACATCTCGGCTGACAGGTAGATTCTCTTCCAATCATGAAAAGGAATCATTTACTGCAATGGCGCTGCTGCATCATCAGAATCCGTCGCCGACATGACACTCTTCCTGATCATTGCCGTCTTCAGGAACCTGGCTTGGTCGCACCATGCCGCATACTCGGCCAACCCGCAAATCTTTCTTGACGCCCATACCAACGTGCCCCTGACGGCATTCAATCCGCGCGGTCGAACGCTGGGTATCGTGGGACTGGGTCAGATCGGATACACAATTGCGAAAAAGGCATACGCCGCATTTGGCATGAAGATTCAATATAACGATTTGATCCGCAAAAGTCCCGAGCAGGAAGCTAGCATCCAGGCGACATACTTCAAGGACCTCGATGATCTGCTAGGAAACTCGGACTGCGTGGTCATCGCAACTCCATTTGCGGGTCAGAAATTGATCACCACTGAACGCTTGCAGAAATTCAAGAAAGGATCACGATTCATAAACATCGCCCGAGGTTCGCTGGTTGACGAAGAGGCTCTCATCAGCGCTCTAGACAGCGGACATATCACTGCAGCCGGTCTCGATGTGCATGCCTCAGAGCCACATGTTCATCCCCGTCTGGTCAGACATCCTCGTGTAATGGCAATGTCTCACAATGCAGGCGGTACTGTCGATACGCATGTCGGGTTTGAGAAGCTGGCAATGGAGAATATCCTAAGCTTCTTCCTAGAGGGAAAGGCTCTTACCCCAGTGAACTTGCATTTGATCAAGGACAAAACGCAGGCACGGTTGTAAATAGGTATTATGATATTATACAAGAATTATGCACGTACTGGTTTCAATTATCGGATGACACTGAGTATATTATTCGATCTTGACAGTAAATATGCAACGTACACAGCACAGCACTACCCCGATCTCCGGGCGACACATCAATACACGTTTGCTTATCGTCTCGGATCAATAAATCACGTCGGCTAGTTGCTACCTTTTTTCATCTGGTCGATAATTTGAAGACTGCGTACTTGGTGTAACTATTGGAAGGATTTTAGCTATTCTTTACTACGCGACTCCATATCTAGACCCAAACTAGTATTTATAGGAGACCAACTCAATTTTCCTCGGAGTAGGAGCTATAGAAGGCAATCTGGCCCACATGCGTTATTTCACATCATCATGTCTCAGTCTATTGGTGGTATCTCACAATAAGACTAGGAAAGATTCTGATGCTGTTAACGATAGGGTAGATAGAATGGAAAAGGATGGCATGTACTTAGAGAGTGGACTATATATATCAAGTGAAATACATCTCCTTTATAACAATATGACAATTCCATATTATTTTCTACTGCTCAAGGCATTAAATACTCAACATTGGCCATTCTAAATACAGCTCCTGCATGCTACACGGTTAGTTTTCAGTCATAACTCTTTGGATTGATCTTTTTATAGAAATGGTTAGCAACTGATGAGATTGTCCTATAGGAAAAGAGCACGCATTACTCCGCTAGGTCTACTACATCGGCAGAACATACGCTCACGTCTCCAACCAGTATCAGACTGTTACATTAACCTGACTTGCATCCTCAATATTTGGCGGGCACAAAGATTACCTTGCTCCCATTGAATATACTAACACAAGAAAGACACGGGCAGGAAAGGTCACTGTGCTCGACGCTAGTTTCAGCTCGCGGCCTCCGAAAACAGCCCGAGCACACTCATAGCTCACTGCCGTTGCTCCCGTATGGAATCTTTTAGGCACGTATCATTGAATCACGCGCGGAATAGCAATTACACTAAAGAGCCCCCGGATTAGTGAAGTTGATCCTCTCGAGAAAGAGTAGCTAATACTGTATTCGATTCCAGTGCCTCCGTTCCACAAGACCAGTTATCTAGCAAATCATTATCAACCTGAATAGATTAAATGTTTCTGAAATGGAATTGCAAGGTAGATACCCCGTATGATCTAATGTTTCGGCTAGTTGAATTGATGAGCGTTGACGTATTGGTTAGCCGTAGTATTTGCATGTCTCGACTGTTCACTCTGAAGTCACGTAGAGCTCTGCATCGGCACGACACCTCGTATAACCTTGTAGAGAATGTCGTCCGATACCACGGGAGGGTTTTGACCTGTGAAAACGATCTCAGACCTTCTTGGCTTGACGTCACAACCGAGACATATCCAACAGCCGCTTGTTTGTGTGCTATACTCGGGACCTAGGAACAGCGTCGAGCTTAGTGCATTAAAAGTTTTTACAGCAGCCAGATCCGCTGGCCACTAGTATGTACAGGTAGACGTGGTGTGCTGGGTAATTACCATAGTTATCTGCCGAGATGGCACAGGAATTGCTAGTATATAGTGTTGGTACTTTTGTGCGCTCTATCGCATGTAGTATCGCAATATTTATCCAGGGGACTGTACCTATTCCAAAAGTGATAGACAACGATGAGAACGGCATTTCAGGATCCGAAGATAAAAAAAATCGTCCACATAGGAGATCCCCATTTCCTTTTAGCGGCACTGATCTGCGTTCGGATCTCTGCCGTGCATAAAGAGAGATGCAGCGCATCAAGAAAATTTCTAAGAAATTATTAATAGGAACGATAACCTCCATGCGGTGCGATCATGAGAGCTCGGTTACGGCCCTGAAGCACCGAAATAGTCATGATCGACATAATGTGGCATTAATACGTTGATAGGGCTTTATTTTTGCCTAAATAAATCAATCTTGTCTTAGATAAAAGGGAGTTGATTCGGTCTTCGCACTGTTAGTTTAGAAACGGACCGTCCCTGAAATAGAATTCTGGCACGCTCTGCAGTGGTTCGCTAATGACATCCGATAACTTTCGGCTTGGGCCGCATTGGCGATTTAGATTTGTGCTGCCAAGAAGGAGAACGAGTAATCATAGACACTCGTACGACAGACCGAAAGTTTGTCTATGCAGGATCTAGATGGATACAACTGTCGGAGAGTCTTGAGAGTCCATGGACCACTGTAGAATGGCAGGGTCTCGAACGAAGGCCCGGGAAGTATGGAGAGCATTCAGGATCATGATCCAGAAACACAGATCCAATGATAACTAAGCCTTCAAGTCTGCTGAGCCACAGCAGTAAATAACAGTTTCCTCCTGGTGTGGGCTCGGAGATGGCATCCGTTGTGGTTCCATTTGTGTCAAGAGTCGGTATTATTATTATTAATTTTAGTACCATAGTCTGCGACTCTGCGATGTTCTGGTTTCTAACAATCTGGGAGACCAATTTCCTAAAGGGATCGAAACAGGCCCGCTTCTACCACTGGCGTTTCCTTGAATCTTCCGAGCTGCTTTCTTTTCTAATTTAGGTGCCCTAACTTGTTCTGCATCTAGTTCCACGAGCTAGAGCCCAAACCGCGGTGGCTCAGCCACTTCTGTGCCCAGACAGGCTATAATCTAATCGGAGACGATCAGCAGGCGCCGTGCGCCTCCCGTGGCAACGGCTAAGTTAGTCGACAGTCGCGACGATGGATTGGTGGAGTAAAGACTGAGAGATCAGGACCCATGTTACTGTTACTTTGGTGAGCTAGCTAGCTAGATTGCTAGAGGTCCATTACATCACATTCACCCGCGTCGGTTAAGCTCCGCTGTGTCTCAGTATGCTGTGGAGTGTGCTTGTTCCTGTGGAAAGGCTGTATAATCTTAGAAATTCCTCCGTGTTTCGTCAGGCCGTTAGGACAGTATATAAGGAACCCGGACGACCTTCGTGATCCATACCAGTAGTGCCAGGCCTGAAGCAAACAACGTCTCAACTGTCATCTTCACGAACCAATTCCGCTTTTCCGAGTAAACGAAACGAAACATCTCTACCGCAGCCATGAAGTTCCTCGCTGTCACTGCTCTTCTCCCTCTACTGGCGTCCGCTCTTCCTCGTGGACAGCCCATGGCCAAGAGACAAACCGATATACCTCCATTCACCGTGACATCTTCTCGCTCTGGTTCTCCAATTCACCTGTTGCCTCTCCAGGCTGCCGGCGAGTCTTTCTGGCTCGGTGGTAACCCTGCTACCTACTGCCCGGCTGGCGAGGGTATTGTCTGCCCACCTGGCAAGGAGACTGTCATTGTTGGCGCTTCTGCTTTGGTAAGTTCAATTGACACTCGCGTGATCACAAAATGCTTCGCACATGATGCTAACAACCTACAACAGGACGTGGAAGTCCCCGGCGGACAGCTCATCTATGTCAACCCCTCCGGTGCTCTCTCTTTCACCCAGGCTCACTCCGCCAATATCCCCGCCGGTTCCGCCGTCGGTCCATTCCAATATCAGCCCGGTCAGCCCTTCGGTTACTGGAGCTTCACTGGCTTGAACACTACTGGCTTCATGGCCTGCCCTCAGCCTCAGGGTAACACCACGCAGTGGCGCGTCTATGCTGCTATCCCCAATGCCACGGTCCCTACTGGCAACGTGAACGACTGCCTCGGATTCAACGCTCTCGCTGTCCCGTGGAAGTCCAACTCCACTGCTGCTGCTTGGCAATACATCTAAACCCCTCGCTACGACCTTCTTTCATGAACAAAGATATCCATCGTACATAATTTACTGATCGGCGAAAAGTGACTGGGATCATCATCTGATGAGGAAATTTTTATAATGATTATGAACATATAGATTTCTGTTCACCGTTATATTTTGAATAGTTAGATAGGTACCTAACAATATACATCTAATTTCGACACCAAAAGAATTATTAAAGCTGCAGAGATTCCCGTCTTCTACAGTGTTAAACACTTTTGATATGACTATCACGTCCAATGATTTTCAGTATTACCCATTGAGATTGAGATCGACCCCAGGTATGCCACTTGATGCAACATGATTCTGCTCGTTTCACCAAACACCGTTCATCAAAACACCGCCCCTTACTGCGAACCGCCCATCGATGCTCATACTAGACTGATGTTACACTTGGAGATCACGACCTTATATGTCAATCACGACTTTCAATGCCTGATGATGAGATGCTGCATTGAAAGTTCCGTACGCCTTGACCGCGTCGTGGAATGAGAATGCTAGGCATGCCGTCAATATTGTCCACCCACTGACGCGTGGGATAACCGGAAGATACTCAGGAATGCGGGGCACGCCTGACGAAATCTGACGAATTTCAAAACAAATGATTACTTACTGTGAGTTACTAGCGATGAAGCGTTAAGTGCTCCTGATTCATTAAGCTTAAGAAGCATTGGAATAGTAACAGCATCCAGAAGTCGGGTGGTTATACCTACACGGAAATGTAGATGTTAGCATTTCGGTTCTTA
Source organism: Paecilomyces sp. PK2413 (assembly GCA_023624055.1). Lineage (NCBI taxonomy): Eukaryota > Fungi > Ascomycota > Eurotiomycetes > Eurotiales > Thermoascaceae > Paecilomyces > Paecilomyces sp. PK2413. The sequence goes on from JAMADQ010000002.1 coordinate 835,345, forward strand.
CACTCAACACGCACCCCTTCACTGCAAATATATTAAAATTGAGATGACTTACTAATGTTACGATCCCATAATTTCTCCAGATGCAAGTCGACCTTCTTTCCATGTACTCCGACGTTGGCAATCGTACCTCCCGGTGCGACCAGTTCCTGGCACATCTCAAATGTCGCAGGAATACCGACGACTTCCATCACTGAGTCAAACCCCTCTCCATTAGTGAGCTCCTTCAGTTTCGACATTGCATCCGGAGCTTTGGAGTTCACTCCGTGATGGGCACCCAATTTCTTCGCAAACTCGAGCCTAGAGTCGTCCAAGTCGATCATCACGATCAATGACGGAGAATATAGTCGAGCAGTCAGGAGCGCTCCAATTCCAACTGGACCGGCTCCGACAATAGCAACCGTACTTCCAGGCTGCACTTTACCATTGAGCACGCCACATTCAAGTCCTGTTGGGAGCGCATCCGACAACATGACTGCTTGACGGGGATCGACGCTGTCAGGAAGTTTGTATAGAGATGATGTCGCATGCGGAATCCGCGTGTATTCCGCTTGAGTACCATCAATCTGGTTGCCAAGTACCCATCCTCCTGTGAGGCAATGAGAGCTCATGCCTTTCCGACAGAATTTACACACTCCACAAGCTGTGATAGCAGAGATCAGCACCTTGTCTCCGATCTGGAGGCCACCGACGGCTGTTCCGAGAGATTCGATCACCCCGACCCCTTCATGGCCAAGGATTCTGCCTGTCGGGATCGAAGGCACGTCGCCTTTCAAGATGTGAAGATCTGTCCCGCAGATAGTGGTGTGTAATATCTTGACAACTGCATCCGTGGGAGCTGTCACCGTAGGTTTCGGCCGATCCATAAACTCGACCGTATCGATGTCGGTATAAACAAGAGCCCTCATAGTCGCCATTGTTCTTCTGGTGCTTGTAAGCAATAGATGTGCCTTCTGGTTGTAGCTCGCAACTCTAGTAGCAGATGAAAGCCTTGAAATACTTCGAAGCATTCGTATTACGCAGTCTTATTGGAAATATCTCATGATCGCTTCCACAAAAAATAAGTACTTTTCGAGCTCTTATAATATTTTAGTACGAGCGCCCCTCCCGCAACATGCCACCAACACGCTCAAGTTTACCGCGTACTTTCTACTATTAAAGAAAGCTATACTGAGGGGCCTTGTGTTCGATTGACCAGTAGATAGCCATTAGGACTATGACCGAGAGGGGGACCACGCTGCTGATGGTTCAACCGGAGTCTCCCCGTCTATGAGCATACCCGACGGAGCCGCATGGAAAGTGAGATACCCCGGGTGTTTGAATAGACAATAGATACTGGAGCTTGGTATCTTGTTACTGGACCGCTGTGCGGGGGCATGTTGTTAGCTATCGGTGGTGTGAGCGATCGATGAGCGGAGATCCCGGATGTGTTCGCATGACCCTTGAGAGCTTTCGCCGATACCATGACATGAGTAGATATTCTGCTGTCCAGGCCAGCGATCCACCAATTGTTATGCGGTGGTGAAGAAGTCATGATTTTCATGCGGGGTTCCAACGGTCAAGTCTCCGAGCGGGGAAATAAGTGGTCAACGGTGAGTTCATCGATCATCTGCTTAAGATAAGATAGTAGATCAAATAAAGGTTAAAAATTAAAATGACGAAAATAGCAAGCCATGGACTGATAGACAAGATGGCAAGTGCCTCGTAGTTCTTCATGTGGGTCGCATTCCCTGGAGCTTCAACCAATTTAGAAACAGCTATCTTCAATCTAGAATTATAACATACTTCCACGTTGTAAATCCGCAGATTTCATGAATCCTCATGAATGATAAATGTAATGACAACTTGAAAATAAAATTCTGAGTTGCATGTTGCATATCTGGCTGGAGAGGATATAGTGCGAATATTGCCTGTACCAATTGTTCATATCTGCCGTTATTGTACGGAGTTATTCAACATAAAGAGATCTACCCGTTGCACGTAAAATGTCCTTATTCGCTTCGAGGAAGTTCGAGTATATCTGTACCCTAACTAGGAGACTTCTGTAATCGCATTCACCATGGAAGTAAGCGATTCACCACATATTTAACACTGAGCTGATTAGGTATTCGTTAAATTTTCTTTCTTGCGGGAAAGGGCGGCTTGCTTCCCTTTCTATAGATTCATGCTATAATTTAACGAGTACAGAATAGCCACAGCATGGCGGTTTTTTTTTTTTTTTTTTTTTTTTTTTTTTTATCACAATTACCGACAAGTGCGTGTAAGCAAATGAGAGTTATCGAAGCAGAAATAGGATGGAATTTGTTGAACCACACCAGGAGGAATATAGCGGTACCTAATCTCTCTACCCAAAGGTGACATGCCACGTCAGACATTCTATATTCGCGATAGCCTATCGGGCACATTTTCTACTACAGCAGATAACTGATGGGAAATCAACTAATTCACATTTCTGCTACGTGCAAATATGAAGACTACCCTTGTACTTTGGGCAAGGCAGCATAAACAACTTCGTGTCTCCAATCAGCCTCAATAAGAGGCGTGGCTTCCATGTAGTAAAAATCGAGCCCCGCAATTTAATGCAGGTCATACGTGCATACAGCCTGTTCCTAGTCGATAACGAGAAAAGAAGCAATTTGCGAGACGGTGTACTTAAGACAACAACAGATATTAACTTTTCAATATATTTCAAAGATATATGTGTTCGACATATACCAGAGTTCTTTTTTCTAAAAGCCCTAATATCTGACTACGGCAGTTCCGACTCTAAGTCATGGCAGAACGACGTTCAGTTTCTTCAGATGACTACAAAGATGCTGTTGTGGATGAGGCGCAAGTGGCTGTGACAGGCACTTCAAAACCTGTCAGTAGGGAAACTTTGGAACAACTATCATCCTCCGCAGAAGCCGCAAAGCAGAAACGAATGGCGAAAGCTGAAGAATCTCTTGATGCCGCAGTTATGGCGAGGTTTGACTCCGGAAAGGACCTAAAGGAGTCGGCCAGCCAAGGAGAAATTGGCAGGTAATACATAGACCACAAAGTGAGTCAGTACAACCCAGAAAGGAAAGTTTTGAACAAATATTGCGGTTACACTAAAACTCTAAGGGCTCCTGGAACATTGTCCGAAGCCTGATATCATATGCCACCTTGTCCCCTAGCTTGGATCGGATGAACCTAGCTGGATCACGTCCCCAATACGGAGAAATAAGGAGATAGAATTTGTTATCTTTGGCATCTTCCTCTCCATAAGGTGGTTGAATGCGGTCGTAGAAGATGGCATGAAGAGCAGTTGGGCTGCGCAGAGCGGTGCTATACCAGAATGCTCCTAGTTCCCAGCCTTTTTCCATGACTTCTGTCTGTTGATATTTGTATTGCGGCGGATAACGCTTCTGCTCTTCTCGGAAAACAGTCATGAAGTCCTTGCGTACACCATTGTACTCTTCAACGTCAATCTCATCGACCGCTTTACTAGTAAGCCAGATAGGAGGACGCATAAACTCGATGGGAAGTGAGGCAGCCCATTCTAAATCTATGAGGCATTTGATATGCCAGTTCTCGTCAACCAAGATATTGCTTGCATGCAAATCAGTCAAACTGAAAGTGAAAGGGCCATTGTTAAGCTGGGGATCGAAGAAGTGTGGCCTCACGGTCCTCATTAAAGCCAAGGCTGTCATTTGAGAAACACAATCGATGGCGCTCTTCACTGCATTGGGCTGAAAGCGAAGGCGATTATCATGGCACATGAGAAGGTTGTTAACATATGAATCGACAGTCGAAAAAGTTCGATCCCGCGGCATATCAACGGGAATATTTTCATTTTCGAGGTCATGCAGCATCAGCGTTAAAGGTCTGTTAGTGAGACAGAGAAAGCCGTTCTCATCAATGATGAAAGAGCCTATCTTAGGCAACCTTATTCGACTTATATCCAACATGATTTTAGATATATCCCGGAAAAGATTCTCTCGCAGGACTCCCTGTTCACTTTTGTGCTGTGCCCATGTTGCGGAGAGCATCTTCCCATCTTTGATGTAATCGACTATAATATATGGCCCTAGTTCGGCTCCGACTTCGCCGTCGTGTCGCACGAAATTTGAGGGAACTCGATGTCCGAGCAATGACAACCACCAACAACGGAAACGATGCAGCAGACGACGAAAACACGGTAAATTTTCAAGAAACGTAAACTGATCAGAATGATTGATTAGTCAATATATCTTTGGTGTAACGACGAGTCTCTCACCCCTTGACCGGATCCTAAGGCAAAGCCATGTAGACGAGGAATTGGAACATCTGGGCAGAACTGCTCCATCCATGAGTATGTACCGGCCTCGCATCTGACCTTCTCATCACCGTTTCCTGGGTAAAAGCTGTCGCCGACACGGTACGGAAGAGGAAAACGGATGATTACGTCCCCTGAGCCTTTAACTTCCACAGGTACACAAAGATTGAAGCTTCCATTCATCCATTCATCCACATCAGCCGCATGGCAGTTTCCAGGCGATACAGCTAAGTGATGGGCGACTGTTTTCTCAATAAGTCGGCGACGGACGCGGATAAATTCAAAAAACTCATTGCGTTTGGACCAGTATCCAAGCTGGTGAACAATGTTCACCTCTTCGTCCTTGGCTTGCGAGTAAGTGATCGTCCTACGTAAAAGATGTCGTTCAACCAACATAGCCCGATAGCTTCTGAACCAGCGAGCACTCAAACATGTAGATGTTTTCAAGTCCGTAGGGAATGGTTAATGCGTAAAGGGCAAGGATAAATAGACCGCTTATTGCGCTTGAACAGCTACAATGATCATGTGACCGTACTTACAGTAGACAGCGTTATCGATAAGGAATACCTAGTTTGGGAGATCGCGCGAAAACACAGTATGTTTCCTCCTCCTTCTGCTTTCCCCATCACCTTTCATAACCTATTCTTGAAGGCCTGGTGATTCATATATTATTTAAATTCTTATAGGTGTTGAAGATCTAGTGATTTATCCTGCTTTCCCTAAATAGAGAAATTCGAATCCTGGATATTCTAGCATAGAGGAGTACTACTGACAATTATCATGAACGTACGGCGCAGAGAATAAGGCCCAGTATGCGTGATAAGTACAGATTTATTTAGTATCAGAGGGATCATGCAATGTGCTGTTCTGCCTAGCCACTTCAAGGACGGACATGGCCAACTGTTCCAAGTGCTTGCCCATGTGCGTGGTCAGGATCTTCCAATTGCGGCATATTTCTCCACAAAATGGACAAAGCTCCTGCTTCCGTGAAATCTGTTTGGTTCCCTTCCGACACTGCTCGATCATTTCCTGCAGCCTTCTGTTATCTTCGATGGTTGTCATATTCCGTCCGAGAATGTCGTGTTCGCGAACAAGATGCTCCCTAAACCTGTCCTTGCGGAAGTACTTGCGACCACAACTTGCATACGAGCATTCCCACCATTCGGATTGCCGGTGTCTCTCGCCCTCGTGGCGTATCCATTCTGCTTTCCGTGTAAATGACTTGGGATCAGAGCAGCTAGGGAAGGTACAGGTGAATGGTTCCACATCCTCATAAACGTGCTTAATCCAGTCACTTGCTCTCAAGCACATCGTGATCCTAAAACAGATGGGACACTCAAACCGTGCGGGGAGCCGGGAGACAGGTGGGATGGGAATCTCAGGGGGGAGATGAGTGACATACTCCGCCACTCCTTCCGTGTTGGAGGATCTATATTGACGGTCATTACTGAAATCAGTTATCAAGGATGAGTCTGCAGAATTTTTGGAAGGCTGCAATAAGGACGCAGTACCTCCCAGAGCAAAACAGTATTTGCCCGAGGGACACGAGCGATCAATAACAGCTTGTGAATGTTCTTGCTGCAGCTTGACGATCCTCTCATATCGGGAGACTTGTGCATTTGCAAAACGGCTGACCAAAGCTGGCTCTAGCCTTGGATTCAGCTGAATGATATGGGTTATAAAGCCTTCCAAAGTAGGCTCGAGGAGAGACGACACAGCGTTGGAGAACATTCCTTCGCCTTCTCTATCAGTAATGCCCGCTTCTTCATTATTCTCACTGTTGCTATCCACTTCGGTGTTGCTATCACTCCAAGCTATGTCTTCTGGCGTTCGACCGGACGCTAACTCTGCAGAACGGGAAAGGCTCTCCATAGAAGGACGAAGCTGGATCCTCTTTTGTCGATTCACAGACAGAATGGCCTGAAGACGGGGATGGCGTCTTGTTTTGATAAGAGAAAGAACTGTCATACCAGAACCGAGATCCTTGAGATGTGGATTCGCCCCGGCCTGGAGAAGCAGTTCAACTACTTCATAATATCCTCGCCAGCATGCAACAAAGAGAGGCGTCGATTGAAAGCGGCCACCACGGGCATCGATGTCGACATCAGGATCTGACGCGAGGATAGCCTTGACAACTGGAACGAGGCCGAATGAAGCTGCGTAGTATAACGGTTGCGTTGTCTCGAAGTTTGAGATCTTGACTTCCGGAATAAGCGTCTGCACCCATACACCGAAATTACCTCGACGAGGAAGGCTCCTAGACTCGAATAGTTTGTTCACGAGTTGACGATCGCGGATATCGAAATCAGTCCCCCTGCAGTGAGAAGCCCAAAAGTAGGAGGCATATTCCAGCAACGGGTTCTCGTCCTGGCGTGAGGCAATCGAATCAGCGGAAGAGACATATCCGGATCGAAAATTGTCCAGACACAAATAAGTAAGACATTGTTGCATGATGGTTTTATCAGCCGTTTCGTGATCCAGACTGAAAAACGGTACGCTGGAAGAACGGATCCACTCCGATGTAAGAAAGTCTTTAATAGACACGTGGGCGAGATTCAGGTGCCCAAATTCATCCTCTGTTATAAGTCCTTGGCAAATTTGGAGAAGTATTCCCGGAGGAATCAGAACCAGATCTTCATCGAAAACTGTGCATTCTTCGTCTAGTACGACTGCTACATTCAGTTCTCGTAGAGTGAGCGGCCGTTTCGAGAAACTCAGCCAGAAGAGGGCCTTGCGGCCGAGTTCACGATCCTTAGGCGAGATCCGTTCTAATATCTGTACATATGTTTCTCGCAGTGTACCAGGTAATGTTTGCAACGCCTCTCTGATCGATTTCGCAGTTCTGCACGTTGCAAGGTTTTCCACGGACAGTTTGGCCCAGCGAAACCTGTAGCAAGATTAGACATGAGCATAGTACAGGGCTGCAATACTAACGATCCATCAGCTCCTTCAACAATGGTCGCCAGTATCTGTTCTTTTGTTTTCGGGCTTAGATTTCTGAGAGTTTCATTCTGCTGTAATTCAGACTGTACGAATGAATGGATATCACTCTTGACGATAATTCCATTCATATTTACGATACTCGCATGCTCCAGCGAAAAGACATCCGTCGTGCCAGTCACTAGAATCCGAAGATTTGAAGCTAGATCAGAGAGTCTCAGCAGTGAACATTTGATGTTCTCCATATGAGCACTCTCATTGATTGCATCAACTAGGAGGATGACTCGTCTAGACCCAGATGCGTGTTTTACGATCGCATCCTCAACAGGAGTAATGTCTATCGGGCTAGTATGTGCATTTAACTTCGTCGCTTTTTCATAGAGTGGCCATATAGCTTCTAATATCGATGGGTTCGTCTCGGAGAGTTGGGCAACGAATGATCCTAAGATGTTAACCGTATCTTGCGAGGCAGTATCGCCGAACGTACAGTAAAAGTAGGCGAACGAAAACTCTTGGTCACTCGAAGACATCGACATCAGCTCATCGACGGCATGAGCACTTATTCATTAGCTAAATCGCAAAGAAGGCTCGTACAGGACTCACAAAAGTGTCGTTTTCCCGATTCCCGCTTCCAACCAATGTTAGTATTGCCCTAGGAACAAGGGTGCAGTACTCACATTTACCCATAAGAAACAGAATTGGCCGATACGCACTGGAATCTTTCATCCAATTTCGGAAGATTCCATCGAGGAACCATTTTCCGGTCTCACGTTCCCGAGCTTTCGAAGCTCGCAGATGAACCCCGATCGGGTTGACAGGAGCCAACCAGTTGAAAAGATCTCTGCGGGCGGCATGAGCCCTCTCATCGTCTCGCACTTTCAGATCCTTCTCCAAAGACTCCGCAAGACTCGTTATTTGGCGATGTACATCGCGCTGAAGGGCGCTGTTGTCACTCGTCAGAACGAGGATCAACCATGACTTCACCCTTTCCAATCTGAGAAGATGTGTATCGGCTCGTTCTTTTGTCAACGGCCATTCTAATTTTGCCTTCAGACGCTTAAATCTGCTCTCCGGCTCTTCAAGGTCGGAGAGGAGGGACTGGATAAACTCGTGTGTCGTTCTCAGGGTACTCTCCAGCAGTTCAGGGTTAAAGAGGGCCAGTGGCTCTGAATTTAGTGGTGGCGCGTTAAGGTCCTGAGGTCCAACTTGCGTGGAAAGATGTTCCAGGATCCCCTTGACAGCAAAAAGCTCCTCGATTAATTTTTGAGTATCAGACCTCGCATCCCGCACAGCCTTTGCATATGATATGATCTTGGTGATGAGCGTGCCGATGTCGATAATCAGCGAAGTGACCGAAAGAGGATCGACCATGGCTGCAAAAACAATTTCTATGTGCGTATTCTATAACATGTCGAAATATTGTGGCATTTTGGTGGTATATACCACGTATGGAGCTGAGAATATGAAGAGATGCGGGGTTATCTGCGCTATCTTGATGCCCAGCTTACTTCACACTAATGTATGCAGTAGATCCTTAGCTTCTTTTCCCACTTGCTGGTACCGCACACTTCAAATTCAAACATCTGACCACCTTACCAGAACAAGACACAGAAATACTGCTTTTCCCTCATAAAGCTAGGGTATCTACGTCTCAGAGAGCGCGAACTTAGTTCTGGAACTTGAAACAACATATGGAGGGCACACATCGTTACATATAACTATATTAGACAACTAATTACTCATCAGCGTATCACGAAAGACAGCAGAGTGGCATCGACATGGTGTCTGTTGTAGTGTAGGCGGATGTAGGCTGGGTATGTATATAACCAAGTGATGTACAAGTAGAGAGAGGATGAATGTTGGGTTTCCTCTTGTCATGAAGTCTTGGGGCGGTTATATAGAGGAGACAAGTCGATGATTAATCCATTAAGGTGAAAGCACTACAGACGATGGCCACTGGATAGCAGAGCGCGGACATACTAATATACAGCGGACACGAGCGGACAGGGCAGGATCGACCTGTGCATCTCGAATCAGCTACTATTCCCATCCCAACCGTATAGCTAGCTATCAACTACTCCCTATGTCATTTGACCCTTCCAGTACGTGAATATGGTCCGTCAGAGCGGGCAGCAGATAGCAGACAGCACCTTCAGTATACAAATACAGACAATGGATTTATAATTCCCCAGATCCGAATCAATACAGACCCAACCCATCACCCGCCAGCGGAGTGGCGGCGGAGACCAGAGCGGACTCGGAGCGGACACGTCCCGCTCCAATAATCGATCTCCCCAAACTGCAGACATACATATACGATCATCCACTGATTGAGACGAGGACGATTTCCTTTATCTCCGATAGTAAACCCGAAATAACATGCTACATTTATTATAAAAGCCGGAGTTAAAACCAGTTACTCTCCTCACAAGAACGGACTTAAACACGGACATGCGATGGACTGTAATCAGAGATTGGAGATAAACGATTAAATTGCCTGCCTCTCATGGATTTGAAATTAAAGGGCCCTAGTGTAAGTTTCTCTGGTTACAGTTTTTAATATTCGATTCTATTCTATGCCGTCTTTAATGGTTCAAAGCCAGCTTTCTTTTGATATGTGCCACTGTTGGTATAACTCTATTCTTACATGACCTTTATGAAGTAGCGATAGTGAGCAGTCGGATTGTGGCCTACGTCAATGCCAACGGAAATTTCAATTCAAGCAAAGTATACTGGTCTTTCTTGACCGAATTTAAGATTACTCATGCGGATACTGGATTCAGGCGATAATGAAAGGCAAGGAAACCTGCATTGCTCATAAACTATGGAAATATACATGACCGTGAAAAAAAAAGTTTTCATCAACGCTAAATGAAGAGACCCAATTCGTTGTCCATCGAGACAATTTCAGTCCAAAGGACTCCACGCAACGATTTTCCGTCCTTGTTCAGTATCATATACTCTCAAGGTACCATTCTGGTTGCATCTCCAGCTCTTGGTTCTTCTGGCCGGTCAACTTCAACATGGGTATCACTAACGACCGGGCACTGCATAAACGAGTTTACAGCTTGGCGGCGGCACCAGGCGTGGAGATCTCGTTGTACAGCAGAGTCGTCAGGAACTCTGCGTAGTCCTCACCAGTGACCTGGTTGGCAAAGTAGCGGGCCGCCAGCTGGAACTTGTTGCCCTTGGGGCCCTTGGTGGAGAGCTCGTTGGCCTGCTCCTGCAGCAGACGGAGAGCGTAGGCCTTGTCGATCTTCTTGCCCTCGCTGCTGGTGACACCGTGCTTGACCCACTGCCACAACTGGCTGCGGGAGACCTCGGCGGTAGCAGCGTCCTCCATCAGGAAGTTGATGGGGATACAGCCAACACCACGGAGCCAGCCCTCCATGTAGGAGAGACCGATGTTGAGGTTCTTGCGGATGCCCTCCTCGGTGATCTTACCGGGGACGTTGGTGTTCAGCAGGTCGTTGGCGGTGATGTGGACATCCTCGCGGCGGACAAACAGCTGGTTGGGAGTGGGCATGTACTTGTTGAAGACGTCAGAGGCAATGGCGGCCAGGGCTGGGTGGGCAACCCAGGTACCGTCGTGACCAGCGCGGACCTCACGGAGCTTGTCGGCACGGACGTTCTCCATGGCCTTGTCGTTGGCGGCCGGGTCGTTCTTGATGGGGATCTGGGCGGCCATACCACCCATGGCGTGGACGCCACGGCGGTGGCAGGTCTTGATGAGCAGCTTGACGTAGGCGTCCATGAAGGGAACGGTCATGGTGACATCGGCACGGTCAGGGAGGACGAAGTTGGGGTTGTTGCGGAACTTCTTGATGAAGGAGAAGATGTAGTCCCAGCGGCCGCAGTTGAGACCGGAGCTGTGGTCACGCAGCTCGTAGATGATCTCGTCCATCTCGAAGGCGGCGGTGATAGTCTCAATCAGGACAGTACCCCGGATGGTACCGCGGGGGAGGCCAATGTAGTCCTGAGCCAGGTTGAATACGTCGTTCCACAGACGGGCCTCGAGGTGAGACTCCATCTTGGGCAGGTAGAAGTAGGGGCCGGTGCCGCGGGCGACCAGCTCCTTGGCGTTGTGGAAGAAGTAGAGACCGAAGTCGAACAGACTGCCGGAGATGGGCTCACCGTCGACGGTGAAGTGCTTCTCGTCGAGGTGCCAGCCTCGAGCACGGGCAATCAGGGTTGGGAGGGTACGGTCTGTTCGGAGCTTGTACTCCTTGCCGCCCTGGCTGAAGTCGATCTGTCGACGGATGGCATCGTACAGGTTGACCTGGCCGTTGATCATGTTGTCCCAGGTGGGCGCGGAAGAGTCTGTTCTCGTTAGTTAGCTTATGCCTATGTTCTCTCGAGATGGATTGATCACATACCTTCGAAATCGGCCATGTAGGTCCAGACATCAGCATTCAGGGCGTTGACAACCATCTTGCGGTCCGTGGGACCGGTGATCTCTACACGGCGGTCGACGAGACCAGGAGCTGGGGGAGCACCCTTCCAGGCATCGTTCTCGCGGATGTGCTTGGTCTCTGGCAGGAAGTCGAGGAGGTTGCCGCGGTCAATCTCGGCCTGGCGCTGGATGCGGCGCTGGAGGAGGGCCTTGCGGGTTGGGTTGAAGGTGCGGTGCAGCAGGGCCAGGAAGGCACAGGCCTCCTTGGTAAGGATCTTGCGGGCATCATTGGGGATGTGGCCCAGGATGGCGACATCCTTGAGCTGGGCTTCGACGGAAGTCATGGTGGTGACTTCTGTATACTTTTTGGAGATAAGGAAGTTCGTGTATCAACAATAGCGTGTAACGTCTCTCTGGGAATCCAATTCAGAGAGACAGAGCAAACAGATAGAGCTAAGATATCAGGAGATGGAAAACCGGGGAAAGGGAAGGACCGTGGAATGGAGGGCGAGGGGAGCTCGCTGCTATATAGGTTGGATGGGGAGGCATGACTACGTCAGACCAGAGTTACCGCGGCCCATGAGAGCGAGAGCGAGAAAGGGCCGAGCTCAGCGTCTGAGTGTCTCAAGGATGAGCGGAAGTATGGTTCTCCATCAGATTCTGCGATGGAGAAAGGATGGACGAGCTGGGGATGAGCGAGTTGCCCGCGGGAAACTCTGGCTGTTCTCGGCCGATGAGATGCATGCTGACTGGCTGGATTGGGCTCGTTCCCCGCGTTATCATGTCATCGTTATCGCCATCGTTGGTGTTCTCGTCATATTCTCGTGTATTCTCGTTGCCATCATCGTCTAGGGGGATATTAAGATAGGAAGTATCATCTTCATACTCCTCTACAGCTTCTATATGAATTATATTTCCCCTACTCTCGTGGAATTGACTGTTGCCAGTGTTCGTCTGTAACAATATTTTATTCGAAATGAAATTCCCGACAGCCGCGGCAACGGACGTCATCCCGCTCGGCGCGGTGGAAGATCACGTGAGATCCCACCTGCCCGGCTTCTTCCGACCTCGGAGCTGGCAGGAACAGTCATTATATTAGACTATTATTCTATAACTACATTATAGACAGATCATTAATATTATCAACTATTATTCTCTGATCATTGACAGAATGCCACAGTTATCAGCAGTATCGTAGAATCCGATATTAGAACCTGATACCCAAGACAAACAGTATACTGCCTCAGTACACGTCCACAAGGTATTAACTATGGACCATATGTAGAGTAGACTAGTACTCCATAGAGTAATACTAGTATCATAAAAGTGGTTTCCCGATAGCTCGGCCAGAACCCTCTGAGTTATCGTTATCGCGTTCCACCGGCTTCCAGCCCCTCGTCTCCGGCAACGATCTGCCATCCATCCGATGCTCACTTCCCTAGCTCCCTGCCTCGAACAGTGGATCAGCATGTGCTTTCCGACTCGTTCTCGGCCGGGACATGTGCCACAATGATAACCAACTGGATCACCAAGTCAGACACTTTCAATTAAAGTAGTTTCCTGTCCAATCATCTGTAACTGCGCATGGATAAGATAAAGAGTTTCATAGTCGTGTTTTTATTGTTCGTGAAGATCGTCTATCGTCTACTCTACAACAGACTCAATGGCTGCTCACCAGTTACATCCTCCAATGAGCAATGCAACCGATGGCGCAGAACAGCATCATAATTATACAGAACCATAATCGGTCTATCTGGTATCATATAGGGCAGACAACACTCGTCATCCAGCCATGACAGCACGACGCAAGGAAAGTGGGCATAACAGCATATAAGTAGACCCTCACGCATCCAGCGTGCCCTCTAGACCGTCTCGATATATCTCCGCACCTCCCTGGAAAAAGTCAGTATCAAGTCAATGGCACCAGAACTCTCATACTCACCAGTCAGTCACCGCTTCCTCCCACAGGCGGACTTCATGCTCCCTCGTGCCCCCGAAATGCTCTACAAATGCATCCCCAAACACCTTCCGCGCGAGGCTGTTCGGGGCCATAAATCGCTCGGTGGCCTCCTTCAGATTCTTCGCTAGCCGGGTTCCCTGGTCGCTCGCACCACCCACATCCTCACCCTTGCCCAGCGGAGGCACGGGGATCTCCAGCTTGTTCTCGACGCCGTACCATCCCAGGGCAACTACTGCGGCAAGAACAAGGTGCGCATTGGTATCTGCGCCCGGAACGCGGACCTCAAAGCGCGTCGCCTTCGCGCTGGCCGTTGGCGGTGCGATGAGCCGGATGGAAGCCGCTCGATGTTCCAGTCCCCAGGACACCGTAACCGGGGCCCAGAAGTTCTCCACCAGTCGCTTGTAGGAGTTGATGGTCGGGGCGAGAAGAGGCATGATGTCTGGCAGACCAGCAAGGAGGCCGGCGAGGAAGTGTCTGCCCAGGTCGGAGAGGTGGGCAACGTCCGGGTAGGGAGCGTTGGCATCGGGCGTCTCACGCGCGAAAAGATTCTTGCCCTCCTTCGACACGATGGAGACGTGCATGTGGCCGCTGTTCCCGGGGAGGCCTTCCCTAGGCTTTGCCATGAAAGCGGGTGTGATGCCGAATTTACTACCTAGCGACTTGACCACATATCTGGCAGCTGTCAGCATATGCGTATTCTGAAAGATCAACGTGTGCACTAACTTGAACAGTCCTGCGCGGTCCGCCATATCCTTGATCTCTCCGAATTGCAAGGCCTATTGTATCCAAATTAGCGACGCTTCCACCATGATCTCCAAGGTAAACGAGACGTACGGCTTCGAACACACCCGGACCGCTCTCAGTATGCCATCCCTCGATATCGCATTTAAACTGTTCGCATGCATCGAAGATGCCGTAGTAATACTCCTGGTTGTGAATGGGTCTCGTCAAGCTGTACCCGAACATACCCTCTGTCAGAGGCGGAAGAGACTCGACTGGGTTGTTCTTCAGAAACGTAGCTGTATTGGAGGAATTGCGTTCGGGGTTTTCATTGCTGCCCGGTGCGCGGAACTGGTAGAATTCGTATTCAGCTGCGCCAAGTCAGTCCCGATCCAAATCCATACGTGCAACATTGCGCAGAATGCGTAGAATTGCGAAATACAACACATACCGCCAGCCATCGCCTTATACCCCGCCTTCTCCCACTTGTCCATTGCGGTCTTGAGCAGTCCACGCGGGCACGCGCACACGGGCTCCTTGGTCTCCGGGTCAAAGAAGCTGACCAGAAAGAACGGCACATTGTCCTCCCAGGGTATCCGCCTGAAGCTTTTCAGATCGGGGATCGCAACCAGATCCCGGTATCCATTCTCCTTGTTGCTGATCTGCAGCTCCTTGAAGTAGGTACGGTCGTGCATGTCCCAGCCGAAAATCACCGAACAGAACCCGAACCCATCCTGTGCGATCGAGAGGAACTTCTTCTTGGAGATGAGCTTGCCTCGTAGGACGCCGTCGACGTCAATTCCGGCGACTTTCACCCTTGTGTCTTTTTCCAGAACCTGGGCGATGTTGTCCGGCGTGACCTCTACGTCTGCGGAGGAGGACATGGTGGCCTATTCGAGCTTGCTTGTCAAGACGCGGCAATTGGATTGGTAGAGTTGCTTCGACGGTGAAAACAACTATAAAAGCAAGGTCTTCTATCACGGTCAGAGGCGACGGTAAGCGGCAATGGAGAGGAAAGAGGGCAACGGCGTGGAAGTGAGGGGAGTAACGCACGGAGACGGAGGAGCTGAGGGCGTTTATCGGAGCTTATCAGGATCCTTGACCGCCCACATCCAAAAGAGGTTAGACTGGGAGTATGGTAATTAATACATAGTCACGCAGTATTTAATATGAGAATATTACGCTTTTGATACTACAAGTATTATTATTTCGAGACTACCAGAAGTAGATCTCGTAATTTATAATTCCAATCAAAGCAACAATTAATGGAAGGATCTCCTCTGGTTAGGATATCTCTCCAGAGATAGCAGGCCATTAGTCAATTATTCAATAAATACGAACACACTCGAGATCCCGCCTCTTTTTACCTGGTCGAGTTAGTGAGTTGATTGTCTCCTCGTCCGCTGTCGGGTCGAGATTAGATAAGAGAATCCACACATGCCACTAGACCCCGCCGCCTTCACGAGGGGAATTGGATCGAGGTTCTGCTGTCGTTTCTGTTCCTGACCAGACATCAACTATCTACAACTGCTACAGGGTCCAGAAGAGAGCTGAGCATTTAACATCCTCAGCTCACCAGCAATTGTAAGTTTGGCTGCCATTGAGTCCTGCTCCGCTCCTGGTCATAACTATCAGGCACGTTTTGACTCACTATTAATTCCTCCGTGGACAGGGTTTATATCTCTCCCCTGAATAAATAACACAGCTGCTGCCACCATGGGTCGTCTCGAGGGAAAGAATGCCATCATCACTGGCGCTGCAGGGTAAGTGTCCTTACTCCTGTACGATCGGTACGATCACTGAACCAGACACTAACTCCCTCCAGCGGAATTGGCCTGGAGACCAGTATCCTCTTCGCGCGCGAGGGTGCCTCGGTCCTGATGGCCGATATCTCTGAGCCTGCGCTCGAAAAGGCCCTGGCCAAGGTCAAGGAGCTGGCTCCCAACGCCAAGCGCGTCGAGACCATCAAGTGTGATGTCTCCAAGGAGTCCGACGTGAAGGCCATGGTCGAGTCGCAGGACAGCTGGGGCGGCACCGATGTCATCTTCAACAACGCGGGCATCATGCACGCTGATGACGCGGACGCCCTCGACACTCCCGAGAAGATCTGGGATCTTACCCACAACATCAACGTCAAGGGCGTGTGGTTCGGCTGCAAGCACACCGTCCTCAGTCTGCGCAGACACAAGAAGACCAAGGGCAGCATCATCAACACGGCCAGTGTGGTCGCCCTGGTTGGCAGTGCTACTCCCCAGCTGGCGTACACGGCCAGTAAGGGTGCCGTCCTGGCCATGACCCGCGAGCTGGCTATCGTGCACGCCCGCGAGGGATTCCGCTTCAACTCTCTCTGCCCCGCTCCTCTCAAGTATGTCCCGTCATGACCCTGATCATTCTCCATACTATGAGCAGTGTACTAACGATATGCAGCACTCCTCTCCTCCAGGACTGGCTTGGTGACGACCAGCCCAAGCGCCACAGACGCGAAGTGCACTTCCCCACGGGCCGTTTCGGCGAGGCCATCGAGCAAGCTCAGGCCGTCGTCTTCCTCGCCAGTGACGAGAGCAGCTTTGTCAACGCCGCTGACTTCGTTGTCGACGGAGGCATGACCAAGGCATATGTTACCCCTGAGGGACCCGCTACGCCTGCTCCCCAGAACCTGGCCCGGTAAACTACGCATGATAAAATCATGATATCTTTAGAATAATACCATTTCATCAATTAGCATAGACGGGTGCTAGTTTCTATACATCTATATCTAAATACGATTAAAATAACACTATCTATGATAAATCAAGCAAGGAGAAAAACTCCATATATCCGTCTTCCTGCAGAGCTTTTGAACATAACTCCCAAAATGCATCATACAAGTAAACAAGCAGAAAGTATATAGAAAATAGAGAAACACAGGAAGGACAGTCTACGCATCAATAGGAACACCCAAATAAGCCAGGTAATCCGTATATCCCAACTCCGCCCACCTTTTCCTCTCCTCGTCATCTTTGATGGCCACCAGCCCCAACATCCCCGCTGCATTACACCCGTTCGGTCCGCCGGGCCCAAACGTCCTGCGCGGAATAAACGCCATCCACTCCGCCGTCATAGCGACATTATAGTCCCCATCGACATCCCCAGCCTTCACCAGTGCCTCCTTCGTCAGCGCCAGAAGCCGCTCATGAATCCTGACGATATCCCTCGTCGTCGCACGCTCCGGGATCCGCAATACGTAATGCTTGAACGACACACCGGGAATGCGACACGCCACGTCTTCCTCGGAAGTCGCTCTGGAAGGCCAGAGCTCATGTTGTGGCGCCGCAAAGAGCTGCAGGTGCTTATGACCCTGGGACGAGCCGGAATTCACCCCGCAGTTGTAGATCATTAGGAGTGGCGTGGAGAAGGATTTCATCACGGCCCAGACGGCGGTGAGGTCTGTGGTGTTGAGATCGTCTTCCTGTAGGGCGAACTCGCGCGTCGGGAGGACGAGCATGGGTCTGTAGATGCAGTACTTGTTCACCAGGAGGCGGTGGGATTGCCCGATATCTGTGATGACTTCGTCGGGATTGGGGTTGATGAAGGGGCCGCTGGATTTGATACGGCCCGGGTCGTTGGGTGCTAGGACGGGTTTGCGAGATAGTATGGGGATGATTCGGAATTCGAACTGCGATTCGTTAGTGTAAGGTTCTATCCAGAAGTTGTTTTGCTCGTTAATCCATAGAGGGTGGTTCCATATAGTAATCCGATATGAACTTCCTGATAATCAATGGTAGATGATAAAGCCCAAAGAGAAATGAAACCAGACCTACCAGAAAGCCATTATGCGAATAGAGCTCAGCCTTTGTAACATCGTAGAATATGCGCCGTTCATTAACCATGCTATCGAACTTGGCATATGTCTTGGCCTCCAGATCTGCTGGCAAGCCCAAGCGCTTGAAGTCATCCTCATCGGCGCCATTCTCGGATATTCGAGTTGACGGCATGATTCAATGATTGTTACTGCAGATACCAGGCCAATTGGCTCTCTTGAATAGTCCTTCAATTATATCTCAGCAATTGACTGGCGACGTGTTCTGCAACTTCCCACCAACGCTGTGGTCTGTCTGGTCTGGTCTCTGTTGCTATCGCCTTGTGTCGCAGAGCTTAACTAACAGACCATCCACCAGGGCGAGCACTGATTGAAAACGAAACCAACGAGGAAAAAAGAACAAGAACGAACGAGTGAATGTCTCTACCACGACTTTCCTGGCTTCAGCTCTTCAGCTCTTCGCTTCCTGAAGGCGCGATTCTTTTCTGGTTGGCCACACCGATGATGCTGGTCCAAGCTCGGGCGAAGCGTGGCCGATGCCAAGAAGCGCGTTCTCGGCGTAAGACAAGGACAAGAACATCATCATCATCATCTTCTTCTTCTTCAGCCTTGGAAGATTTCGATCCACTTCGAGATAGTTCTTAGGACTTGGACATTGAGAAATATCAAATAGCTCACATGGGGACATGAAAGTATTCGATCAGGCGGAGACCAGATATGCGATTCAGATTATTCGGTAGGCGATATCTCGAGGAAGAATCAATAATGATTATATCTCCGCGATTCTAGATTCCGGAAACCTTCATAACCGCTACGTCATCTGAACAATAGTCAAAATTCAGAATTTAGATGTCACTCAGAAATCCAGAAGATTGTCTTGAATGATGGTCTACAGCTACATGACTTTCGCGATGCTGCCGATATGTGCATGGATGACTGGCATTGTGTTCTGTGATGATGACTTGATGTTTGCATGGTGCGCATGTATTACGATGTCAGATAGGATATTAACTAACTAGTATACGGTCTGCCATGAGAATATTCTTTCTTTTTAGCAATATTGCGATTACTCGTAGCTCAGCAAGGCCTGTATACATCTATGGTATACCGGTCGGAAGCCAAAGCATTGGCCTCGAGCTTAAGGCTAACCTTAAGTGTACCTTGATAGAAGGGCAATTGCTATGTACCATCCGGAGTAGAGAACCATGTGCATTTCAGGGGTTTTATTATTCTATTTTTGTCTTATTTTATAATTTCTCTTTTAATCTATCCTATCATATGAGTTAACATACGGGGTAGAAAATACAGAAAGTACCATAACTACGTCAAGCCTTCAGCCCATGCGAAGAGTTGGCAGTGTGATTGGAAGACTTGCCAAATCCTTTACCTTCTAACTAACATACCGTTGGCGATCTTCCTGACAATCTCCGAAGATGAAACGGCGCATGGATCAACTGGAGCGTTTCATCGAGAGCTTGAGCCGTCTGGTGGAGAACTGGTTACGCGCGTCCGTGTTTCGTTTCAGCAACTCGATCGGCGGCTTCATTATTGGCTCCCCTGGCGGTTGCACCCAAAACACCCGTTGGATTGAAGCTCTTCCTGGTTCTTCGCCATCCAGCATATCCATGGATGGTTCGATCCGACTTAATCTCAGCGATCCAGGTACGATCTGCTGCTTTCTCTGGGTCGCCAATATCATAGACGTACCAAGTTGCTTTTGATGAGGACCAATGTTCGGGGGATAGCGACGTGCGGTTATGATGTGATGTGATCCTTCGCCATCTGTGCATGTTTCTTCGACCTGTCATGGTGTTTCGTTTCATGAAACACGCACCACATTGATATTCCCCCACACCATGATCACCGTCTGTTGCTCACAACAGCTCCATCGGGCTGAAGTCCAGACCGAATGACATGGTTTCTCCCGCCCTCCAGCTCCCGATGGAACCATGTACCGTCTCATTCACGCAATCCATCTGATCCTTCTCTATGGCCTTGCGCATGTAGATCTAGACCTTCACTGATCAGCAACGGCCCCGGTACCTGGTTACATTGCTTCCCGTCTGGAGGTTAACCGCAAGTCAATCACTCATGGTCCCCTCGTCAGGGACCAGGGACCGCAGCCCCAGAGAGTGGAATTTAAATACCTCGCCTCCATCTGCTGAGTCGACCTTCCCTGCAGCATCATCCACTGTCTCTGTTTTCCTTTGCAACTGTCACCACATCGCTTCTTTCATTCTTTACCCGAATCGCTGGTAGATTCAAACGAACGACTCTTAGAAGTCCACGGGATCCATTCATTATCTGCTCCTTTTGCAACAATCAAGAACTATACCAGCACATCAACATGAAGTTCATCGCCTCTATCTCCGCCGTTCTTCTTCTGTCCGGCTCTGCTGTAATGGCAGCTCCTCAGGTATGTCGTGGACCTTGTATACCTTCACACCCCATATCATATACTAACTGGAAACAGAACAACAGCCCCTTCACTCTGACTATCACGGGCTCTTCTGTTCCCACCCCTAGCCCATCTGGCTCCCCGACGCCGTTCCCCTTCAGCAGCGGCGCTCTTCCTACTCCCAGTGGCTCTCCCGCTCCTTTCCCCGGCTCTCCCAGACAGCCCGGCCGGGGCCCTGGCCGTCGCCCACACCACGGCGATGGCGGCGCTCCCGCTCCCTTCCCTGGCAAGACTCCCGAGGAGGGCAGCTTTCCTATCAAGCGCAGCGTCCGCCAGCTTAGGGTGTAAATGACACCATACCATCCACTCTGAACATGGAACATTGAATCGACACTGGATTTGTCTGATACGACGAAGGCTGGGACTGGTTCGAATAGAACGATCTTCACTTCGATGAACATATGTGCTATGTTGTATATTATTCAGCTAGACTGAGTTATGGAATTCAAGGACAGATTTGTCTTCACTGAAAATAGGAAACCCCAATAGACTCCGTATTCCGATAGTGACAGTTTCTATTACCTCCACGCTTTAACTTAAGACTGTTGTGATGAGCGTAGAATGGCCGATGCTTCCTCCAGCTGCTGTGGCGTTGGGCGGTTGACAATCAGGAGATATAGTATATCCTTCCCAAGTCAGTAATAAGTAACATCACAGTGAAAACTAGAATTACTCACCTTCTTGAGCAGAGTCAGCCCTCCCGATAGCAACGTAGGTAATGTCCCAGTCTTAGCCTTGCGAATGACGCCATCAGGAGACGAGTTTGCATCTCCATTATCAGATCTCTGCTTGTTATCTCGGCCTCCGAAACTACCTAACCGGCCAGGTAGGGGCAAAGACGGAAGTTGTACACGACCCCCAGTCAACAAAGCCAGCGGATCCCCACTAGCAGCAGGATGGTTAGGATCCGAGTAAATCGACTTGAACGTCTCCCGAGGACCAGCATTCGCTATCACACTCTGCGGATTATGTCCCGCCCACTTCGCCCGCGCTCTCCTATCCATATACTCCTCGACGAGATTCGACGATCGCTTGAGTGCATTTTGCTTCCTGACTTGACCCCCATCGACAGCCAGGTCATCAAGCTTGGGGAAGATCAGCGGCGCAGTATCGGGCCACTCGAAGGATGGAACTCCTCGCGATGGGGAGAACTTTTGCTTGAACTTCTTGTACCCGCTGCTCTCACCGTTGGACACCACGGAGGTGATCGACGAGTCCATGTCGAAATTCGCCATCGTGATGATCTCTTCGGGCTGGCTTGGTTTCCAGGTCATGATAATAGCAACGAGACCTCGAGGCGCGAAGAATTCATCGTTGATCTTGTCGAGGAAGCCGTTTGTTTTGACCCGACTGTGGATTTCATCTCCTATATTCGTGGCGATTTGGATCACAAGAGAGATGAGCACCGCAAAGTGGTCTGGGGCGAATAGCCCTGCGATGGAGGCCAGGTTCAGGGCTTGGATCAGCCCGCTCGGTTGGACGGCCTTGTTCAGGTTATCGATGAAATCGAGAAAGGTCGCCTGGTCGATTCCGACTTCGTTCAGGAGAGGTGCGTATGCGCGGACAAACCCTCTGGAGCGTTTGCCGGGACGCCGTTGTGTGATGAGGACTGGCAAAGCGAGCTTTGGGGATTGTCCCTCAGGAGATGGAGGAGCAGGAGGAGGGGAAGAGTGATTCTGCAAGAAGCTCTCCGCAAGCTGAGGCAGCTGGTCTTGGCTCACGGAGTATGGCGGTGGTTTCTGGCTGCTGAGTTGATCTTGTGCCTCATCGAGCTGCCAGGTCGCTTCGTACATCTGCTGCGGGATGCTCGATGAATAATACTCGTCGAGCGCATCCTGCTCGTTCTGGCGAATGGACTGGGTATCTTGATCGCTCTGGTTGTCTTGAACAGACTCTTCGTAGGTAGGTGGCCGGTTAATGGCCTCATCATTTGCCCTTGTGGCTTTCTTCTTCTCTTTCTTCTCCTTGCGGTGATGATAGGCTTCCGCTGCGAGACCAATGCCAGAGGCCAGCCCGCGCAGGATCTTCCCAGTCAATGGGTCAACTAGGAAAGGTGACGGGCGGTTACTTGTTTGTTTCTTCTTGGAGTTTGCATTGGGATCGCTCTGCTCCATTCCTTCTGCAGACATGATGTCGAGTCTGTAGAAGCGTTGCTTAAGCGAAGCAGGAAGTAGTCAAGACACCTACAATAACGAGAAGAGGGCAAAAAGAGAGAAACCGTTACGATGAACATTTCTCGAACAGCTAGGAAATCGTGGGTTATATTTGCCGCCTAGCCGTTATACTCCATATGCTAATTATAATCCGATCCAGATCCATTCTCTATCAAGAGTAGAAGATGAATTAATCGACCAATACAAAGCATCAAAATGAGATCTTCCCCGCAGCCACTTGGCCCGAATAGGAGAAACAATGGCCAAGACATTCACACAGACCAATCATTAGCCACAGAAATATACTACTATCTTGGAACTATCTCATGGCTGTTCCACGAACTATCCTTGCGTATCTACCGCCTTTTCGACCTTTCTACGTCTAGTCGCATCGTGGATGGGCAACTTATGGGGAAACTCATCACAGAACACGGTTGTGCAATGTGTTGCTAAATGATAGATATGAAACAGCAACTTCGCAACCCAATCCTAATGATTGTATGATTTAGTAGGGTTTGAACTTTCATTGGTGGGTAAACTCCCTACTTATCTCTCCATGGCCGCCGTCGGACAAGTCGACGCAAGCCGACTTTCGCCGTCGGCATTTACTTATCGGCCATGGCATAAGCAGCATATCTTGATAAGAAAAAACAGTTAAACAATTATGGCTTTCACCTTTATATGTCATGTCCATCGTAGGTTCTACGTTTATGAATATTCTCTGCCACATTAGAACTTTTAACAGTCATTGAACATGCCTACTCTCCCAGCACGCAAGGCCGTGGCCTTTTCAGTCAAAGCAGGCCAAGAAATCACTGTGATCAACACTTATGGCAAACAAGTTGTGGATTTCTGGGCCTTCAATCCCAGTGATCCCAATGATTTTTTGTCAATGGTCCACACGCGGACAATTCTCTGCAAGATAGCACTGTCTAAGGGCGACAAGCTCTACAGTACCCGTCGCAAGGCGGCATTGACCTTAATCGAGGATACTACTCAAGGTGTCCACGACATGATATGGTCCGCTTGCGATGCGGAGAGATATCGTATGCAGGGGTATGATGGATACCACGACAACTGTACTGACAATATGCATAAGGTTAGCAATAGCTTATTACAATATTGAGAACTGCGATACCATGTTCTCTTTAAGAAACAATAGGTAGCAGTGCTGACAGTTATGTGTCGTACAGGTCTTAGAGGAGTCTTTTCCGGATTTCCGCATTGCGAAAGACTGGGTTCCTGACCCACTCAATCTGTTTATGAATGTGGCAATTGATCATCGTGGAGAGCTCGATATTCGTAGCCCAACTAGTGAGAAAGGACAATACGTTACCTTCCGGGCAGAGAAAGATTTAATCATTGTTATGAGCGCTTGCCCCCAAGACATGGCACCTGTTAACGCAGGCATGCCGACTGACTGCGAGTACAAGCTAAGTGGAAGTTCAGAGGAGGCTCCTACTGCTGCTTTAACTATCCCAGTTACGTCTCGGCGGGTGAAAGTGGCTCTATCGGTTGACTTTGATGCTGTATCACATTGGCTTGGGACAGGCTGCCATCCAGATAATAATATGGCGGACTATAGCTCCGGCATATTTTCTGGGCAAGTTGGTGTCCACCGTCTGCTGAATCTTTTCAAGAAAAATCACATAGCAGATAAGGTTACCTGGTTCATTCCAGGACATACTGTTGAGACTTTCCCTGATTCAGCTCGTGCCGTAGTAGAGTCTGGTGCCGAGATTGGATTGCACGGCTATGCGCATGAAGGGATCTATCAGATGACAGAGGAGCAGGAGCGAGATGTCCTTCTAAAATGGTGGGTGCCTAAGATTCCTATAGAAGTCCAGCATGGCCAGTACTAATTAATCAACCGTTACATTGCAGTATTGATGTAGCTACTAAGCTTGTTGGAAAGAAACCGCGAGGCTACCGTGCTCCCATGTATACCATTCGGGAAACTACAGTTCGGCTTTTGCGCCAGCACGAGTTTCTGTATGACTCGTCGCTTATGCACCACGATTCGCAACCGTATTTCACCCCTTGTGATCCGCCTATTAAGTCGATTGACTTCTCCCAGCCGGCAGCCTCGTGGTTACAACCATCAGAAATTGCATCTCAGTCTTATCCATATGACAAACACCCTCTGGTGGAACTTCCATGTGGCTGGTATAACGAAGATATGATGCCACTACAGTATCTGCCTCACCTTGCCAATAGCATGGGCTATGTGTCTTCTCGGGTCGTCGAACAGATGTGGAAAGACAAGTTCCTCTGGCTGTGGGAGAACAGCAAAGAAGGCAACGAGTCGGCTGATTTCATTTTCCCAATTCTCATACACCCGGATACCAGTGGCATGGCACATCTTATTGGTATGGTTGACCGCTTCATCCAGTGGCTACAAGGGTTTCGCGATTCTGTGCAGTTCTGCACTCACGAAGAAATTGCTACCGAGTGGTTGGCGGTGCAGAAGAAGGCTGCTGGACAGTCATAATTCATGTTTAACAGGTTAGGTGATTTATTGCTTGATTTACTGAGGGCAGGTTGAAAAGAGAAGTACTTGTCTTGCTGCGAGAAATATCAAAGTGAACGGTGCACAGTACTATACACTAAATTTGCCAAACTCAATGTTTCCTGAACCTTCCCAAGCCTCCTATCTAATTTCACGGAATAGTTAACCTAACTATGCCAATCGGCCTCAGCTTAATAAAAAAAAAATATGCGGCGATGTATATAAACCATCAGACATGCACCCTCTCCAGCCGTATACGATCAAACTACTCGTGGACATCTTATACAACGAATAAGTACCATTTATAGCTCTAGGACGTTATAAGAATAGTTCAAATGCTTCTTCCCCGCATCAGAGACCTGGTAACTAAGGCGGGGGTGGAGCAATTGCAGGGGCCTCCCGTCCTAGTTAACCATCTAAATCGCTTTTTACCTCGGCAGCCTCAGCCGACATAGTACAAATATACAACACCTCGGTCAGAGACATTATTTCACTTTAGCTCGGTTAGACACTCTGAAATAAAACATCAGCCTTCTTATCACTATTCCAAGTTTTGTAGAGCAAATAAGATCAGCTAACTATCTTAATTTTTCAACAATACAACGTCTATTATCTAGAATAACTGAAGCTCTGACGAAGTCCTCACTATGGCTAATCAACAACCCCAAAATGAAGCCTACGTACTAGGCGTCGGCATGACTGAATTCATCAAACCTCGCGGATTGCGCGAGTATCCCGAAATGGGCTACGAAGCCGGCGTCAAAGCCCTGCTGGATGCTCAGATCACCTACGACGACGTCCAGCACGGAGTAGCCTGCTTCGCCTTCGGTGATTCGACCTCTGGCCAACGAATCTTCTACCAGTTGGGCATGACTACCATTCCTATCATAAACACAAGTAACGCCTGCGCTACTGGTTCAATGGGACTCTACATAGCGCGCACTCTTGTCAAAAGTGGAAACGCAGACTGTGTTCTGGCAATTGGATTCGAGAAGATGAACCCGGGAAGCCTGAAGAGTCCCTGGGATGATAGACCCAGTTCCACTGGGCGGTTTGCTGCCAAGATGGCCGAGTTGGTCGGTATCGATAAGAAGGCGCCGATTAATGCGCAGTATTTTGGAAACGCAGGGCGCGAATACATGCAGAAGTAAGTCATTTCTGTTAGAGTAGCTTATATCCAGTTATTTAATGACTGGCCACTTGCAGGTACGGGGCAAAAGCAGAAGACTTTGCTGAGATCGGTCGTGTCTCGCATGAACACTCACAGCGTAACCCGTATGCGCAGTTCCGGCAAAACTACACTCTCAAGGAGATCCAGGACTCGACGATGATTTACGCTCCTTTGACAAAATTGCAATGCAGTCCCACCAGTGATGGTGCAGCAGCAGCAGTTATTGTATCGAAACGATTCTTGGATGCTCGCCCACACCTTAAAAGCCAGGCAATATTGATGGCTGGTCAATCCTTCTTGACCGACTCTCCCAAGGCCTTCCAGACGAGTGCAATGGACCTTATCGGCTATGATATGACGAAACGAGCAGCTCAAGCCGCAATGAAGGAGGCTGGGATCACACCGGGGGATGTCAGGGTCTGCGAATTACACGATTGTTTCTCTGCGAATGAAATGGTAGTCTTGGACGCAATGGGCTTCTCTGAGCCTGGAAAAGCCCATGAGATGGTGCGGAAGGGGGACATTACGTACGGTGGAAAGATGGTTATAAACCCCTCTGGAGGCTTGATATCGAAGGGACATCCTCTTGGGGCAACGGGGCTGGCTCAATGTGCTGAGTTGACGTGGCAACTGCGTGGATGGGCGAACAATCGACTTGTGGACAAGACGCGGGTTGCTGTGCAGCATAACTTGGGCTTGGGAGGCGCTGTGGTGATTAATGTCTACAAGCGTGCTGATGGAAAGACTAACGCGAAGGTCAGCAGTGAGGAGATTGCTCGGACCAGCTGGCTTGGTTACAATCCTGCTGTAGAGGCCCGCGGCATCAGCGACAGCGACGCTGAGAAAGTTCGAAGCAAAACGAGCCGCAACAACTGGGCATTCGGGAGCGATAGTAGAAAAAAGCAGGGTGCTGGAGCCAATCTATAAGTGAGCCGATCGGGGCAATTCTAGGGCAATTATTACTGTCTTAACTGCTTTATTCGAGGTGCTATCAATCCTACTACTTCTAATTTAATAGATGTAAAAGAATATCAGATGCTTCCATCGATCACATGGCACAATCGTGCAGATCCGCAGTACACTTTTGAAACCTCCGCCACCGACCTTTTGGTCAGGATCACATAGGAGTTGATAGACGAACGTGCTCCGAGTTACCTTCCTATTCCTTCTTGTAGATCAACCAGGTCGCTGCAACTCCGTGTTTGTGCTTAGGAAGAACATGGTTCTCGTGGGTGGCCATGAAGTTCTGCACAACCTGCGCACACAATGCATCCTCGGGGCTGTAGCCTTCGTCCCGGGAAAGCATTTTGCCTCTTGCGTCGCAGTGTATGGCTTCAAATCGCGATCTGAGACGTCCAAATGCATCATGCCAGAGATCAGCTTCTCCGCCGAGATAGAGAGCGGGATTCTGCTGGAAGCAGCGCAGATCGACAATCTGTTCGGCGCCTGGACAATACGCAAAGGAGTTGCTGGTGATCACGTCGAAACCAACCGGATGATCGACGCACTGGATTCCGAGAGAATTACAGAATTCGCGGTCAACGTTGTTGAAGCTAGGTTCCTGTGCGTACAGCTTCGGGGGCTTGTCGTTCTGGCAGGAGCCTGTCACCAAATGTCAGATCTGATAGACCACAAAGTTATATCAAACGGGGAGAAACCATACCAATCAGGGACGCAACAGAGTAGAACACAGCGAACTGCACCAAAGATCGTTCTCTAGTCTCTGGTATGAGCTCATCGCCAAATTTGGCCGAGCTAACGCATCCGGATCCGAGCAGAACGCAGTTGTCGACAGAGATATGTCCCTCAGACAGGAGACGACGCAGGACAGTTTCAAGGTCTTTCCAGCATGCGGATTCCTTCCATTCATCGAGCTTCTTGGCGAAGTCGTTCTTGATTTCCTCCAAGGTGGAAGTTGGTTCCATTTCGGTAACAGAGAAGGCACACAACTGACCATCATCCCTAGGGCTTTTCATGGAACAAATCATAGTACGACGGCCATCATTGACTCTGAGGACTTCAGTGCCCTCCTTATCGTCGTTATCGTCAATGTACTTCATGATGGTCTCCAGATCAACATCTTCAGGGTCAGAGTAGACAGCAATATCCTCAGGATCAAAGGTGTCCGACATTTTGAGTCAATAGATGCAGATCTCAAGACTGAATTTCTTGTGGAGTGTTGGTACAACGGGATTAGGATACAGGGGAAACCCTAGGCAGTCTCAAGACGAACGCGAGAGTATGAGACTGTAGATAGCAGTCAACAGCTCGATGAACTGAAGACCACCACTGATGGATATGATGGGGATGATGGGAAGAGTGGGATGAAGATGGAAAGAAAGACAGGACGCGAGAGAAATTAATACACAGCAGACGCGTTGTGTGTGCCAGGGAGGAGCAACTACCCCTAACCCGTGACCTCCTTTGACCTCCTAGGCGGTCAACTCTTCCAGTTCGTTTGCAATGTGTACCTGAATGTCTGAGAAGAGTTCAAACAATCACCAATAAAGACATCATGGCTCATGTACTGTACAGCACGTTAAACTGCATGGCACTTTTGAAACCAGAAACAACGGGCATACAGTTGCGCCTGTGGTATGCATCTGAACCAGTATCAAGCAAGAATTCATTCTATGTAAGAATCTCATTTCAAAAAATGTGCATAGCGAGCTAAGCTGTCTGCAGGCATTGAAGTATCAGTCAGTGATAGAGTTCCATATACAAAAAGAAATCCAGAGGTAGGGTTATCCTGAACATCTATCTTCTATTACTGATTCAGTGATCTAGGCTTCGACACTCCAAGAAGAATGGCCCTTTACACTGTTCACCAAGGGATCTCCGTATCATCAATGGTATTAATGAACTTTCCAGACGTGCTCTCACGGGACGCCTTGTCAATCTGGTCAAGCAGTTAGCTCCATAAGTCTGCCTATCCCTCAGGAAGTACTTACTACAGCGATAGTTTTACTGGTGCTTTCTTCCAATGTGTTTGGGGCAATTTCTAGTCCGATCATCTGAGCACCCTTGTTGCCCATATCGGTCTGGACCAATCTGTTATAAGGTTAGGGTCTGCTCTCCTTTAGAATGGCGAAGTCATGTGCTTACCCTGGATGAATAGAGAAGGCAGTGAGCCATTTCTCAGCGCTGTGTATAGCCCTTTAATCCCCATGTCAGCTCATTTCTATTTTTTCGAAACGATATTTGACCGGTGTAACGGATGAATCTGGATATTGGCTCCTTACATAGTTAACCAGTTCATTCCAGCTTTCGAGATTCCATAAGCTGCCACCGGCGCTGCATTAAACAGCTCTAAATGACCAATAGAGCCAGCCGCACTCGACATGGACACCCACTTGGGCGACTTCTTTGACTTTTCGAGCAAGTGCCTGACCCCCTGGAAGAGAATAAGGGGTCCTGCCGTGTTGACATTGAACGCGGTGATTACATCGTTCACATCAAGTGCAGCAATCGTGGAAGGTTCCGGACAGACGCCTGAGTTGGCGATGACGAGATCAATGTGGGCGATACCAGCAGCTTCTATTTCCTTGACAGCCTTTGCAACATCGGTGCTCGAGGTGCTCTCGAACGATACGAGGTGCAGTTTGGATCCTGTGGCCGTGGGGGTATCTTTGAGCTCCTGAACGTTTGAGTCGGAGGTGTTGCGGACGCTGCCAATGACAATATGATTGGGTCGGGCGAGGTATGCTTGGGCCAAAGCCTTGCCGAGTCCTGGAACGGGATGTGAGATCAGTACTTAGACGGACGCTCCCATGGGACCGGACATGGCGGTGATTTGTAAGTAGTTCATACCTCTGCGTACACCGGTGATGAAGACAACAGTTGAGTCCGCCATGACGGACAGTTACTTTCAATAAAGAAATGGTTATTTGGTGTCTAATTTCTTTCTTTTATTCAAAAATAAGAGAAAAAAAGGATGAACAATCAATCACAACTGATCTCTAACAAAAAAGTATAGTACAGTTCACATCGCAGAGGTCTTATATATTTATTCCATCTGATGCCTCACCGACTAGTTAGTATACATTTACAATCATCCCACATTGGTCATCTTCAAAGAAGACAAAAGAACTAGGTACTAAAATCCCACATCGATCTCTAGTCGTTGTAAAGAAGTTTAAGCCCTACGGGCAAGATCCGTTGCATAGATTTGAGGATTCCGGCCAATCAGCCGCTGCCGGACGAAGATGTCGGAGATAGAGCCCAGATCCGCCGCCCCTGGATTATCAATCGCCTCAACCATTGGAGACCATCGCTTTGAAATTCACCCACTGCGGCGAAAATAGACTTTAGGACATCAATCTGCTTTGCCGGTCAAAATTCTCGGATGAAGATAACTACTAGACTTGATGGTTACTAAGATGTAAAGTCAGGCAGTTCCTTACCAAGTCGGTACTAACTTCTTAATCTGCGTGTAATGATTCAGAGTATGTCACGAGACAGCTACTGCAGTTTGGTTCGATCGAAATAATAAACGAAAATCGAGTTGTTATATCACAGGAGAAATCAACCCACACCAGCTGAGGCTAAAAATTACAGTTTTGCGTGTCGTAAATGACGGATAGGAGAGTATTATCCGATTGGGAAAAGATCAAGCGCCCAACGTGGAAAAGACGAAACAAGTCATGCCAGCATCATAATTTCTCAGAGTGGAAATACGAGTATCGATAGAGAAAACAAAGAAACAGACGCCAATTTTACCCGAGACACCATCCACAATTTCAGACTAGAGTACCGGGTTTCACTCGAACATATATCACTCGCTCAATAACGGTCAAGGCATAAGTCGTGTTGTAGCATATCAGTTCACGCGGAACGCGTCGAAGATGACTGCAGACGAGTTAGCAAGAAATTTCATCATATCTGGATAGGGTTGCGTACTTTCGTGGCCTCTGCGACAGCAGCTGCCCACCCACATCAGAGTATTCACAAATGCATATCGCTCATCACCAGTCTCCATGCTGAGATTGATGCGATACTTATATGTGTTGGGGTTGATGGTATCAGCGACGCTGGGATCGGCCAGCTTCTCCAGCACGTCCTTGGCGCCAGTCAACCAACCATTGGTCTTGACGACGATGTAAGCAGGAGGCTCATCAGCGGTCTGCAGCATGTAGTTGGCCCTGATGCTTGTGGCCAACTCCTTCACAACGACTTGAGAATCCTGTCCGCCGGGCTATCGATCCAATTAGCGCTGAACCAAAGCGTGGAGTGACGAGAAATAGCACTTACCAGAACCACACCCTTACCCCATCGCCCAGCCCACTGGCCACCAATGAAGGTGACCCAGTCCCTCTGTCCCCAGATGCTGGTGCCCACGGAGACTTTAGGGTTAAGCTTAATGCTCATGCGGAAGTCAAGCTCAAGGGAAGGAGTAGGGATCTGCAAAGAGCGGGCAACATCGCCCTCAGGAAATGTGTGGAGCAAGTTATTGGCGGGAATAGAATCTTTCATGACATTGAGGTAGGTTGGGCATTCGAGCAGATGCTGGCGCTGTCTGCTGGTGTTCTTTGCGCGAACCTGCTGACAGTAGATGCATTGGACAGACAGACACTGCATTGTGCATTAATACACTATATCATATTACTCCAAGAGAACAGCATCATCCTTACCTTGTCTTCCTCCTTTGCGCGAAACTCGACGAAAGCAGCATGGACATCATCCAAAGGCGGCGCCGGAAGATTCGTTGAGCTTGTCCTGGGTTTACTGGACGACTTGGGCGTATGAACAGGACGCTGCTGGGACTGAGGAATGGAGGAGGAACTAGCCGGCGCGGTGGGAGCAGTGGGCGTGGGCAACGGGGGCCGGCTGGACATATTCTGGAGCGGCGTCTGCATCGCGGCAGTATGCGGGTTGACACCGTTGACGCCATTCACGCCATTCACACCGTTGACGCCGTTAACACCGTTGGACATCATGGGTCCATTTGCGTTGGGTAACGTGCCCGTCGCTGGCCCAGGGCCAGGTCCTGGAGCTGTGGCCGCTGGTCCATTTGGAGTTGCGGGATAGCCGTTGGGAGGGCCGATGCTGTTGGGGCCAGGAGCCGCTGACTGCGGCTGAGGGGCATTGGGATGGCCGCGGAGGCCGGGACACTCGAGGAGATGTTGCTTCTGGCGCGAGGTGTTCTTTGCCCGGATCTGCTGGCAGTAGATACACTGCACGGAAAGACACTGTAAAGCAACAAGAGGGTTTGTATGTCAGTATTGACGGACGTCGGGTGGTGGGTTGAAATATTACCCAGATACGGGAAATACAGATTCACACACCTTATCGTCTTCCTTGGCGCGGAACTCGACGAACGCCGCGTGCACTTCCTGGTCGACCGTACGACCCATGATTTCCCCCGATACTCGACAGAGAGCTGGTTTTAGAGATGGACAAAACAATACAGAGTCCGCACGACTCGTTGACGATGAGAGATGGATTCGAGGGCGTCGGGCGCGTCGAGGGGGTTGGAACGGGCGAGGGAGGCAGAAGGGAAGAGGAAACGGGAGAGGGTGGGAAAAGACGAGACGAGACGAGACGGAGACAGGACAAGACGGCGGCGCGGTTAAGTTACGCGAGCTCCGTCAGAAACCGCGTCGGCGTAATTTTCCTCCCGCGGCTGGCCGCTCATCGCTGCGTCACGGGCATTCTAGTATAACTATTCAGTAGTAACTATCATCAGTATAGATGGTTATTATAATGAACGTCTCTACGGTCAAGCATCGCATCTTTTATCTTGTCTACTCCCGGTCTCCCTCCTTTCCACCGTGCGATTTGGCACCAGCTGCCATGTACACTCCTCGTCGGCTGAGCGAATCCCCGCACAGATGTCCGGTACAGAGCACCTCTTGGCGTGGAACCGCTCAGTGCTACCAACGTTGAGCACGATCTACGGCCGGGTGTGCGTGATATTCCTGGTGCTGGCGGCATGGCCGCTCCAATAGTCAGATCGGGCTGCTGGTCAACATGGCGATTGGGAGCTGGTATCTTCTGTGGCTGGCCTGAGATAACTCGACGCGTGTCGATCGGTCTACCGGTCGCATTGGGATTGTCACGATGGGAATCCGAATCGAACACGTCAATGTCAAAGGGTTTCCCATATACCACGGGGCCTCGTGCTATTTTGATCTGCAGGTGGTTCGGGACTCTTCATCTCAAAGCTGCCAGAGCTCGACTTATGAGTCGTATGCCAAACGCGTCGCCCACCCAAGTAGACCCTCCAGCTTGTACTGGGGACTTTTGGTGCATGGCAAGAAATTGCCCCAGACAGATCACGCGCCTGAGGCCGTAGCCCCAGAAGCAGATGGAGTCGACAGAAGATGGATACCTTTGGCCGATGTAAATAAAGATTAATAGGAGGTCTCGTTATAGTTTCTATCAACCTTGCTATGCATGCTCGTCAAGCTAGAAACCGTCAAGCTAACGTACTAATTGTACCGTATCTGTACGGCTGTAAACGTAACCGTCCCCGGTATGCGGTATGTGTACGGTGTATCTGTACACCCGTCATAACAACATAACCGTAGCGTAGATCGAGCCTGGAAAGAGACACTTTGCGAGTAAAATAAAAGACTGGAAAGGAAATTAAGTATAAAAAGTCTCGGGAATTGATACACAGGAAGAAATTTATTGTGCTTTTTCAACCATGGGGAGCCGTGGGGGAAATGGTACGCCTTGTGTAATGAAAAGCAACAACTCGAAGAGGTCAGAAGTAAGTAAAACAAACTCGGGAAAGAAAACATCGTAAAATTCATTAATATAGCATGATCTTCTGAGAAAGTATTCTCAGTTTAGGGATGACGATCTCATAATAAATGCTGTTGTAAATAAATGCGAAGAATTAAGTCGATATGCAGGGCTGTAAATGGAAAGGAGGTGCGTCATAAGACAGACCTCTGAAATATGTATCTGTAAAGGGGTCCTCCTTGTAAAGGACAAGTCCTTGACATTCTGTAAGTCAACCACGGCCATGGCTGTCTAGAAAACTTGACTTTCTTTCACGGTCAGAAATATATCCCCAAAGATGCTCTGCAGTTCGTCTTGACGTCGAGGGTCAGAGCTTGGAGCGCTTTCTGCCTGGCGCACACCCATGATACCCTTTGTGGCAAGTGTTAGGACATGCATCAGGCCCTGAGTGGCCACTACACGGCTGTTTGTCTCGGGTGGCAGGAGGGCTGAGAAGGCGATCTCCTTCGAGCCGGTGACGGCGTGGGCAAGTCCTTCACCGAGTCCGTTCTTTTGTTCTCCAACCATAGACCGCTCGACGCCTATAGTGTCGATTGTATTCTTTACGAATTCAAAGAAATTCTTGCTCTCCTGGTCAAGTGCAGATGCAATCCATTGAGATTGTGCTGCGGTCTGGGTGTCCACAGCTGCGGCTGGACCGAACAGTTGAAAGGAGTCATGTCCATTCGTGGTTGTTTCTGGACCCCTACCATCCATCTCTCCATCCAGGTAAGTCTCGAGATCGAAATCTCCAAGGACGTCAATATCACCGCCCTCATTACCAGGAAGCGAAACGTTGCTTAGAAGGTCCTGGCCGGCGAGGTCAAGGCCGCGTCCACGACCAGCAAGAGGACTGGCATTTGTGAGACGGCTGCCAGCCCTGCCAAATCCGATATGGCCTCGTGCTACCTCACTGGCACTTCCAAACCCACGAGGAAGGCTAGGTACTGAGGACCCATGGCGAGAACCCTGGATGGATGACGAGAGGTTCCAGGGCATCTGGGAGGAGTGGTCGTCTTGGAGAGAAGGAGGCCCCTGGCGACCTATCTCTATATCCTATACAGACGGTCAACTCAGCTTAAGCAGTGAAATACTAGACCAGAACCGATGTACCTCATATTCAGCTCTATCACCTAATTCGAAACCGTGTGCACGACCGATCTCACCATCATCCCCGCGACGACGGACCCTTCTGCTCCCGTTATCAGATTCGCTGTCTGAGACATGACTGCGTTTTCCTCTCCCTGAAGGGATCTCTGCTTGTATAGTGCCTAGGAGCTTCTCCCCAGAAAACGCGCTCAAGGGATGCTCAACGTGAGATATACCCAAGCCAACACCTACAGACGCAATCCCTCTACCGAAGACCCAGAAAGCAGCGTTCTTCTTTGCTTGCACCAAGGTCTTATACTGCTCTTTCTGCCTAGATGCAGCCGCCATATTTTCAAGGTATTCATAGTTCGACTGCGCCAGGTCTGCGTTGCGCAGTTGGTTGTGTTCGTCGACGACAAGAATCCTGGCGACCTTCTTTCTGGGCGGCATTTGAGCAGTCTCTTCTATATAATCAGGGTCTGGAAGACGACCCCGTTTCGGTACGTGGTCACTCGGGATGGACTCATCTCCGAAAATCACTTCGTTTTGTCCGTCTTGCTGTATAAAATCGTCGGCCTTGTATTGTGGAGTAAGCTACCATGACTTCAGAGCACTAGTCATAGGATACATACCTGGTGACCCTGACTTCCCCTCACTTGATAGGCGAAGGCGGCCTCACTCTGATCCTGAGTTCCACCTCCTTCTTTACCGCCCTGCTTCCTAAGATCTACTATATTTCCCTCTTCGTCGAATTCGAAATCAGGCTGTAGGAGCACACCTTCTTCATCGCTCAACATGGTTTGGCCAACCTGGTTTTCGATCACGGTCGAATTGCTCATCTTCCCAACACTTCCAGGTCCATTCAGCGGCATTATATCGATATCCGATGAAGATATATGAAGTTGAAGCTCATCGAACACCAGATTAGTACGGCCGTCAGAGGAGGAGCCTTGCGTTGACAGAAGACTCGTGCGCTGACTAGGGAGAAACTCTGGTCGAGGATCGAAGGCGAGCAATTTATAGACCCCGGCAATATCTACGTCAGGCATGAAGGACTTGTCATACGGCACGATTATCTGGTCAGGTCTGTATAACATACACCAAGTTATTAAGACACTTCCAAGCACAGAGCGGATGATATATAGTCCACGTTAAACGTTACTGACCTAGCTTTTCCAGCTTCTGGATCCAACCCTGTCCCTTGCACGGACTTCAGCATGATTCTCATTCTGTCATGCATGGCTTGGGTGTCCGTCAATGTGTACACACATTGTTGATTGTACACCTTAGAGACTCCGTATCTACCGTTCCCTCACATTAATAGGTGCAACAGAAGCAACAGCCTAAGTATGAGCATCCTTACAAGAGGTTCCCCTGAAGCCTAAGTGCCATTGGAGCTTCTGGACTCATGATCGTATCGCAAGCCTTGGGAACATCGACGTCGAGAATGGCTTTCCGGTTCACCTTTCTAGTGGTCGACCTTGCACCTAGCGTTGCAACAAGCCTATCCCATCGATTCACTTAGCTTAGCTCCAGAGTTCAACAAAGAATCGCAGTCAAGCAGAGAAACCTCCCCACCACTTTCATCCAAAAATGCACCACTCGAGCCATGTGCAGCAGGAAAGTCCCTGAATAGGGATGAACTAACCATATAGTAGCAACACCGTGCTCACGGGACGTGAGAACTACAGAAGAGGAATACGCGTTAGTAACTTCTTCAAGCTCAGAAATTGTCATGCGTTTCCAGGGATTCCTGCCCCTGAACGATCCATCGTCCCCAATCCATCAAGAACCATTAGAAAACAGAATAGACGAAGGCTTACTCTCATGACTGTAGAACATCTCTTCTCCCCGCGCGCTCAATGCGGAACCGTGTAGTGGTATTCTTCGTCCTCCCCTCTCACTCGATATCTATCCCACCGCGTCAAAAGACGGGGATACACGTGTTTCAGGAGATAAAATAACCTCCACGATTACTAGTAATGAATCCCAGCAACCCCCTATTGAATAATCATGCAAAAAGCATCATTCAGGACAGAAAGGTTGGGGAACGTGGATGGTGGGAACGCGTCGAAGTGAGTTGAGGGGGGTACACTGGTCGACCACTTCACATGTCCAGGGAGAGGAAGAGGGAGCACACGTCTCTTTGCGGCCTGCAAAGTCTTGGGTAGCTCTCCTAAGAATTTAATTTGCGGAATAGCCGCATGGTCTCTTGAAATTATAATAAATGCAATACTATATAGGGATACTTGATTCTATATAGGATAGGATGTCTTCGATGTCTCCAATGCCGTCTTTCATGCTGGGCCTAAATCTAAATACTTCCATGCCAGTCATGTCCTTCTTACTTTCTAGGCTCGAAAGGTGCAATGGTTAAATGTCTTGTAGTTATTTTGGATATAAGTGTTGTTTCTTTATGATTGGCCATGTAGTTGCACCCATGGAAAACTGCCTGATGTTTCCAGTTGACAGCTAGCGTAGCGGCGATCAGTGGAATGCGTTTTAAGAAGTAATTGGCCTCGAGATTGTAGACAAACTTCTCCAATATATCCTGATTACTGTACTTCACCATGCACACAATGGTGGGTAGACTTTTATGAGGTATCTTCTGTCTTTCGTTATATCCCTTCGTGTTCAATGCTTCAGGATGTACAGATCAGAGAAGGAAAAACAGCTTGTCCACCTGATATCGCCATCGCTGACGTCTATGATGTAGATACGAGAGAAGTAGAAAGGAAATAGATAGACCCATCATATATGACACAGGTGTCGTGAGTACAGTGAAGACACACAAGATAGCAGAAAATGCAACCACTACTGAAAATGTAACCGATAACCAACTAGTGAAACTCAAACGTATAAAGACAGATTTTAAGATAACATGAGGCGCCTGGTAGATCTAGATAGGCCGAAGAGGAAAGTCTAAGACCACGCTGGAACAAGTGCGAAACATCCTCGAGGGAATAGACTGGTAATCGCGCATCATAGGAAACTCTAGAAGCTGTTGATAGAGCGTCCGTTATTTGCGTAATGCATTTGCCCTTCCCATTTATTTTCATATATCAGCATACATGAGGCTGGGATATATAGTTATCGGGCGGTTTACTCCAGAGGGATACCCTCATATTCAGAGTAGCCGAGAGCAAGATTCATGTTCTCTGGAAAAAAGGAAATACGTTAGCATCTGGTCCTGGTTTACCAACCAGTATGATAGGTCACTTACGAAGACACTGTGTTGCTGCTCCCTTGAGTAGGTTGTCGATAGTGGCACAGATGACCACCCGCTTGCCGCTGGAGTGCACAGCAAAGCCACCGATCTCGACACCGTGACGACCGGCAATGTCCTTAACCAGAGGAGGCTCACCAACGATCTTCACAAGCTTCTCGCCTGCATATCGCTCCTGGTAGATGTTGCGAATATCCCGAGAGGTCATCTCTTGCTTCAGAGGAAGGCTAATGGTGTGCTAGAAGACGTCAGCTATTATATCCCAAGAATAAGAGACGGTACGTGAACCTACGTGGATACCCTGGAACCAAACGGCAACGTGGGGGATGAAGGCCACGCTCGTGCCGAGCTGGGAGCTGATCTCCTTTTCATGGATGTGGTCGGTCAAACTGTAGGGGATGATGTTGTTCGTAAGGTTGTTGACATCGTTCTTGGGGCTGGGCTTCGTGCCTGCTCCCGAGTATCCGGACACACCGAAAACAGTGGGCTCACCACTGAGGTGTGGGACGAGAGGAGCAATTCCGACCTGAGCGGCGGTGGCATAGCATCCAGGGTTAGCGATGCGGGTAGCCTTAGCAATGCTAGCACGGTTGATCAGCTCAGGAAGGCCGTAAGTCCACTTCGAGTCGAATCGGTAATCAGCGCTGAGGTCAACAATGACACCACCATTCTCAGTATTTTCGTTGACGGCATCGACAAAGGGCTTGCAGACACCGTTGGGCAGAGCCATGACCCAGCAGTCAATTTCACCGTTGGCGGCCATGCGACGAACGTCATCAGGGCTCAGGTTCTCGTATGTGATCTCACGCTTGTCGTAGCCCTTGAGCTTCTGGCCAGCCAGTTCACGAGAGGAGACATGACGCAGGTCCATGTTAGGGTGGGAGTTCAGGAGGTTGATCAAAGCCTGACCAGTGTAGCCACGAGCTCCGATCAGAGCGACACGGGCAGGCTTGGGGTTGGATGCGTTCTTCTCACCAAGAGGGGGGTTAGGGTTAGTCGTAGAGTATGCGCGGACGCCATACCCACCCATCGCGGCATTTCGACGACGGGCAGCACGAAGAGCATTTCCGTTGCTAACAGTCGAGTAGGAACGCTTCTGCTGCACAGATCCCTGAGCATGGGCAGCGGCAGCCTGGGCAGCACGGTGAAGTCTGGATTCGAGGTTGCCAGCACCAAGCATGTCACGGCCATGCTTGCTGAACTCGAGAACCAGTTCCTTCACCTCGTCACCGTTTTCGATGCCATACCAAAAGAGCACCTCGCCCTCACGGCTCAGGCTGCCTTCGGCCTTGTCGAAGAACCACGTCAGGTTCTCGTCGTCTTCCTTGACGGTCCAGACCAGCTTAGGGAAGTCCTTCTTGATGCTGGAGAACACGTTATCGGCGACGTTGGTCAACCAGCCGGACTTGGTGATGGTGAAAGTGGCGAGGTGAGCAAAGGCAGAGTCCTTCTGCGGGGGCAGGACCACAGCCAAAGCTTCCATGGGCTCGTCGAAGTAGGCCTTGAACTCACGGTCCTTGAGGCCTTGGACGTATCGGTCAACGGTGGCGCGAGCATCGAGACCCTCGCGATCG
This sequence comes from Paecilomyces sp. PK2413, assembly GCA_023624055.1. Lineage (NCBI taxonomy): Eukaryota > Fungi > Ascomycota > Eurotiomycetes > Eurotiales > Thermoascaceae > Paecilomyces > Paecilomyces sp. PK2413. The sequence goes on from JAMADQ010000002.1 coordinate 875,341, forward strand.
CGGACAAGGACGTCCTTCAGCTGCTCCAGGTCTTCGAACTGGGAGAGGGAAGTCTTGGTGTGGACCTTGTTGCCGCGTCGGATCAAGGTACCAGCGCCAGAGTCCGTGAACAGCTCCTTCTGGAGATCCGCAGGGTGGATGATGGCAACGCTCGAAGTACGGGGAAGGTCGCTGAGCAGCTCCTTCATCTCCTTGATCTTCAATCGAGTTCCGTATCGCACCCACCATTGGCCCATCAGATGGTCGTATTCCTCGTCGAGGTTGATGACAGAAATCTTCTCGCCGGTGTCGCCATTGAACAGACCACCCTTCTCAGCGAGATAGACGATCTTCAGCGGCTGGAGGGAGCGCGCCAGTTCTCCAGCTGCGACGTCCGCATTGACATTGAGGACCTGTCCGTCGGTGGTCTCAGCCATGGACGTCAGGATGGGAAGGCAACCAGCCTGAATGGCAGCTTCAATGGGAGCCTTGTCCACATTGTTGATCTTGCCAACCAACTGGTATCTCTCCTTGTCCAGGTAGTCCGCCGTGAAGACACCAGAGGTGATGGGACGCGCTCTGACACCCATGCTCTCCAGAGCCTCCACCAGCTTCAGGTTCTCCTCCAGGAACAGCTTTCTGGCCAATCCCAGTGTCTTTCCGTCCGTCACACGGATTCCTTCCTCAAATTGGGGCTCCACGCCGGCATCCTCGAGCATACGGTTGAGCTGAGGTCCCGCGCCGTGGACGACGATCGGGTAGAGACCGACATGGTTGAGGAACGCAAGCGCTGAGGACAGCGTCTGCAAGTGCTCCGTGATAATCGCACCACCAACCTTGATCACTGCGAACTGCTGGGACGAGACTGAGGTGAAGTGCGACAGGTACTGCTGGACCTCACGCTTGGAGCCAATGTTGCTCAACAACTGGACAACGGTCGAACGGGTCGAGAGCTGGGTATCGGCCGGGCGCGAGTAGTTGCGTCTCTGCAGGGCTTTGGGAGAAGCGACAGCAACACCGCGAGACCGCAACGCATCAGTCGTGTAGAGTCTTGCTGGGGATGAAAGGGCATGCGGTGCGGAGAGGGCACGGAGGGGCTTAGTCGTCGCAGCTCTCCGCACGGCAGGGCGAAGGGACAGCATCTTGTCGACCAGCATGCGGCAGCTTCAATTCCAGAGAGAAAAAGAGCCCAGGAGACGTCTCGACGAGCGAGGCAATACCCGAATGCAGGATACAAGACAAACCGCTGCCGGAGAGTTCAGGTTGGAGGAGTGGACAGGAAGGGATTTTCTACTCAGAATGCCCGGCTCTGAAATTTACAGCCGCCTAAGTCGGAGCACGTCTGGCTGGGTCCGGGGAGAGTTCGTTGGTGCACACTGCAGGCGGTGTCGCCAGGCTTTTTCTCTTTCTTTTTTCTTCTCTTCCAAGGATTGATTGATTGCCGCTCGGAAGTCCCTCAGTGAATTATTAACTAGTCAGATAACTAAATTAAGTACCCCATAGATTAGATCAATTGGAAATTGAAAAAAGAGCATAGCAAGAAGAGCCCTTTTCATGTGTTCCCATTCACATTATGAGTCATTTTCCCTGATATCTTCACAGACTATGTCCTCCTTATCCTGCTCACAGCCATTGCTCTTTGCCATTGGTCTATCTTTAACGCTCAGTCCCGTTCCATTCTATCCATTTCTCTCTCTCCTCCCTTCCGTCCGTTTTCTTTTTCCTGATCTTGTTCCTTTTTCTTTTTGCGCCAAGTTGGCTTGGCAGCGACTTTCGGAGGCTGGCCGACTTCCACTGCACCCCACGACAGTAACCATCACGCCGTGCTCTCCAATCAGCGAAATTGAGCAGACTAATAAATATCTCTGCTCGTCTTTCGTGGCGTAACATCGTCGACGCCGGGTCTCCTGCAGGTGGAGCCAGGATCTAATCAGATAACTGTCGTGTTTCGCGTGCCATTACCTTCTTAGACGAGCCGGTTACTGTACGGTCTGTGGGAAGGGCTAAGGTGCCGGCTCAGATATAACTAGTCCTAGCCGTCGTAGTCTCCTCCATAGCTCAGTGCCTTGCAGTGGAATACGAATGATTTTCATACATCTATGGAACAAGTTACACATCGACTGAGGGATCCGTTGCAACGCAATCGACAGCCCGACACACAGTTCATTATAAGTCGCTAAGAGGTACCAGGAGTAACAAAGACAGAACATGCAGCAATCACCAGGAGTATCATGTACAACTTCACCCTCGAGGAATCGTATGCCCAGCGCCCGTCCAAAGTCAGGTCAGCTCGCAGCATCGAAGGTGGAGGCATGGTTCAGTAGTCGTCAGAAGTCAGCTTATTCACGCCTGACCGAGAAGCATGGAGCGGAGACCAGAAGGACAGGGCTCCATCCGGGAGACACCGGTCCTTCAACTCTCCCCCAGGAATACACCGTAAAGGAATTAGAAAGGAGAAAAACGAAATCCGTGCCCAAAAAACAATTTTGCCGTATGCATCGACTCAGTGCTTCGTCGCGACAACTGCCAGCACGTTAGCCACTCGAATTGTCCGATTCTCCAGGGAAAGGGGAGCAAGAACTCAGACTTACCCGCAGGGACAACAATGACAATGATCAGGATGATGATACAAATGACCAGGCACACGCGCATCTTCATGTCCTTCCACCACATCTGCTTCCTCACACGGTTGGCACCTCTGCGGAAGCCCTGTGCCGATACAGCGAGGTTGTCGGTCTTGTCCTGAAGAGAGTCAAGGCGCTCTCCACGTTGCGACACCTTGTTGATGTTTTCCCGCATCACCCCCACGGTGTCATCGATTTGCTGTAGTCAACAAGTCAGCGCTGTTATCGCAAATTACACGATCGCAAATCTAGAGCGACTGAGCAAGCAGTGATCCCACTCCAATCCGCCAGGGCTTGCGCATCACTCGTCCTGAGCATTGTGATCGGGGCTCGAGTGTCGCATCCCCTGAAAGGAGCCGGAATGCGTTCATTTTTTCGCTGTAGCCTAGATAAAGCTTAAGGTCGAACGTACCGCCTGTAGAGCAGCAGTCCTCTGGTTTCCACCAGAGGGCGCGCTCGCACCAGAAGGGATATAGGGGTCGTAGGGCTGCTCGCGGTCGGCCATGGTGACGGTGGTGGTTTGGAGAGGTCGAGGTGGTCAAAGGAGTAGTGGCGTTTCCGGTTTATCTCGTAAAATCGTCAAGGGAGAGCTGGCAAGATTTGTCCAGGAGGCTGGGGGAGATCTCTGCTTCGATCGACGAAGAACAACGAGAACCTCAGCGGGTGGAAGGGAAAACGGGGGGTATCACTAGGCGGGTATCGAGCAGAGAGAGAGATGATGGGAGATGTTGAAGTGAAGGCAAGTCGAGAACAAGAGGGAAAGCAGCTGAGGCACTAGGTCGCTGACGGGGCGTGAATGGGCCGACCGTCTGAGTCTGGAGATGGCTGCGTTTCGGTTCTGTCGGGGCAGCCGCACGTGACTGCGCCGCTCGTGGCCGGCCGGCTATTTTTACGCCCGGCTGCTGCACCAGCGTCCAAAGAGAATAATAGCGCTCGTGAGTGTCTTATCAGGTTATTATTATCCTGAGAGCCGGATGATACTTCTTTACTTGAACTACAGTCCCGTATTCTGTCTGCGTGGTGGTTCATTGAGACCTCTGTTACGTGGTATTACTGAACCTTCGAGATTGCTTCTGCCTGCGTGTCTTGTTGCCGTGAGACGGAATGGCCAGACAAGAGACAGCATGGGGCTGTGCAGGCCAAAACAGCCACCTCGCGTGGCGATTAGCCCAAGGATGAGATGGCCCAAAGCCCAGCAACGCACGGCGAGTTCTTCAAATGGCAACTGTACGGTCCTATGGTAATGCCAACACCGGCTTGGGCAAAGTGGAATGTTCCATGGTCCTCCATCAATTCTTTCGATAATGCCAGTACAGTCCAAGGAAACATGTCTTCAGACCATCCAATCTTGCACCCAACGGACCGCCATCAGGATCTCCACTGGGCAATCTTGTTCCAGAATCGAATCTCGTTAGTCGTCCTGCAGCACAACACTAGTTACTGTGCCCATGGCCTGTGATGATCCGCGTCACGCTACGCCAATGGGAGCAGAAAGCGCCAGACCGGCCTCTCTCGAGACATTCTCTGCTCCAGAGGAAGGTACCTAGTATTGGCAAGCCAATCCTAGTCTGCGCCTTTGCTACCTGCACTGACAATAGCGCTCTCTCTATTTGAACCATCTGGGTTACGCTGGTCCTGAAGATAGCTCAAAGACGGACTCAGCTCAGCAATCTTTCTGACCCGATAAAACACCCAGCTAGGGACCTGCTCGATGCCATGACGTTGGAGAGGGCAATAAGGCTCCCCGGGGAGTTCCACACCTGGAGGAACAAAGTCTAGACCTGAAGATCGCGGGGTTCGGGCCCTATTTATCGTCCTTTACTCGATCGAGCGAACAACAACATCGTGACTTGCCCATGAGCTCTGGATAGCCTCCTCTACCATATACTCCCCTTTGTAAATTCTGCACGTTCAGGTTTCTGATGGCCAGGACACCAAGCGCATTCTGGCTGGTGGCCTCTGCCAGCGGGAAATGGAGCCAAGACCGGTACAAACTCTGGCGGGCGTCCTTCTTTTCCTCTTAAGCTCCTTGGCAGTGGAGGTCCTCAAGCCCGCGGCCTCCCGTGCAGTGACTTGGTGACTTGGCGATGGCCTCTCGGCGGAAAGAATTCGCATTCAGCCCTTGAAGCCGAGAATTTGTGACAGTCAGCTGTTCTTTTCTTGCTCAAGCTGCTCTTCCCAGCTTCTCTCACGCTCGTTATAACTAGCACGAAGCTCCCATGTATATCTACAATCCGTGGTATCCTCGAACTATATACTACACCACGTCAAGTTTACCCTGGCGGTTACTCGCTCGTTTCCCATAACCTTCTTTTCTTCAATCACTTCCTTCCTGTGGCTTTGATTCGAACTTTCCCCGCTAGCAAACCCCTGGCTCCCCGCTGAGTCCTTGGCTGTATTCTGAACGCGTAGGGGCTTCTCTCGTTCCGGCCCTTTAAAGAGGGAAGCAGCACCTCCAGTCTCCGGACGACTGCCTTGCAGGAGACTGACTGCCGTTCCTTGTGAGGCCTTACCAACGTACTACATCTTGGATATGATCGGGTACATTGTTTAATCGCGGTGCAAGTGACATGCATATAGGTTCCATCTCACTGGTCAAAGCATCCCTCTATATTATAATATTACCTTCCCTAATCCGAATTTGCCCTCTGCCCCAGCGTTAGCACGATCTTATTCTTTTTTGACATCCCTTTTGCGCAAACATGAGGCTACCATCATATATCTTCAGTCGAACCTGGTCATGGAAGCCACTCGCCTGTGCTGTGTTGCTGGGGGCCCGCATGGTACAAGCTGCTATTGATCTGGATCTGGACAACCCAGGTATGCGTTACTGAAGGCATATGATCTGCTGCCTATCAAGGAAGCAGATATATCATCGCCATGTCCAAGTTACTCACTTCCAGTCATAGAATCGATTAAGAATGCGGCGAAAACAGCAGCGGCTGGTATGATGAAATACTACACGGGGGATCAACCTGGTGATGTCCCTGGAAACCTTCCTGATCCATATTACTGGTGGGAAGCCGGAGCAATGTTTGGCGCATTGATCGACTACTACTATTACACTGGGGACGAGCAATACGTGGATGTAACAACCCAGGCAATGCTGTGGCAGGTTGGACCGGAAGTAAACTACATGCCACCAAATCAGTCAAAGACCCTGGGCAATGATGATCAAGGCTTCTGGGGCATGGCAGCCATGACTGCTGCTGAAACTAAATTCCCTAACCCTCCTGAAGACAAGCCACAATGGCTCGCGCTGGCGCAGGCCGTTTTCAATACGCAGGCTCCTCGTTGGGACAACCAGACCTGCGGAGGAGGCCTGAAGTGGCAGATATTTTCATTCAATAACGGATATAATTACAAGAACACGATTTCGAACGGTTGCTTCTTCAACCTGGCTGCTCGCTTGGCCGTGTACACTGGCAATGAGACGTACGCAGAATGGGCGGAACGGGCATTCGACTGGGTTATGGCTATTGGGCTTGGAACGCCTGACTATACGTTCTTTGACGGCACGGACGATTTACAGAATTGTACGAGTATAAACCACATACAGTGGTCTTACAACAGTGGCGTCTTCATGATGGGAGCGGCGGCTATGTATAACTTTGTAAGGCCACCCTGGTGTTAATCCTGCTTCATTGCCACTGAAAATCACACTAGACAGATGGATCGGAACGCTGGAAGACTCGCCTAGAAGGCATTATACGCGGAGCGAACATTTTCTTCGAGAACAATATCATGACCGAAGTGGCGTGCGAAAGCAATGGAAAATGCAATGTCGACCAACGGTCATTTAAAGCTTACCTGTCGCGATGGATGGCTGCCACTGTCAAACTAGCGCCGTTCACGCACGACCTACTCATACCAAAGCTGCAAGCATCAGCCATAGCGGCCGCTCAGCAGTGTAGCGGTCCCGATAATGCTTGTGGTTTACGATGGACAATGAGAGGACAATTCGATGGCAGCCTTGGTGTTGGGGAACAGATGAGTGCCATGGAAGTTTTTCAATCCAATCTGATCGACTTGACTGCAGGCCCCGTCACAAATACGACCGGGGGCACTAGTAAAGGCGACTACTCTGCGGGTACCGGAGCCTCTGATGATGACTCCCTGCGTGAATATAACGATGAGATCACCGTTGCTGATCGTGCTGGTGCCGGTGTGCTAACCGGTCTTGTTGTTATTCTTACGATGGGTGGGGCTTACTGGATGGTATCAACTTGAGCTTGGACTCAGTGTCCTGTCGATACCGTCTAACTGTGGTGTATGGCGTTTCGTTGGATACGGTCTGAAGTATTCACCGTTCAGCACAGGGATCGGACCTGTACTAGTATTGGAATTGTATATTATTGAATGCGCTCATCTGTTGGAAATTACATTTATCCATGACATAATGTTACACGCAATGCTCAAGGTAGAGTCAACGGTTACATATCCTCCAGACAAGGAGAACTTCGATCAATCTCAAGGGACTCTGCTAGCTCTTGAAATGGGAGCAAACCGAAGGATGCAGGTACCAATAACTTATCCTGCGTTATTTTATGATGGTCATCTGGCATTGCCAATGTTCAACGACCTTTTCTCTGTGATATTATATCTGCGGTCTATAATTCGTCGTGCCCGTTCTCGTTCCCCTCCTGCTCATCCTTCCTCTCTTCGGGTATTTCTTGATCCTCGACCGGCTGCACACCCGGTGCAGACTTCCCCTGCAGAATATCTAGTAGCATCTTGCCCACAGCTTTGGAGTGGATCTCGGCCTCTTGGTCATATATGAACACCTGATCCGTCTTCATATTGTGCACTGCAAGAGCTGGCAACAGGTCTGGCTGCACATCCAAACTTGCGGCAACGTGACTGTACTCGTTGGCATCAATAGTAACAAACGTCACGTAATCTTGGAGTTTCTTGGCCAAACGACCGAGAGAGCGCCGCAGATGTGCGCGAGTAGAAGGTCTGTCGTAGAAAATATAGGCGAGAAGCTTCGAGGGCTATATGTATACCCAAGTTACTTCATCAGCCCACTACGTCCTCCTTAAATATCGTATTTCCAAATCGATGAGAAAAGAAGAGAAAGAAACAACCGAACGAACCTGCATATAACCCTCCATATTCCTCCTATTCATCTCCCCAATAACATCCCGACTCATTGCCTCCACAAACTCCTCCACCTTGCTCCGCGAAAACTCCACCCCCGCCAGCGCCTCATTATTCCTCTCTGACCGCGTCTTATAGCACGCAATCGACGGAACAGGCAGACCATCTTTCGCCGCGAGGGCTGGGTCGAACGAGATCCCAAAAACGAAACGATCGTGGTTCTCGTTCGCGACGGATGTGTATATTTCCCGGATGAGATCGGAGGACGATGGTGCTTCGTCGGCGTCGCCTTCTATCGGCGGGAGGTAGGCGATGAAGACTTTATCGTCGATGGATTTGAATACGTTGATGGTTTCGTTGTCGAGGGTTGTTAGGGGTGGGAGTTGTTGTTTGATCATGAATGAGATTATGCTGGTTCTGGGTGTTAGTACTCATGTGCGGTATGAAATGTTTGAATGTATCATGTTTGTCGTGCTCGATATGGTCTGAAATAGGGGCTTTGTATAGAAAGAATAGGTTTCAAGAGAAACAAGATAGTCCACCTACGCGTCGGCTGCTCTTGGGCCCCTGTATCGAATATTATCTTCCAAGCCACGGAAGAGTCTCATGGTGGGATAGGCGTTGATAGCGTATTTTTTGCAGAGAGTCGTATCTTCAGTACAGTCGATGGTCACAATCGGCGCTGTTAACGTGGATGCAGCCTGCGAAAGTTCGGGGAGTAAAGCATTGCTTGGGAGGCTGGGATGATCGTTAGTTGAAGCTCTTTTATTTTGTCCTCATATGTGGAAGAGGATAACAATAGAAGTACCTTTCTGGCTATATAGATCGATTCGGCCGGTTCATGAGCTTGGTCCTAGTTTACGTTCAAGATTTTGAATTGTATGGAAACATACAGATATAACTATTGAGATGGTTAGTTTTCATCCAATTGAACTTTTACCGCATAACTGTCAATTTCAAGGGTTCGAAGAGCCCATACATGTAGCAAGAACCATATCATTCTGCTCGACTATCGATGTGAACTCCGTCTCTGATATTCTCGGGACATCGTCCCCGCTCGCAAAAGAGCTCTGGAGACCACTGCTCAACAGCAACAAACTCCATATACTTCGGAAATATGACCGTACCATTGTGATTTATGTCTATTGGTCACTTTTTTGTTTCTCAAAGCTTCACCGTCTCGCAATAAAGAGGATGGTATTGAATGTATGGACAATTGAAGAACCAGTCGACAGAAGAAAGCAGTCCGCCCTGTAAAAACAGACAGAAAATTAAAAAGCTCACAGAGAAACTACGACGACACAACCCCACATGACGCAAAGAGACATTCTTTTCTTGGAGCCTCGAACAGACCATAGTCAATTCTGATTCGTTGTGGTTGAGGTGTAGATCAGGAGCCGCGGAGCTCCCGAGACAAGATCCATACAAGTGGTGTTTCATCGTGCGAACCACTTCTGTATCAGCCCCTGTGTGGTACTTGGTTCTATAATCAGATAAGGAAGTGTCGGGAGCTGTTCTTTTTTGGATAATCACTGTCTCAACGCAAAAACTAATTACACCGTAGAAGGCGTTTTATTCTTATATTTCCAGCATCTGGAGGGGCTATCTGCGCTTTCTCTGGGAGCTGTTCGGACTGATATCCTTATCTCAAGTACTCCTCGAGGGTTGTATAGGAAACACAGCATGCGACGCACATCATTCTACCAATTTATTGGTGCGATCGCTTCTTTATGCTTCGGCATTGTAGCTGCGAAGCAAATAGTTGTCGGGAATAAGGAAAGCGTATCCGAAACAACATGTCCAGAACATCATTATAATGTCCATATCTTCTCCAAAGATCCTTTGGTCATTTATATACCTGACTTTATCACGGAGGAAGAAGCATCACATCTTCGAGAAATTACGTATGTACTGCCAGGATATCAAAACAAAAAGCTATTTTGTATTGGAAGTCCAGTCCCTGACGCATCGATAGGAAGACCCAATTCACCAAATCCGAAGTTGTCGATGAAGCCGGCAACAGAATGAACGCCACGACTCGCAATTCTCGCTCGACCAGCCCTCCACGCGACGATGTGATCCGTTGCATCGAGAACCGCGCTCTCGCGTTCCAGGGATTCGATATCCCGCGCTCGCATCTCGAGCCTCTCCAACTAGTCGCGTATGAACTCGGTGAAAACTACCAGCATCATACGGACTGGTTCGAATCTCCATCCCAGACGACCGCCGAGGTGGGCGGAAACAGACTCACTTCCTTCTTTGTGTATGTCACTGCCGAGGACGTGACAGGGGGAGGGACTAATTTCCCCATGCTCGACGCGCCGGCGGACGAACGATGGTGTGAATTCATCAATTGCGACGAGCCGTGGGATGCAGGCGTGACCTTCCGTCCTATTCCGAGGAACGCAGTGTTTTGGCAGAACCTGAAGAAAGATGGGACGGGGGATCGCGCGACGCTGCATGCGGGATTGCCGGTGACGAGTGGGAAGAAGATGGGCATGAATATCTGGACGCGGCAGGGTCCATTGAGTGAGCTGTATCGTGGAAAGGATTGAGATTCTCTTTCTGATCGACTGCGATGAGACATATCAGCTGTGAAGTAATATTCCATGTAATGAGATGAGGTTGTCATTGTTCTTCCATCTGGAAAGGGCCCTATGTGAAGATGCTAAAAGCGTTATAATATACATATTAGTGTAACTATTGATTCCAGTGAGAAAAGCCGTAGGCGTCGCTTCGTAGCTGAGACAGTCATATAATACAACCAAGAAAAGACTGCCCTCGGAACCGATTAGACAATGCTCCGAGGACGCGCAGGTATCATGTAGACATTCGCTCATTTTCCACCCTGTAGTTCTTTTCGCATTTCCTCCCGTTGTATCCTGGCTTCTTCCTTGGCGCGGACCGTACGCGCTTCCATCTCTGCACGTTTCCTGTCTGCGTCTTCTTGGGCAGCCACCCAGACTATTGCGCAGAACAGTTAGCCCTTACACAGCATGGAAAGTATGAAACGATTATCTTTCGATGGAGTTGTTCAGGTGCTGAATGGGGGTCATATTCAGTCGAGACATACTAGACTTGTCCGATTTTGACCATTCCTTCAATTTATTAACGTAGTCATCGAATTCCTTCTCGCGGCGATTGCGGTTCTCAAGACTCTTCTTTTGAAGGTCGGGGTTATATCTCTAGAGTGAAAAGAAAGTGGTCAGTTAGGCATTCCGTCATGCAATCGGGATAATTAAGCAATATGAGGGATGTTGGATAGTTTCAACACTTGGAAACGCACCTTAAAAAGTTCCTCCTCTGACGGACGGATGTATTCAACGAATGCCGGACCACCAACGCAGAGCACTATGGCTCTAAACGGGTAAAACAGTCAGTAATTGTATCGTCCTGATGGATCATGATGGAAATCGCAGGCGTTTCTAGGAGGGGAAGCTCATACGCTCCGGCCATCTTCAACCAGGTACCTGCGCGCGACATTGTGAAGGGCTGAGATTATTCGCAAACACAGCAAATAGAGAGAGGCCTAAAACATTCAGTGAAACCCAGAATGGAGCAATGGCAGTCTCCGTCCTGCAATGAGACTGGATGTATATTATTCAAGAAGAATTGCCTGTCCATCGAAAGCGCGCAAGTTGCCGCAGCTGGAGTGTGGCGCATTAAACTGTCTGTGGCGCAGCTCTCGGGAGCTGCCACATCCCGTGCAGCCCATCACATCGAGGCAATTTGAATAACATGGAACTCGGATTCTGCAGCTTGTTTTCCATATGCTTGATCCAGAGGAATTAAGTAATTATATCAATCCGAGTTTCAGATGATTCATGGGTGACTGACTCAATGAATCCCAGTCTAAGCCCCTCTATTAAATATCCTGGGGCTGGGCTTCTGGATGGAAACGGTACAAAGGAAATGGGATTGCCGAACATAAGAGATCCATATGGGCGTGCCCTCACAGAGCATCACATGGGCTCCAATGCTTTTTAGCCTGTCAGCCGCCTATACCTGTGGCAGTGGAATTTCAGCGCGTTGTAGCGTTGAGATTATTGTCTAGTGCATACCCTAAATCTTGCATGTATGAGCCGAAATATCATCCGATACTGCGCTCAGGCCCAAGAATCTTTTACCAGGCCAGCCACTTTGGAGTAGAAGGAGGATTTCAATGAACTTCCTTTTCTGCATTTTTCTTTGTTGTGTGCTGGGTCAATGGAACTCTGTTCAAGATGACGATATACGTATATCACTAGAACCAACTTTTTTTTGTAAAATCAGAGCAGCAAATGGATTCAGGGCCCTTAGAACAATCTCGAGGAGTTAGACGATTACTCTGAAATCTAATCCATTCACATAAGAATATTGTACCTAAGCGGCAATCGTATACGGCGTTGAGTCTATACAGGCGAAAGGAAAATTATCATTAGTGACATTATCAGCAACCATACGGGCTTTAATTGCACGTTTCATGTCCGAGTTAACAAGCCATGAAACAACCGTCAGGCCGTATTGGATGAGACGCCAATTGCGCCGAATGCAACACGGCCTGCAGATCTAGAGGCCATTGACGTCAGGAGCAACATATCCTTATATCCACCGAAATTGGATGCTTGTGCGGGAATGGGGAGGTAAGCGCATTTTTCAATGCCGTTGGCTTCCCAGATAGGAGAGTCGCCAATAATGGCCGGGCGTCGAGAAAGCCGTTTGCGCCACAGGGAAAGGATGGAGATAGCAGCCATCCCAGCAGTGTGGAGAGCCAGCGTGAACAGGGCGCGTGGAACAGTTATCTAACCTAACTAGCCACGATCGCATCACACCAAACCCCTGATCTACATAGACCTCATTGGCCTCTGCTTTACCCGCAAGCCGTTCGGCCCGCCAGGCACAATTCTCCCGATGACGGAGCGTACGGGGTAGGGGGAGAAGCAGAATGAAGGTATCAGAAAGACTAATAGCTTAATTCTCATCAGATGCGTCGGAGGAGAGGGTCGAACCATTCTGCTCTTTGCGGGGCTGTACGGCGTAGAGCAAGGGCTGGATTCCACTTGACCATGGTAGCATGGGAGGATGCATCCTTTCGAGAGGGCCACAGGCGGAGTGCCAATACCACAGTTAATATAACTTGGTGAATCGGTCGTCTCTAGCAGTGGAAATGGCGGATGTGCCCTCCTCTGCAGGAGCCTGCCAAAAGGACGAATCCGCTGGACAGTCCACCGCTGTGTAACGTAAAGGATCAGCGTCCAAGACAGACAGCAGCGGCGGGGTGAAGAACGAACCTGTACCACAGCCTCGTAGACTCTAGAGAGACCAAAGCCCTACGCCGGCGCCGTGGGTCGCGAAAAAACGTTCATCGTCGTCGGGATCCCCGGCCGGACGGCGAGCTGCGCGAACAAGTCAGCGGTGCATTTTCTCCTGTGTTCAGCTCATCGAGGGCTGCGCCAATCGGCGAGATAGGGCAGGGACAAGAGGACAGAGAGGTGGAACCGGCAAAGTCTGTAAGACTAGGTGTACGGTGCTGCGTGCTGGTTGTTCGTTCTCCTGAAGGCGCCAGGAGATGCTAATGCGGTAGATTAAACTGTCCCCTCCACTTGTTCGGGCCCGACAGGTGATCGCTGCTCCCCTCGGAGTCGTGAGACCGACACCGCAGAAAATTGTTCGTGATTCTTAGTTATTGCAGTCGCCTCTGCTGCTTGTCTGCGGCTCTTCACAGTGGTTATTATCGTTCTTGTTGTTATTGTTCCTCCTACAGTTGCTTCTCGACAGTGCCAGCAGACGATAGCCCTGCGGATTCTGTGTTGCTGGCGCGCAATGCGATAGGGATCGAGACTCATCTACTCTCTCGCAACTTCATGCCAATGCGCCCTTCTGCATCACAATCCCTGTTGATAGCTGTCCGCATTGGCTCTCTCCAGAGCTCCTTCGAGCTTCAGATTCGGATTCGTCCCGGTCTCTTGGCTCCTCCGTCGCGGCTCTCTGCGTAGCGTCCGTTCCTATCGGCCTCAGCTTAACTAAAACGCCCCTGGGTGAGACCCACGCCCCGCGGGCATTCACGGTCCTTTTGTTGTCGATGATTATAATGGTCAGGACTAACACATTTCAATCCTGAGCAGGCGTTGCCAAGTACACTTATTCTCCGTCCCAGAGCTCGGCCGAGCGAGTCTCTGTCAACTGCATAAGACAAAAAACGACTCCTCGAATCGACGGTGAAGCGGAGGATAAGACGATTGTGTTGATAGCACACTGGAATGGCTTATCCTCAGCGAGCGCCGCCGCAGCGGCCTCCTCCTACGAGACAATACGACAATCCCTATACTCAGGCTGCGGGCTGGCAGGGTCCGCCGCAGAATGGCTATGATCAAGGATACCAGGATTACGGTTACGATAACTACGACGGCTATGGCGATGCTGGATACGGAGGTCAGCAGGCTTATCCCCCGCGGTCACAGTCGCGACCACAGCGCGGTGGTTACGGAGGACCGCCAAACAAATATGGATCCGACGGTCGAGGCAATCCGGGTGCGAGACGACCTCCGCCAGGTGGTCGAGGTGGCAGGCCGATGAATCGACCTCCTCCGCAGGGGCGAATGAGACCGCGTGAGTAAGAGTTATTGGACAGAGATGAACAAGAACTAATGAGTTTTCAGCACCGGGAGGACCACCACCAAACGGATATCCGGACAGGCGCAAGGGCCCTCCGAGTAGTGGGATTGAGAGGCAGATGGCAGGCATGGATTTGAACGATAGATCGCCGCCGGTGGGCGCCCCAGACCGACCACATACCTCTCACTCAAATCGATCTGACTCGTCGAGACAACAGAGCGCTCACTCATCTCCAAGAGAGTATAGAAACCCGCGTGGTCCACCACCTGCTGGATATGGCCCGCCGCGAGGTAGACCTGAACGGCCATACATTGACCCCAACGTTCCCCCAGTGATGCCGCAAGCAAAGAGAAGCGCAACTATGCCCATTGACTCGCCAGCGCACTCGGGACCACACTATCCTGGACAGTCTTCATACCAGGAACACACGCCCACTTCAGCTGCTTCGTACGGTGCGGATGCTTACGGTCAGCCTCCAATTGTAAGGCCGTCCACTACGACTGGCTACAGGCCTACTCCCGCGACGATTCCTCGGTCAGATGCAGCAGGCTACCTTGCTCAGCCTGCGCCCGCAGACGACAGGGACGCCTCGGATGATGACTTCTTGGATCATTACTTTGATTCAGCAGAGGGCGATGAACACGATATGCCCAACTTTGATGCTATGCCGGCCAACCCTCAGAATCACCAGGACCACTTGATACCCGGAGTCGAAGATCGAAAGCCCCCGGTGCCAGCTGCTGCTCAGTCCGGAGGCCAATACGCTGCATACAACCCAGGGTTCTCGGCGCAGGCGCACAAAGCTCAGTCGCAACCTGACCTCCGATCGAATCATCACAACGAGCTTGCAAATGCAGGATTTCAATTTGATCTCCCTAATGATCAGAACGGATACGGAGACCCGATGGACAGTCAATATCCCCCAGGCACCCGGGGACCACCTATGCCGATGTATAATGAAGGCTACGGAGGGTATGGATCTCCACCACAGCAATATGGCGGGCCGATGCAAGACAATGGCCCTCCACGACCTTATAGGTCAAACCAACCCGGTGTAGAACCACAGGAGTTCCAGCCCGTTGATCCCCAAAACCCGGACGCTCTCCCTGCTCACCCGACACCCTTCCGACCAGGGCTTGATCAAGGGCCCAAACCCGCTCCAGTGCGACAGTACGGCGGACCTGCCGCTGGTGCTTCTGGGCCTGGTCAGATGCCTCCGCAACCCATGCCTGGAGCAGAACCAGATTCAGGGCCAGTCACTCAGCAAGAGATTGAGCGCCTGCAGCTAACAGTACGCAGCCATCCGGAGGATCAGAAGTTGCAGTTGACGCTGGCAAAGAAGATGGTTGAGGCTTCGACTGTTCTTGTCAATGCGGACGGAATGCTGGATGCTAAAGGAAAGACCAAGGCGCGCGAGAAGTATATCATGGATGCCTACAAAATGGTGAAGAAGCTTGTACAAGCCGGATATACCGAAGCCATGTTTTATCTAGCAGACTGCTATGGTCAAGGGCAGCTGGGCCTGGAAGTTGACACGAAGGAAGCTTTCCATTTGTACCAATCTGCTGCAAAGCAGGGACATGCGGAATCCGCTTACCGTGTGGCCGTGTGTTGCGAACTGGGCCAGGAAGAGGGCGGGGGGACGAGACGCGATCCGTTCAAGGCCGTCCAGTGGTACAAGCGTGCTGCATCCCTGGGCAATACGCCCGCAATGTATAAGATGGGAATGATTCTCCTGAAGGGTCTCCTGGGACAGCAGAAGACCCCACGGGAAGCCATATCATGGCTGAAACGTGCAGCAGAACGCGCAGATGAGGAGAATCCTCACGCCCTTCACGAACTCGGTCTGTTATACGAGAGCGCTAGTGGCAACGACATCGTTATCCGGGATGAAGAATACTCAAGGCAGCTCTTCCACCAGGCTGCCGAACTTGGATATAAATTCTCTCAGTTCCGACTCGGGTCCGCATACGAGTACGGCCTCATGGGTTGCCCTGTGGATGCGCGTCAAAGTATCATTTGGTACACTCGTGCGGCAGCACAAGGCGAACACCAGAGTGAACTTGCCCTCAGTGGTTGGTATCTGACCGGCGCCGAAGGTATCCTGCAACAAAGCGACACTGAAGCGTATCTATGGGCGAGAAAGGCTGCCTCGGCTGGTCTTGCGAAGGCCGAGTATGCCATGGGCTACTTTACGGAGGTTGGCATCGGCGTCGTCTCCAATCTTGATGACGCTAAGAGATGGTATTGGCGGGCAGCTTGTAAGTTGTTACATTTGCTTCCGCATAACTCATGACACTGACAATTATACAGCCCAAAACTTTGATAAAGCTCGCGAACGCCTCGAGGATCTCAAAAAGGGCGGTGGCCGGATACAAAAGACGCGAGTCTCTCGTTCCAATGTCACCAGACAGAACGAAGGCGATTGCGTCGTCATGTAGAAAGAAAACAAACATATCCTTCCTTCCCTTCCATCCTTCACATTTTTGTGTGCATTTTGTTTTCCTTCTTGTCCATGGGATACCCATAATTTTTGCACTTTCTCCTTTATTCATACTTTTGAGACTGTCAGGATCAAGCATACCCTTACGGTTGCAGATCTGTCTTTTCCGGCAGGACTGGGCATATTCTTTTTCGGCGGCTGTGACCTTCATGGCCTAGATACCTTTATTCTTAGTTTGAGGGCAGCTTTAAAGATTTCGCAGAACAATGTGCAATCGAGGGTTGCAGACATGAGGCGATGACCTACAATGCAAACTCTTATGACATATTCGACTTGAGTATCGAAACGCGGCGTATCTCTGTAAGAAAAAATAGTTGCCCCGTATAACCCTCTGCCTAAACAAATATGATTATGATCTAGAGCACAGGCAGGCTCCAATGTCTCCACGCTTGTTAGTAACTACCAACTCGACGCAGGATATTGCCACATTAATTCCAGAGGCACCATATCTGTAAATCTCTATTAGAAATTGAATCCACTTCCAATTATCCAACTTGTAATGATAATCAAATCCTTATTAAGCATTGGAATAACTGAATAATACCTACAGGCTTGGCAATTTACAACGGCCCGAGAACCGCGGATAGATTCCGCGCTGCCCGATTTCTCTCGCATTCTCAATTGTAAGCTGGCTTTTGCTTACATATCTCTATGCCCGCATAACTAACTAACTAGTAGTATTAATGCAACAGCGGACGGTGCTATATAGCTGGGATTCTAAAATCCCGTACCTAGTTCTAATCTAGAGTCCTTTGAGTTTTCATTGGTAGACTTCCTTTCGACATCGAGACTTCTTGCATCTTAAGGTTCGGATCCCTGTGGGATCGAATCCTTCCAACTCATCTGTCTTTCATCTACATAAAAAGAGAAAGGTGCAATCCTATTTGTCCGGCATTTCGCCATCTGGAAGGGCTTCTACCTGATACTTGCCATTCTGAGAGAATTGTTTCTAATCCGACATCACATCACATCGGAAACAGAAAGAAGAGGCGAGCAGAATCAATACCCTCCTCCCGCTACCGACTTTCCCCGCCAGATTCTGGCCTCTACAACCACTATTCTATACTCATATATATGTCTTCGTCTCCCACCAATATTCCGCCAAACGACCCAAGAATCAACCAGGGACATCAGGAACATAGGACGACCGGTAGCAGACCGAGCACAAGCACGTCTTCCGTTTCTACTTCTACCTCGCCCACCACGATCCTCCTCGCCATCCTTTCCGTTCTTTCCGCGGTCTTGATTGCGTATCTGGTCAATTGCTCAACCACCGTCTCTACAGACGAGGACGCCTCCACCGTGTCGAGATTCTTCCCGTTGACACGGCTGTTCAGTAGTAGACAGTCGGTTGTTCGACCGGTTGCGAATTCAGTAGATCATCAGCTCAAGTCGAGCATTGCTAATCTTGGGACCGAGGGCAGCGGGTTCAAAATGAGGACGCCAGTCTATTTCATTAGTCATGGAGGGGTGAGTTGTTTTCGTTACGTCTGTTTTGTTGCTGATCTAGAAATACTGTACTTGGTTTGCTTAATCTATAAAGAGGGGATTTGGAGTTTGGACTATGTATTATGGTATATTATGAATGTCAAGCTGACCCTGTCCGCAGCCGAATGTCATGTACGAGCGTGACCATCCTGCATATGCCAAATTACAGGAACTTGGCCGTGAAATCACGACCAAGGTGAAGCCACGCGCGGTGGTGGTCTTTTCGGCCCATTGGCAAGCGGGTCGGGACACGATTCAGGTGAACACGGCTGAGATTACGGATTTGATTTATGAGTAGGTCTTAAGATATCATATTGAACTAAATAAATGACAGGAAACGAAGAATCTGGCTGACAACTGGCAGTTTCTACGGCTTTCCAAGCCACTACTACAAGGAAAAGTTCCCCAATGTAGGCAGCAAAGAGATCGCTCAGAAGGTCATGGATGCTCTGCGTGATGCTGGTATCAAAGCGGAGGGAGTCAAGAGAGGTCTTGATCACGGTGTCTGGGCTGGGTTCAAGTGTGGTACGTTCGTTCTCTGCGGTTCTAAGGAGATATATGATTAATATATGATTATAGCGTTCGATCCCGAGACGAATCCACTGAAGGTTCCGATTGTGCAGGTATCTTTGTTTGGAACTGAAGACCCGGCTCAGCATTACAAATTAGGACAGGCCTTGTCGAAGCTGCGCGACGAGAATATCCTAATCATCGGTTCCGGAATGGCGGTGCACAATCTACGCGACATGCACTTCACATTTGGGGACCCCAGGCCTCTACCATACACAGTCAGTTTCGATGAAGCGCTCAAGGACGCGGCCACGGCTCCGGTAGAGAAGAGGGAGCAGGCCATGGTTGATCTGTTGAAAAGACCAGACGCAAGACAGGCGCATCCTTTCTTTGATCATATCCTTCCTGTTCACATCGCAGCCGGCGCGGCCGGAGATGATAAAGGCAGGAGACTGTGGACTCTGAAGTCGGGAAGTATGAGCTGGGCGCAGTTCCGTTTCGGCGAGCCTGCCACCAATGGCTCCTTGTAACTTCTCCGGATGTAGTAAATCAGATGTAGTTAATCGAATATAGTAAAACAAGTCAATTATCAATGTCTCGCGTGAGTCGTCAAGATTGTAGAAGGAATTTCATTTCATGTATAGGTACAGACGGAATCGCTCGAGGGCGGCGCAATGCATAAACAGACATAGAACGCAGATTTTTTCAGCTATACAGTCTTCACCAGCGAGGTCACCTTCTCCTCGATCTCCTTGTCAGACAGACCTGGTCGCAAGAATGTCAGCTTTGATATCTTTTTTGCGGGAGTTCATGGGAACCAGAGAGTAGATATAACTTACCATTCAGCATCTCAAACTTCTCCTTTCCCAGAGCTATAGAATAAATCGCACCGTCAGTCAAACAGACTCAATTCAACGACATTTCCATGGCCTATGTTTCGTACCATATCTCGCATAGACACGCGGCTCCGTGCCCGCGGCTTCCCGCATCAGGATGGGAATGTATGGGTTGTTCTTCTTCATCGTGGGGTAAGCGCGCTTGAGGAATGACCTGTTGTTCAAGAATCAGCACAAAATCCTCCAATTGGCATTTCTAATCCGGTAGACATCGACAGATCACGTACCTCGTAGCCTCGCTGTGTGCGGAGGTGTGGCAGAAAAGGAAGCGGAGCTCCTTCAGGCCCTGGGAGAATGCGTACTTGGCGGACATGTCTGCGGATTTTTGGGGACGAGGAGTCGGAGTCTCCGCTACTGGATAACACAGACAGGAAATGGGTATCAATTGAGTGGACGCAGGAGAACCCTCGAGCAGAGACAAGCAGAGCGACGAGGGGAGAGCAGCGCAGAGCGATAACTAGCAGGTTGAGGTTGCAGGCTGAGCAAACGGACCAATCGGGGCGCGTGTAATGACCTAGCTGAGTCATCCGGGAATAAGAGAGGTTATGCCCGGACATAACTGGCTGACCTAATCAAGGCTTGCCTAATCGGGCATCTTCCCCAAAGAAATCGGCCGGTGAGAAAGAGGAACGGATAATCCGCCGAGATCGCCCGGACTGACCTCCATTGCTATCCGCATAATAATACTACTGATCCTGTTCTCTCTCTTGCTGCTGAAGGATCAGATATCCTCGTTTAATCTCCAGAGACCTACATCGTGCGAGGATTTTCTTTCTGTTTCGTCATCCTTCCTCTCCACTCCCTTCGCAGCGGCTAAAGTAGCGGAGTAACCGCCCGACTTGAATCATCAGCTGTCGCGCGACATTACCAATCTACTCCTCATTTCAACCACCGCACATACAGACGCCCAACATGTCGACATCTCGCATTGGCCTGCGCTTTTTTCAGAACACCAGAGCTGCATACCGCAATGCCTCTGCCCCCTTCCGCAGACAGGGCTTCCAGGGCCGTCGGTTCCAGAGCTCAGAGACTGGCGCCGCGGCGCAGCAGCAGCAGCAGCAGCAGCAGAGCGCTTTCCAGCGTCTATGGAACAGCCCTATTGGTATCAAGACGGTGCATTTCTGGTGAGTCATTCGCACATTCTACGGATTATACTTTTTGGAGGACTCTTGCTAACGGTTGGATTCGCGATGTTCAGGGCTCCCGTGATGAAGGTACATACCATTGAATCCATATCCTGATGAAAGGACATAATTTTATATGACGGCCTACGGAATATAATCATGGGAAATAACTATTATTGGAGCGCGGAAAGCTAATGTTCTCTGTGTGTTTCAGTGGGCTCTTGTCATCGCAGGTATCGCCGACTTCGCTCGTCCAGCTGAGAAGCTGTCTTTGACCCAGAACGCTGCCCTTATGGCCACTGGTGCCATCTGGACCCGATGGTGCCTGATCATCAAGCCCCGTAATGTCCTGTATGTTCTGTCCCTATAGCTTGCGCCCGCAGTGCGCTCGATCTCTTGTGAACAACCTTACTGACCTCGACCTAGTCTTGCCGCTGTCAACTTCTTCCTGGGATGTGTTGGTGTCGTCCAGGTCAGCCGTATCTTCCTCTGGAGACGCAGTCAGACCGGCTCTTCAGCTGAGGCTGCCAAGGAGATCGAACACGAGGTGGTCGACTCCGCCAAGGCAGTCGAGGAGAGCGCCAAGGGAGCTCTGCAGAAGAGCAACTAAAGCATTCAAAACACATATATCCTATACCATGTATAGACAACGGGAGTTTCTATCAGGGAAGATGCCGTGACTCTGATAGCCAGTCTCCATCAATACACCTGGGGTGGTAGATTACAAAATTTAAAGCTATTTATGAATACTATTATATCCTCGAGTATCAGCCTTTGTGCTGGACGTCTCATTGAGACCTTACAAGGGTCGGGCATGTTGAAATTTCTTCAGGTTATTGAATGTCCTAGCAGACCAATGGTGCTACTATCTAGAATGTTGGACAACCAGAGCTTCAGACCTCAGACCTCAAAGGACCCCATCACAGCAACAGGATCGACTTGAGTCACGCTGGCGTCGAAAGCTACATCCAAACGCCAGTATGAATCCCTCTCAGATAACTAACTCCGGAAGAGAATTTCATTTCTTCTCAGGCGGGGTATAAGTCGCGTTTCCCTTGCCGTCATTGTAGTACGTGCTGCCGTTAGAGTTGGAATAGTAGTACGAGCCGTTTCTGTGCACCCAGTATTAAAAAGAAAACAGACCATATGCGGTTCAATATTTAAAATCAGACTTCTTAGAAACTTACGCGTTGGAATAATGATACGCATCACTTCCGTAGCCGTTAGAGTTGCTTCCAGTTCCGTAGTCACGGACACAATAGTGGTTGCCCTGGAGTATATCAGTTAATCAGGCTGTATGGTAATTAGACTAGATAGTATACTACTATTCAAACCAGATACAGTCCATTGCTTTCTCATGGTGTATTCGCTGAGGGTAGAGGGTAAAGGGCACCCAGATGTCTTACCTGGCTATTAGTTCCCGAGCTAACGTAGTTGTAGTCACCGCCAGATCCCTTTTCAGAAGGCATTGTTGATATTTGCTTGTGATCTTCTGTCTTTATATCCTTTCTGGTTCGTACGTGGATTGATGATTGTTCCGTCTTACGATCTGACTTGATGGATGACGAGGTAAACAGATTAGAAGAACCCGAGGTAGGAGGAAGAGAAGGAAAGAAGAAGGGGGGAGATTTAAACTTCATCCAGACTGATCAACCTGATGATGCGGTGAATGATATTACACAATTAACATCCATTGCTGAAGGATTGGCCCTGTCTAGTACCAAAGAAAGCGGAGACTACCCTCGAGATTAGCTTAGTACCATCTTTGGTAGTATCCGTATAACGCGTGCTAGTTGGTGATCGGCGACAACAATCCATGGAATGGAAACGGCTGGACGGCTCCGATACTCGATATGTGTTATTATTCGGTACTATGCTTCGGATCCTACATATGATGCTAGATTTCGGATGCAATATGGTAAATTCGTTTGCTCTCCACGAAGCTGAAAGGTTCATTATTAACGCTTTGAAAAGAAACAGATGATGAAATACATAGATCAAAAACATGAAGCTGTTTAACCAAGCGTTTGATGGTTATATAAAGATGGGTAATAGTGCAGATATACATCCAATCCATGGTTAGTATATAGCAGAAAACTGCTTGCCAAGATTCGTGCTCGGCTAAGACGTGTAGACGTGAAAGTATATATACTTCCACAGGACACCAGACAGCTGGTATCTTAGTTGGCAGTATACAGGCGAACATGAACACCCTTGTCATGGGCCTGGGTCAAGGTGTGGTTCATAACGGGCTGAGAGCCACGATCAGGGCCCGAGTCTGCATTCTCTAGAGCCTGGAAGCGCTGCAGCAGCTTGATAATTACATAGCTTGCTTCTGTAAGTGCATATTGCTCTGTTTCAATTGCTCACGGTTAGAAAATCTGTGCGGTTCAATTGGAGAAGATAGGAGATGCTTACGGCCAAGGCAGATACGGGGCCCTCCGTTGAAAGGCAGGTATTCCCATCCCTTAGGAGTGAATTCGGCCCATCTCTCAGGGCGGAACTCGTCCGCGTCTGCACCCCAGATATCACGGCGTGTGTGAAGAGCCCACACGACATAGCGGACAACTGTTCCCTTTGGAATGAAAATTGGCGACCGGCCATCTGGTCCACCACCGACGGGGAGAGTGGTGTCTCTGATGGCAGTACGTCCATTCGCTGGAACCGGAGGAAGAAGTCGCAGTGCTATGACAAGTCAGCTTCAATATCCGGTTTTCCTTTTGGCTTCTTGAAGTCCTGCAAATTCTAACCTTCGTTAACGACATATCGCAGATAAGGCAAGTCTTTCATGGAGTGGAAGTTGATATCCGCGCCCTTCTCAGCATCAGTGCCGAAACGTTCCACAATCTCCTTCCGGAGAGTGCCCCAAACTCTCTTGTTGCGAGCCAAGAAATAGAAAACCGAGCTGAGAAGACTAGAAGTGGTGTCCCGTCCAGCGAGCAAGATATTCAACATCTGATCCCGCAGCGCCTTGCGGTCCTTTGTTTGCAGGGCAAGGGCTTCAAGGAAGACGTAACGGCCCTGCTCATTCGGAACTCTCGCCTTTCCACTTTCGACATAGCGGATGGCCTTGTCCACATAATAGTCGACGAACTGGTGGACGAGCTTGTTTGCCTCGCGGAACTCCTTGGGGTTGATCAACCAGTAGAAACCCTGGGCACGACCGCGCTGGGCCAGGACGTCTTGAGAATAGTTGAAAGCATCCGCGAAACCTCGTTTGCCTTCTACGGACTTCTCACTAATTCCGATCTGGTTGTTAGTTGCAGACACGAGCGAATCAACAGACTCTCCGAACAAGAAATCAGTGGCGGAATCCAAGGTCAAACGGAAGAAAAGCTCCTGGATGTCAAAAGGAGTTCCGTCCATCGGCATCGCATGGATCAGTCGCTGCACATGAATGTCCAGCTGGTCCAGATCGGCAACCTGTCATATAACTAATTAGACTGGCTCCAGCTAGTGATTCTTATTGTCTTTTATAGGGTTATTACCTGATCTCTGGTGAACTGCGGACGCAGGAGCCCTCGAGAATGGGACCAGCCAGCCCCATCGAGAGTGAAAATACCATCTCCAAGAAGAGGGCCGAATACTTCATGACGGCGGCCGAATGAGAAGTCCGTGAACTGAGTCGCCAGCACGGCCTTGATGTTCTCCGGCTCAATCGTAAAGATACAGTTGGTTCCGAGAATGTTCATGAGGTAGGTAGTTCCATATTGCTCGTGCAGTTCCCTGATCCGTCCGACGAACCGCTTCTCCTTTCCGGCTTTCTTCAAGTCACGGAAGGAGTCGATACCAAAGAAACCAGCGGGGACAGTAGCACGCGGGGGCTTGCAAGACAGCGCTTTTGCCTGTCGTCGGTGTCCGACTCGACGAGCCACATAGCGAGTTGCAATAAGCAAGATGCCCACAGCGACGAGGACAATGGTCCCCAGAAGTGACAACATATTGCCAACAGGACGTCAACAACTGATGTCTGCAGCAGGTAGAAGATTTGGGCCAAGGTCTACTCAAGTCTTAAGCAGATGTTATGTCTCTCCCGCCAAGAACCATGGTTCGTGTGGAGTGGGGATTGAAGGAAAGGAGAAAGATGAGATCCGAGGTGAGATTTTTATTATGGGTTTGTCTGTGGTATAAGTTTGAAACGCTGGACAACTTCTGTCATGATCTCCAGCTCCATCAGCGGACGCTCCGCTGGCAAGTGTGGGGTTTCCATGGATCATTTTCATCATGGAACATCGTCATCGAGCATCGCGGGCCTATCTCATTGCATCAAACCGGTCTGTGCCACGGCCGAGATCCCGATCGAGGTGACAGCAGACCTTGTGCCGCTCCCCTTGTTACCTGGAACCCAGAAGACGCATGAGATTGTGGGAATTCATAGCTGGCTACGCAGATCGCAAAGCTAGCTCGCAAAGAAACCTCGGTATAATTCCCAGCTCGTTTAAAAAATATCCAGGATGGTGTCGATGTTCTGACCATGTGAAGACACGCTCATAACGTCAGTCGTGTGACACTCAGAATAAAACCGCCAGTCATTGGTCGCCTGAGACTCTTGGGTCTAAAAATGTATTATTATTGAAGTTTCAAGACTACTAGTTTTTATTATGCCACATGTTTCCAATCCCCTAAATTCTGCTTGCAATCTTATGACGATAGACCCAGCTCCTTGCTCGCTTGCCCCAAATGTACCTAGAACGCAGGGAACATCAGCTATCGAACAAGAAGCCACAAAGAAGGGAGTATAGACTTACATCGGTATAGTGATCAAACTGACAGCCGCAGTAATACCACCGATCACGAAGAATGTATTCCTCACTCCTTGGCTTGCGATCCATCCATTCATATAGAAGGTCATACCGAAAGCGAAGAAGTTTTTAATGCAATTCATAGTCGCAAACGCCTCGCCGGCTTTCTCACGGTGGCAGTCAACTACGTAGGCTACAACACCGGTTGTGCCTAGTTGGACGCCCAGGTTGATGAGTCCGAGACAGACAATGACCGGAATTGGCCATGGATCTTGCGCATAGGCCGATTGGCCCCATGCGAAGAAGCCTGTAGCTGTGAAGACAAGATATGTGACCATGATGGGGAGACGGAACTCAGGTTCTAGCCAAAGTAAGTATCAGTCATTATTTATTTGTATAAACAGATACTCAATGGTCTCCCTTACCGAAGATACCGTTATTCCATTTCGACATTCTCTTCACGACACCATCGATCAGAGGTCCGGCAATAATCGTACCGATAAGCGAGGCGACGAAAGAAGCCATGTTTGTAGCACCTACCGAACCTACGGAAAAGTTGTACGGTGGAGCAGAGAAGATTTGAGATAGTGTGATGGAGATTCCCACCAACCACGATATACACGTGGTGAAGAGCAGGGTGGCCCACAGGACAGCAGGAGAAGCCAGGAGATAGAATGGGCGGACCAAAGTATTCCAGAACGACACGTGGTTGACATATCCACTGTATGGAAGCAGCTCTTTGGCCCATGATTTAGGTCTCTCTTCCGAAGGCGAAGTCGCTGGAGAAGCTGTCTTGGTCTCCGATCTCTCTATCAACTCGACTTTGGTTTTTTCTTCCTCTGCGACGACCTGCTACTCGTTAGTGAGATCAATCTTGGTAAGTCCATGCAATACTCACTGCTTTGTTTCCAGTGTCAATATTGAGCACATCGTGCCTGACGTAGGCTGACTCGGGCATCCAGAGGAAGACCATAATCAATGCTATTGCAAAAGCGCCGCCCATAGAATGGAGCGCTATCCGGTATGATCCATATTGAATGATTGCACCAGCTTAACAGAAACATGTCAGTAAGAAAAGAGATTCTATTCCACTTTCGTCATGAGACGCTTACCGATAGGAGTGGCCAAGTTAATACCGCCTAGGACTCCTAAGTTGAATATGGCAGTGCGAAAGCCGCGCTCATGGACGAACCTAGGTCTTTATCAGATTTCCCATAAACTCAACCCTGGAGAAGATCATCTCACCAAATATCGGCAATAGAAGCGGGCACGAGAGCTTCCAGGGGTGCCATACATAGACCCGTGAGCACTCGAGCAGCCACCAGGGACCCGAAGCTGCGGGCTTCTGCGGCCCAGAAACATGAGACCATCAAACCAACGGTTGTGGCCAAATATATAGGTCTCTTTCCATATTTAACTGCCAGACTGTTGAATACCAGACTGCCAACTGCAATCGCAGCAATTACACCACCCTGAACCCCAGCAACGAAATCTGAAAGTGGAATACCGAACTCTGCGGCCAGGGGGACGAAGGCTGCTCCCAGAAGAGGTCCAACAGCTGCATCGTTTGTTAGTTCAGACGGCTCAGTATAAAAGTATGTTTCCTACGGTGTACGTACCTCCCACACAACCGCATGCCCAGGCAAATGTGATCGTGAATAGTTCTTTCTTCCGCCGCGGCCAGTTATAAGGGTCATTAGGAGAGTCAGACGGTTGAGGAACCAGTACAATCGTTCCTGTAGGATCGTGTTTCAAGAGGCCCGCATCGACACCAGATATGATGAGGTCCTCACGGCCAACCTCGTTCAGCGGAGCAGTGCCGGGTACATGCTCCAGCTTAGTATCCTCAAGAATACCAAGCGGCATGGCGGAGTGGAGAGCGAAGTATTCAAAAGCGATTCAAAATGCGTTGGTTGTACTGAAGAATAGTACAGGACTGGTCGACAAAGAATGGGTGGATAGACTGTTTCTCAACAGGACAAGGGGCTACCTTGCTGTCAATACTGTAATTATCGACAAAGTCCCTGCAGTGCAACCCTGGTTAATCTGCAGTTATACACCCCAGTATGGGAAGTGGAGAGCGATCATAGACTTTATAAGTATCAGATCGTAGACAGAGTCAGAGGTCAAGGCTCAGTGACACAACTAAAAACATAACTTGGACTCTATACTATCGTTCGAAATCCTTCGCCGCCTTAAACATGACTTAGGATTTCTTAGCTCCTCGCTACCGCCATATCCTGAGAATCTGTCACACGTAGAACGGTCATTCCTCCCCGGATCAGGGGCCCCATATGAGCCCCATCCGGTCGTAAAGTCTCCCCACGTTATGAATCCTGAGCGGGTCTACCCCGTATTCAAGCCTCGTGGCGGCATAGGACGACGAGGAAGGGATCATTGCGATTAGGCTGAGCAAGTTGGCACAGACGATACTCAATCCGGGGAAGACTTGACGACTTCTCCGCACTTTTTTGCCGCTATAAACTATAGACCAACTTAATTGAGTTATTCGTAAGGCGCAAAGCCGGGAATGTTGCGGGGGTTTTCCCCTTGGGTCAGAAACGGGGTATGTCCGCAGGCCTCGGCAGCATTTCCGTCGCGATTGTTGCTAGCATATACAGTGGCTCGAGGATAAGATACGCCCTGCTGGTAACTAAATTTTGAGTTGGAACAAAGAGGCGAAGTGTTTCTGGTCACTTGCCTTTTGAGACCGACCTCGCGACCTCAAGTAGAGTACAGGATAGCGGAATACCTACTCAGTCCTGAGAATAAAGGTTCTTGGTTACTTGAGAAATGCGCATACCGCATGAGTACTTTTTCTCAATCATTGAGGCATACCATTCGTTTACCGTGTGGTACCTGCCCGTATACCAATACCTAATATGGGCGTCCATGGCGAAGGACTTTAGCAACCTGCTAACTCTACGGATCTGGAATCCTCAACGTCCTAGCCAAGACATAGTTCTTTCCACCGGAGAATCCATTTCCTTGTCTTTAGAAATAGTCTATGGTTCTAGGTCGTCAGAATACGCCTCATAGATTAGCGAGATGATTCCCTGGGGAATTGTCCGACCCAGTACAGCGGCTCCGATCTATAGAGTTCACCAACAAAGCCACATAAAGATCCTTACGATTTGGAGGAATCAGCTGAAATTTCTTTTAACAGGCGTGTAGCTCGTAATACACACATATAGTCGTATATTATGACTCAAAGACGTGAAAGGGCCAAGAACGTACCAGGTTGGGGCTATGTGGAGAAAGAGGTTCACTTGGAATATCTTTTTCTCATTTTGTTTACTAAAGAGAATGGTATTATCTAGTCTATCTAAAAACAGTGGAATGAATATATAGCCAATGGTTAGATATGGAGTCAGGTAGTGGTGAACTTCTCCCAGTTGATGGGTTTCATGGGTGCATGGTCTACTCATTCTGGCTTATTCTTGCCAGCATTGTACACGAGATCAGTAAACAGAATTATATTAAGCAGTAATAGCAGAAACGATAACCGCATATTATCCGTATCAAAGCTCGACCCACACCCGGAGTGTGTGGGTGAGCCCCAGGTAGTTGAAAATCCCAGTGTAGTTGCAAATACCAGCATAGTTGAAATATACCTTTTATATGGTGTTTTCAACGACGCTGGGACTCGCCCACACCACCTCTGCGGTGTGGGTTCGAGCTTCGTCACTGATACATGCTGACAAGTTCAGTAGGGAAGCCCAAGATTCACGTGCTAGTCAACGCGACTATTTCAAAGATAGCTTTCGGTGTAGTATTGATAAAGACTGCTGTTTTTTTCATATTAGAGTACTTTTTAGTTATGATGTATTTGTTTGAATACAATAAATCAGTATTATAGTTAGACGTATCCAGAGTCGGACAGCATATAAGCAAGGGACTTTATTTCTTCTCTCCGTACTGTACGACTTCGATCCCTCTCTGACTGGATAGAGATGAGAACCCATAATTCTCCTGTCCTCCGTATTGTTGTACATGGATGCAGGATGCAAACTGCAATGTCACTATTTGAACTTGTGATATCTTATTTCTATAGAAGTTCTCTTTGTTGACATTAGTCCTCTCAGATCAAGCAGTGCATATGTACAGTACAAACATGTACGCTACTATAATCCTGTGGCTTGAAACTTGAAGGTGTATCAATAGACAATGTCCTTTCGGTATTGGTGTTTTTCGGTAATCAACACTGTGGCATCGTGCTCTATATCCAGGTCACATCATAACAAAGAAAGAGCCGTACTTGTCATACGTTACGTGTATTTCTTCTCGCTGCTCGAGAAACAAATAAGAATATAAAAAAATGGTATCCTACCCCTCGTTCTTCCTCTTCATCGACCATCCACTCAACATCTCATCTCATTTTTCAATATCTACCAATCTCGAGCAATCCAGTGTCCTCTCCGCAATCTCAAAACACAAATCCAAAATGCATCTCGTTTCCACCATCGTCGGTACCGCTTTGGCACTCGCCAGTTTTAGCATGGCTCAGGGTGCTTGCTTTCTCCAGTACGAATACCTTCGCTTCATAATTCCATTAATTAGGGAATCCGAATACTGACATAGAAGTCACAACACATCCCCTCATTGTTTCTGTCAGGGAAATAGTACGTCTTCGACCCCATAAATCCCTTCGAATCCAGACGGGTCCCTATTCCGTCTCTGCTATGTACGAAATAGCTGATTCTTGATTTAGAAGCCTGCCACGCCTTGAACTCCAAGGGGAACTGCAACCCCCCGTCGCCGATTATTATCGCCTGTCCATAAGAAGTTGAGATATCACATCAAGAACTGCATTCATCCTCTAGCAATATCGCACGAAAGAGAAAGAAAGAAAGATAGATAAAAGCGGGGCGAAATGCATGTCAGCACTTTCTTTCAGGTTCAGTCGATGGTGGTTGCAATATCGAATATCCTTTGCCGTTGGATAGAAAAGTTGAATAAAAAGTACGGTGGCACGTCTCTAAGCCACATTCGGTGAATCACAGAGCTCGCAGACAATCTTTTGTAGATTCATCGGGATTAAACATCGAGTATAGCTTGAAATAATATTTATTCTGGGTTGTCTAGAGTAGTTCTTTATGGATCTAGAAAGTAAATCCTCGAGTCACACATGGTACCCATAAGCATAGACCGAACCTATGAAATGATGTTAGTTTCTTTGTCAGCGATTTAGGCTGTTCCAATGTGGTCCCTCCAGACGGACTTTTGTCCTCGTAGCTCTTTGTCTGCATCGGCTGTTTGTATATTGCCTTCTCAACCATCGATAAAGTCAGCTATAGAACATAATTATTTCCCACTACTCATGGAATCTTTCTTGACATCTAAGACATGGCGGGCACCTAGTCTAACAGCTCAAACATAACGAACGCCGCACGCACTACTCAGTTAATGGGACCATACTTAGCCAACAAGCAAGCCATAGCTCTCAACCATCTTGCCACGCCAGCTTTCCCTTAGTACCATAACCCATTATGTCAATCTACCTTACAAGATCCCAATGTAAAGCCCGTCTAATATAACTTAATCCATCCTGTGGCTGACTACTGACAACCTAATTTACCATACACTTCGGAATAACCCCTTCATCCCGTCCCAACCTTACTTACCGGACATTCCCCATCCCCGCAATCGTGTGGAGAAACTCCCGCGGAGGGGTTTCTGTACGAAGTCCTCGATGTTCTATATCCATAACCACGATGTTTCATGGACTCATTTCCGTCCTGCGGTGGGGTTCCGCGACTGCGGTAGTATTATGGTCTCGGTGTTAGTATTAGTATTAGTAGTAAAAACACATCATAAGGGACGCTCCGAGATTCGGAAGAGAACCGCAATAGTTAGTTATCGACACTAGTTTCGGATGATAACAAGTATTGAGTACTCTCCACTACGTTACTTCTTTTCTGGAGCCATCATCAATATATATGGTAATAGCCAGCATCTAAAACCCAAAGAACCATCATTTCGAGTATATGACAACAGACTGCGTAAACATGGGCTCAACCGCCAAGAAAAGCATCATCGTAACAGGTTCGTTTCCCTCATCGCCTCCCTGCCTTACCTAACTCCTCTATACCCCCTCACTCAAGCGCATAAAGCAATAAACGAATCCAAACACGATGTAACAATCTAACAACCACCTCCAGGCGGCGCATCAGGCATCGGCCTCGGTATAACCCGTCACTTCGCCCCAGACCCAAACACGCACGTCTCCATCTTCGACATCAACGCCTCAACAGGCTCGGAAGTCCTTTCTGCGCTGCGGACCGAGTTCCCCTCCGGCGCAAGCCTGAGTTTCATCCAATGTGACGTCTCCTCATGGGAGAGCCAGGCAGAGGCGTTTGAGAAAGTGTATGCGGAACAGGGACGGACTGATGTTGTTTTCGCAAATGCGGGGATTTCGAAAGAGGCGCAGTTGATAGAGACGGATAGAGCGAAGAAGGGAGAGAAGCCGATCAAGCCGGATTTGATGACGCTGAATGTCAATTTGGTGGGGGTTATTTATTGTGAGTATTTACTCTGCCCTTGTCTATCTTTTTTGTCTAGTTAAGTATGGATGATGGTGAGAAGCTAACTTGGATGAATAGCGACGAAACTCGCAATCCACTACATCTCCAAAAACGCTGCCATTGCCAACTCCACCACTAACACAGCAAGTAAGGGCAGCATCATCTGCACCGCCTCAAACGCAGGTATCTACGCATTCCCCGTCGCACCCATCTATGCCGCCTGCAAAAGCGGTGTTATTGGGCTTGTGCGATCTCTCGCCCGTCCCTTGGAAAGGGAGCAGATTCAGATCAACGCCCTAGCCCCAGCAGTCATTCAGACGAATATCGCGCCCAGTCAGGACCTGTTCAAACATATGATCTTGACGCCGATGGAGACGGCTACGAGGGCTGTGAAGCAGTTTTTGGATGATCCCCGATTGACGGGGAAAGTGGCGGAGTTGCATGGTGAGGTCGTCTCGTTTGCGGAGGCTCCGCCGTATGTAGATGAGGATACGGGGAAGAATATCGAGACGTTTTGGTCGTTGGGGTACGCATGATTACATATTTATCTTGGGGGCAGTCAGGGATAGTAGTCATGAATATGAAGGACTGTATTTCCGTTATATATATAAAATGACGTGCTATCTTGGTTCATGAACGCCCCGCTGAATGCAGCCCCAGGCTGCATTAAAACACTTTGCCCATGTACTCGTAAATAAGCCATTCCCGAAATACGTAGCGATGAATGTTGTCTCTGTGCAAAACTGCGATGCCAATAATACACCAAAAAGACACGTAAACTCGCCAGACCTGTACTCATCCATAAAATTTCACATAAAAGCGCCCCCAGATTATAATGTAGGAGTCCAAACATAACTCGCCCATTCGTTAATCATCCTGCAATAATACTTTCAACTTCTCCAGCTTATCTTCGCATTTGACCTCCATGCGCATGGTGACATCCACGCTATCCTTCTTCGTAATCAAGAGCTGTGCCACGAGCCAGAAATTGTATCCGTTCTTGTAGAAGCCCATGGCGGCCCACTCGTGACTGGGCACCTTGCTGTTGAGTGCCAGCCAGAGGGAGCGCCACCGCGCCAGCGCGGTCCGGATTGCCCCCAGGATGGAATCATCAGGCAAGGCACTCTCACGGCTGGGGCTTCTGGAGGAGTCCGCCAGAGACGGCGTGTCTGCCTTGGATCTCGCTCTTTGCATCCGAGCGAACGGATCTAGAAGGGTCATGTGGGAGTTTATGAAGGCATATAGCACTATTCGAATCAGCAACAGGACGTGAAATTGTTTAGAAGATAAATGGACATACAGTGTATAAGAATAAACATATCGAGAACAGTGAGTTGGAGGTCTTCCAAGTTCCGCATGGATGATGACGAGAGAGGTTGAGATCGGTCCAGCGTCGGTTTACTGCTGGTCGGTTCTTCTGAGAAGAGCTGCTGGAAGGCCTCGTGGATTGTGACATTTCGGGTGAAACGGAAGTTTGGTTCTGCAAATGGATGTTGCGAAGAGAATATCGACTCCTCACACGGGAGGTCGCACTCCATCTCGTTGTGCGTTAGGCGACATGGATAATTCTGGTAGAAGGAGAAGGCACAGTCCAGAAGAGAGACAATGTTAATCGTGCTGGAAATGTCAGTAATGGTAATCTAGTGTCAACTGCCAGTGCACATACCGTATCCGCGATTCCTTCTGGATCCAGAGATATTCGTGAATTCGGTCTTCTGGAAGATGGCGACAGTTGAGGAGGCCCAGCTTGCGTGCCACCTACGACATTTAGTCACGTTCTCGAAAGAGGTAACGCCTGACATACCTTCACGATCTCACCGAACCGATTCTCCATTGCCCTATTCCGCGATATCCGACTACCAGCCCAGTATTGAATGACTACCATCAAATATCCCGCTTGAAAGTTTTGGAAATGCAGCCAGTCACCCTTCTCCAGGTCAGGATTGACTGTGCCGGTGAATACACGAGCAATCTCATTTTCACATGCAAAGGCTTCCGTTGAAAAGACGAATAGTTCAGCAAAGTCAAGCACACGCTTGGCAGCGTACGACTCCCTCTCGTCGGTCGAGTACATCGCACCCATGAAAACCACGGATGCTAACAGTGAGGTAGGAACATGATCTGGATCAAACGACGGCAAGTGGATGACTGGGCAGTGAGGATGCCAGTGTTTAAAGTATAGCTGTATAAACTTTCGAATTCGACTCGTGGTGAGGAGAAAATGCAGGTTGGTCGAGATTTCCTCCTGTGCCTTGGTGTCGAGGTTCACAGTCCACACTTTGGTCAAGATCGATTGAATCAAAGCCGTCGCAAACGGGGCCTCAGGTTCATAGATAGCCTCCCCAGGCAGTGTCAGGTTCGGATCTTGCCCGGGAGGAACTATAGGGCGGTAGGCCAGCCCTCCTGTAAGGGGATCGTGCAGTGATTTCTGTGTCTCGCCAAAAGGGCCATTGAAAAAGTTGACAAAGGTGTCGTGGAAGAATCCCAAATCTCCCGGATCTGCTTCGATAAATGCAGGTGCATATTCTGTTCGGACGCCGTCATAGCCGCCGTATGAGACAGGTGGGCTTGGACTCTCTTCCCATTCTTTCTTGGTATGGTAGACAAGTCCTCTGGTGCGTTCACTGCATGGCGGTAGCAGAAACTTCTCCGTGAAACTGTCTGTGCCTCCATTCAAGAGGAACTTGATCGAGCCTCGATCTGAAGACTGATCATACTCTTCGCGCCTTGCTAGAGAAGGTCCTATAGGGAGGAACGGTCAGCATCATCTATGACCAGTACCACGGCAGACTATACCTTTCTCGTCCACAGCTTCTTTTGGCGACTTCTTTCTCTGGTTGTTGCATTTGAGATTCCTCTTGACACACGAGCTACACGGGCTCTCTCCATCGCAGCGGAGTTTCATCGAAGTACACTATATTTCATCAGCGACCTATGTCTTCTAATGGAAATGGCTAGCTGTTAAACTTACTGATTCGCACGCATGGCGTCGTCTTCCACGCTGGCCAGTCTCTGGGATGGGTCGATTCCCCCGCTGGGCACAGTCGGGATAATGGTCTCGTAGATTATCACTGTTGCAGATGTCAGTCTGAAATCAGGGCTGCATGCAGTTGCGCAGAAGACGAGATGGAAGTCACACTGACCATCGTGCGAAAGCCTCATTGCAGAAGATGCAGGAGTACGGCTTGAGCCCCGAATCTGATGTTGATACCCGTCGAGTCAGTAACAGCGCCACCACGATTCTCCAACTGTGCCGCCCGCCACGGGGAATGCTAGCAGGAGCAGATCAAAGTACGTACGGCGCAAGTGATGCCTCTTCAAATGATCGATGCGCGTGAATCCGCGCTGGCAGATGGTGCAACGAAAATGCTTGTCAGCAGCCGGCTTCATGGTGAGGTCTGGAGGGCGCCCATCGGGGGGAAGCTCCTTGGGCTGGGGGGATCTGGGGTAAGGGGAAAATCTGGGGGAGGAGGAGGATGAATGACAGCGACCGTGGCGGCAACAGGTGCGGTAGTGGAGAGGGACGATCGGGGAGGAGCAAGAAAACTGGACTGGATCAGGCCAAGAGAGCACAGTCAGACTCTCCCCGAAGCGAACAGGAGGGTTCAGTACTAAATGCGGAGGAGCAGGAGGAGGGATGATTGTGCTGCGATGTGATGTGCTGCGATGTGATGATGGATGATGGTTTGCAACCAGTCGATCAGGTTCCGCACACTGACAGACCACACAATCTCTCTTGTCCTCTCTTCTTTTTGCCTTCTTCTCTTCTGCTGTGCTTTTCTTTTCTTTTCTCATCGCTCCGTCAACCTGGCCTTTCCCCTCCTTTGCCTTCTTCAAGACTGCGCCGGACTTGTCTCTGCAGTCCCACTTGGATCCATCGCCAGCGCCAAAAACCGTGCTGCTTTTCCCCGGCTGCGGGGAGCGCCCTCGCCAACTCTGCAAATCCGGCCAGCGATCTCCCTCCTCAACTACCGCGCCGGTCCATGGCTCGTTCAGTCTCAATCGACCCCGGCAGTGGTGGTCAGTGGGCACTGGGCAGCATCTACCAGGGCAGCCACAGCATGGATCACGTCGCTATCGCCCGCTGGCAATACCCGCACACCGACCGTTCTCCTGGTCCAAGCAGCTAGGACATCACTGGGAAAAGACGGTGGAGATCTATCGCATGGTTCGGGCGCCAGAGCGTAAAGAAGCAGACTGAGTGGAGAGGATGTGCAGCCCAATGCACGCCCAGGCGTGTCGACGCTGTGGAGGAGGCCGGGGAGAGAATGGGCCTTAACCTCCTCCTCGTCTGATGCCACAGCTGCAGACCAAGTTTTACAGTTAAAGCTTCCGTGGATCGTGTCTCTCGCGCTTTAACTGGAACACCATTGACACTGCTGCTCTGTTGAGAGAGAATTATTCGTGAAGTTACCCGAGGTTAATGACCGTATATTCGCGGGGCATCGAGAGGGGTTTCAAAAGGGAAACAGTCTCAATCTCTGGTCTTCGTCTCACGCTGGATTGTTAGATCAAACTCCAGGGAAAAAATATCCCGTCCACAGAGTCGTTATCACCCTGGCATCTAAAGGGATGCATGCCCCCGCTAGCCCTACGGTCCGGGACGAAGCCTCCTCTAAGCTGGTTACAGTTACACCGCTGTGAGACCGCAACTGGAAGAATTCAACTTGTTGCAACGAGCGCCATGCGTTGCGGGAAAGGATGATAGTTTTATTCTCATTTTACAATTCCTGTCCGGAATACTGTACGGAGCAAACTCCGTCGACGGCACCGCATATCTGGATCCTAGCACAGTGCGGAGAAGCATTAACGGAGGCTGAAACGGCAACACGGGCCTCTCAATTCAATCGTGAGGTCATCTCCGTATCATTATTATCTCGCACGGAAAGACACAAAAGTAAATTTGTCCATTGCCTCGAGTCAGCTAAGATCTACATTCTCCTCAGTCTATGCACGGAATCGTCATCACTGCTTCGTGTGCATATTCGCTCTCTGCAGCCTATCATAAATTATCCAGATTAATCACCAGGAGAGAGGACAGGAT
The DNA here is from genome assembly GCA_023624055.1 of Paecilomyces sp. PK2413. NCBI lineage: Eukaryota > Fungi > Ascomycota > Eurotiomycetes > Eurotiales > Thermoascaceae > Paecilomyces > Paecilomyces sp. PK2413. Next base: position 912,469 of record JAMADQ010000002.1, read on the forward strand.
CCTACATCAGAAATCATTTACAACTCTCTCCAATGCTCTCATTAGTCGAAAGAATCCTCTTCTCTCTGCTTTTCGAAACAGGCCGATATAATTGGTCTCTCGCATTCTAATCCACAATCCATGGACTACTAATAACAACCAGGTAATATCTTTTTCCACATCAGGACACCGACCGGACATACTTCTTTGCCGGTGAGACAGAACTTCGGATCCAGCGCGCGCTAGGGACAAACCACCGCAACTAAGTACTATTCATCCAAACGGCCAGCGGAGAATTTGATGGGAAAGAAAATCCTGGTTCGAAGACTCTAATGGCTATAACTTCCCTCCTCTATTTCTTGTATGCATTTCCCCCTGGAATAAACAATCGAACATAAGGAGCACTCTTGGGAAATAGCCAGCAAAAGTGCCCACTAGACAGTCGTTATACGGCTCTGTGAGGTTCAACAAAACCAGAATCGATATGATACTCATCAGCAACAATATACTCGTACAATGGTTTGCTTTGGTATATTCATGCCATCTAATAATAAATTCCACCTCGGTATGGGACGGTTCTTATTTGAAGCGATCAAATTATAGATAAGACCAGAACACCAATCACGGACTCACGCTTCGTAAACCGATCAGTAATCGCGATGCCGCTGCGGGGTGATGTATATCCGCACAAGTAAATAAAGAGCTAACCGCAACCAGAATGTATGAATAAATCCATAACAATAAAGTCCATACCAAACTGTCTAATATAATCACGAATTCAAGCAATTGTTCTATTTCCCCTGGCCAATAATACTTATATCCTCTATCCGGCAAAAGCACGAGAATATGGGCTCGTCAACAGATTACGATTATAGCTATTTCCGAATCCCCAAAGAATCCCCTGATATTGCTTCTTACGCGGAGAAATATAAACAGCTTCGACTGGCGGCACTGCGACTTTCTCCTACTTCGTTTTCATCTACGTATGAGATCGAGGCGACCTTCTCGGATGAGACTTGGGGAGCGCGTCTTACGGCTCCGGAGAAACAGACGTTTATCTGTGTTGCCAGGCCTCGCGCACCTGCTGCGACTGCTGCAGGTACAACGAATGATCAGTGCGAGATCGTGTCCGGCGAATGGGTAGCGCAGGTGACTCTTCTGGGGCCGTTGTCTATGGTGGATTTTAATCTGCCAGAAGAATCGGGACAACCAGCTGGGAGTGAGGATGAAGAGCGTTGGCAGATGCTAAGTTTATATACCCTCCCCGCGAATCGCGGGAGAGGAATCGCGAAAGAGCTCTGTCGGGAGGTCTTTCGATACCTGGTTACGGCTCGCCAGGAGGCAGACGCCATTCGAGTGCGGATCATGGTCAAGCCGGAGAACCAAGCAACGGTGAGCATGTATCGAAGTCTTGGGTTTGTAGACGCGGGAAGATGTACCTTAGCAGAGGCACTGCGTGCGAACGGGGATGGGAATATGGTTCCCTCGGACGGTGGTGGTGAGAAGTTTAATAAGAGGGGCGGCCTGATCATGACGCTGTCTTTGAGAAGATAGAGAATCACTTCTTAAAGGGGCTAATGGAGGTAGAGATGAACTAGACTAAAGGATAGAAGGGACTGGCTTGGAAAATGAAATTCCGTGTACGTTGGCAGACGTATATAGTAATGTTCTACATTTAAAGTGAAATGTCGGATACGAAGCCCGAAAGATATCCAAACGAAAAACCAAAACCCAAACTCTACAAAATAAATGCATGCGACCTCTAATTACGGTATCAATGGACGCCGTTCGTCCCATTCACCCCGTTTGTATATGCTGCATCCGTAACGGGTACCGGGAAATCGATCTTATCATCATCCAAGTAATCAACGTCGACAGTCTTGTCCTTCTCTGCTTGCGTCCAGCCATCGCCAATCCAACCGTTGGGGTTATCGTTGACATATTGATATTCATAGTCCTCCCAGCGCGGATGAGCCAGGACCTTCATGGCGTGTAGTGAAGAGCCTAGTGTAAACGGTCAGCAAAAGCATCATGGTAACAGTACGCTCTAGTGTGCCACGCAGGCTCAAGAAGAGAAAACACCCACCTGGCCATAAGGCATTGATCCGTCCATCCTCGGTTCCTCCTTTGTACCAGCTTCGACACTTGTTCGCGAATACGGTCCGAGAGAAGTAATTATCGCAGAACGTGGTGAAGCGCTCGACGGCTTCTCTTCGGACAGTCATGGATCGGATGTTGTCACGCTGCATCTTGGCAACGCATTGTGTGAAGTACTCTATCTCCTTTTCTATAACAAGTAGCAGACTACCATCTCCCAGTCCTGCATTCGGGCCTAGGGAGATAAAGTAGTTGGGGAAGTCATCCGTAGCCAAGGCAAGATACGTCCCGGGAACCTTCTTCCACTTATCAGCAAGGGAGACGCCATTCCGTCCAACCATTGGAAAGCGCGGGGTGAAAGTTGTGTCGAATCCTGTCGCACACACGAGAACATCAATGGGTCGATGTGTTCCATCCGCAGTCGTGATACCGGTCTCGTCAACCTTGACTATTTCTGAAGTTATAACGTCAACCTTATCGTCCGTAAGGGCTTCGAGATATCCAGGCCCAGGCGTGAGCCTACGGCATCCTGGCGGGAACGATGGCAGCATCTCGTCGAGGAGCTCTGGCTTCTTCGACAGTCGTCGCTTCATATTTTGTAGGAAGATCTCTCGGGCGCCAATCTGTTCGGGAGTGCCATTTATGGTGCAAGCATGGATAGACTGAAGCTCCAGCTCAATTTCTGGGAAGAATTTAGCAAAATAGTCATCATTGAGAGAGATAGCAATTTACCTTTCCGAAATTTCTGGTAGACCTCTGGGTGCTTTTTGAATGTCTCAATTTCTTCAGCTGTGAACGAGACTGTCGTCTGTCAGCAAACTATGCCAATAGGAAGGTTGCTAGCGTACTTACAGTTCTCTAGGTTTGAGTCTCTCTTGTCGATCATGGTGCGTGCAAATGTCGGGGACAACCATGTTCTTCCGCGGACATAGTGATCGATGTGTGTCACGTCAGGGAGCATGGCAGGAACAATTTGGATGCCACTCGATCCATTTCCTATAACAGCCACTCTCTTTCCCTGTACTGATATTAGCGGCGCGCTCCAAAGGCGATATTTCTACTGTTGGATAAGACTACCTTATAATCGTAACTCTCGTCCCAAGTCGCGCTGTGCATCAGCTTGCCTTTGAAATCATGCAGTCCCGGAATCTTCGGCCATTTCCAATCATTTAGAGCACCGGTGCCAGAAATGAGGACATCGCAGGAATCCGATGTCCTGGACCCAGACTCAACGTCTTCCACCTTTTCTTGTTCATCAGTACTCATTAAACCATATCTGGGACGTAACACAACCAACCTGAATCATCCACTTAGACTTTTCATCGTCCCAACGCGCATCCACCACCTTCTGCTTCAATTTGATATATTTCATGCAGCCATACCTTTGGGCAATTCCCTTCCAGTAGCGATGGATTTCTTTCGAAGAGGCATAGAACTGTGACCATTCCACATTTGGTGCAAAAGTAGCCTGATACGTATGTGCAGGAATATCTTCACATAACGGTTGACGGTCAATCCCTGGACAATTTGAAGAACAAGAAAAATAACATACCGCAGGCGCAGCCTGGATACCTGTTTTCATACCAGGTACCACCAACGTCGGCATTTTTCTCATAAACACAAAGATCCAGGTTTGGAATTCTCTGGGTCAGTCTGATGGTCGACAAAATTCCTGAGATGCCTGCACCCATGACAATAACCCGCAAAGGTCGACATTCATCAGCGGCTCGTTCCTCCAGAACCCATTTCTCCTCCGTCTTAGGAGCTTGGGGAGCTTCCTCGACCTTTGGGGAAGAGTTATTCCGAGAGCCCCCGAATAGGCTAGAAAGACGACGTATTGAAGGCATCGCTCCACAGGAAGTCACAAATATCGTCGAACTCGGCGTGTTTCTAGGCAAAGAAACCACTCTTTGGTAAGAAAAAAGAGATAACAAAAGTGACCACAAGAGTGACTATCGCAGTATATAAATGCAACGCTCGAGCCCGCAACTTTAGGCCCACTGTTCATATAGTATCAATATCAACTCGACGATCAGAACTCTTGGTACATGAACCAGCCATTCAACGGCTATTCTTGTCAGACAGGCCAAGTGCAATTGTCGTATCTTTCCGTCTGCGATCGCAGACTGTAACGGAAAATGCACACATCTCTGTCGTATTCCCGGGGAGGACGGGCGGAGCTCGGTATAGTCATGGTCCTCCATCATTCCCAATATTGATTCTTAGCTTCCAGCGAACACACTGTGGGTTTTCGGGATAACCCCCTTCACCGTTACTCTCAAACTTTCCTCGAGACCGATTTACCCCACAGTGCGGAGATTTGGCCTTGCGGGGCTCTTCCGGGGTCCTCAAGAATACCGGAAATAAACCTCATTTCACGAAATACAGGTCTTTGTTCTGCTTGTGTGGCCATCTTGTAGTGCACATGCCAGATCAACGGTATGAAAGAACGGCAAGGAATACTCACCAAAGCCGTGGCGTCACGCCTCCTGAGGCACTCGAAGCGGTCACAAGCCGTGCTACCCTACTGAATAAACACTTAGCATTTGCGAGATTGCAGCAACAGTGAAGTAAGTACTTACGGTACTTTTATCCGGGTTCCCCAGCCAGTCAGTAACAATCGATGTTCTATAACTATAAGTTTGCCAATATTCTGCTGCTATCTCACGCCTGTGCTGTACCAGTCCAGAGATTGGGAGGAAGGCCATCTGTGTCTTATTCCGCCACGGGTAGTACAATATGGGGAGGCCTTAGGTGTTCCATCTCGTATTTTCGGGAACGCCCAGTGGCGGCAGCAGTCAACTATGCCCAGCTCCAGCTCCGTGTCGCTGGGAGGCAATACCTACAATCGCTCGTCACAACATGGACATAAGCATATTCGCTTTCATACTCATTTCACATACTCCAAAGAGAGACTGAGCGTTGTGGCCGGCTCAATGGTGGAATACCGCCGTCCATAAGACACGTTGTCTGTAGTTTTCTTGATGTCAATACACGCCAAGGATGGGGAAGAACCGCACAGCGAGCTAATGCGAGACGAAGGAGAACTCACAGGCACTCGGGAATTCCCCAGCCAACTACATCAGCCGAGGGAGCGCAACGAAACGAGCAAAAAGCGGGGGATCTTCATGCTGCGCTGACACAGCATTACCAAAATCCAACAAATCAAAGAATTTTGGCATTTTGGAACAAAATCGGATGTTTCTAACCTTTGCAGCCAATCAGACATGCTCCGGGACACGAGAAGGAAAAAGAACACCGCGACGAGGTCATCCAGATTAATTAAAAACAGACGAACCATGCCTGTTGCTAAGCGATTGATAATAGGATAAAGGCTCAACCACCGTAGTTGTGGGGTATGGAGAATTAGCTTCGTAGGAGGTTGTTCATTATCAAAAGGGCGCCAGTTTGACATGAAGAAAGGTGAAGTGTCGAAGTGCATCGAGAAAGACGCTGTCCAGTTGACAGCAGCTCACCCCGTCGAAAGATTATAGCGTCATCTGTGAAACTCACTGCCAACAATGCCTGTGTTCACTGAATATGCTTCTTCATCTCGCGAGTTGAGAGTACTCCCATCGTTTGCCCCTCCATTGCCCCGCCTTTCGCCAAATCCGACATCAAATGGCGAACAAGAGAAGTACGAAGTCGTTATTGCCGGAGTAAGTAAACAGCTGTCGGATATGGCCAAGATAATTGTAAAAATATGTGCTACTTACACATCACGGCATTAACAGGCTGGCCCTGCCGGATTGATGCTGAATTTGCTGCTTGCCCGATATGGCCTTGATGATAACTCTCTCCTCTGTGTCGATTCGAAACCCGGAACTCTGAAGTCAGGTCAGGCAGATGGTCTGCAGCCACGGACACTCGAGGTTCTGAAGTCCCTAGGTCTCTCGGACGAGATCTTATGCGAAGGATGTCAAATGTGGGAAGTCGCTTTCTGGAACCCATCAGAAGATAAGGACAAGGTCATTGAGAGGACGTCGATTGTACCGGATGTTGCAGTTCCAGCCAGGTTCCCTCATGAAGTGACAATCCACCAGGGAAGGATAGAACGGATTCTGGAGACGGATTTGCTCCGGTATTCCAAGCGAGGAGTGCAGAGAAACAGCAAGGTGGTCAGCGTCAAGATCGATGAGAGCAAGGACCCTGAGTATCCGGTCGTGGCGGAAATCGAGACGGAAGGACGTCGCAGGACGTTGCGCTCGAAGTATCTGGTGGGAGCAGATGGAGCACACTCAGCCGTGCGACGAAGCATGGGTCTGAAGCTGGAAGGTGAATCGTCAGACCATATATGGGGAGTAGTCGATCTGGTCGTCGACACTGATTTCCCAGATATCAGGAGGCGTTGTGCCATCCATGCCCCCGCAGGTTCAGTGATGGTGATTCCTCGTGAGCGAATCGCAACCGGCGACTACTTGACTCGTCTCTATGTCCAGGTTGACGGCCTTGCGAAGCCAGATAGTGATCAGACTCCCGTTGGAGACCTTGACCGACAGAAGGAAGAGGCCAAAGTGCGAAGAAGCCAGGTGACCCTTGAAGGTATCTTCGCTCAAGCTGTAGAAGCCTTCAAGCCCTATTATATCCGCCCCAAGGTCGACGGCGCAATCGACTGGTGGGCAGCGTATCAAATCGGCCAGCGAGTTGCGAACCAGTTCAGCGTTAAAGACTCGAAGGGCATGGACAGAGTATTCATTGCGGGAGATGGTGAGTATATCTGTGACCTGTCTTTACATGAGCCACGTGCTAATCTATGCTCCATAGCCTGTCACACACATAGTCCAAAGGTATGTCAATTCTAGTATCTCTATGGTTGAATTGACTCTTATGCTGACTCTTCATTCAGGCTGGACAAGGAATGAACGTGTCCATGATGGACTCCTACAACCTGGCGTGGAAACTTGCATATGCCGTCAAAGGCCTTACTCCGAACTCCACACCTGGCAATCCAAACCCTATACTCGACACTTATCACACAGAGCGCCACACTATCGCCCAGCAGCTCATTGAATTTGACAGGGCGTTTTCTTCGATGTTCTCTGGAAAGATTGGCACGGCTGAAGATGGTGTCAAGGCACTGTCCCACGACGAGTTTCTCGAGGTCTTCAGCACTGGCAATGGCTTCACCAGCGGCTGCGGAATCGAATATCCTGACAGTTTAGCCGTTGAGAAGACTCTCGAAAAGAACATTCAAAACCCCGTCAGTGGAACGGATTATTTGGGTGGATGTCTCCGACCTGGAAGAAGACTACTGAACATCAAGTTGAAGAGACATGCAGATGGCTATCCTCGTGACTTACAAGACGGTACGTACATAGACCTCTGAAAACCTCCGTGGGTATTCAGATCGACATAAATTGACTCATCTTCTAATTGCAGACTTTCCCTCCACTGGTCGCTTCCGCCTTCTTGTACTGACATCGGACGACCTCCTCAATCCACACGGCAAGTCTGCCAAAGCCTTGTCCGCTCTAAGTGCCTCCATCATTTCCCGCAGCCCTTCGTCCCTAGTCGAGCAGGTTGTTATCCATCCCAAGCTCCCCCGGCCTGTTTTTGACTGGAAGGATATCCCGTCAGAGATCAAACTACACTCGGAAATGCGATTCTACAGTGGCTTCACCATCGACGATGCGTATGCCACTTATGGAATTGATCCTCAGAAGGGAGCCATCGTGGCTGTCCGGCCAGACGGATACGTGGGTGCAATTGCAGCATTGGAAGATACTGAGCGAGTGGAGAACTACATTGGCCGCTGCGTGAGACTGTTGCCGTAATGTCAAATCTTTTTTTAGGCATCTGATGCTTTTTTTCTACATATATGGCATGTGGCGGATGGATGTTTGCATTGGATAGACAGGAATTGTAAATGTTAAACAATATTGTTCTATGCTATGGATTGATGAACCAGCAGATGATAGTATCGGGTCCAAAATAGAATAGAAGCAAATTGTATAATTGTTCAGCATATTATTAATATTGTGTTATACTCTACCTAGATCTAGAGAGAAATTTGAATCAATATTGATTCCCTTGATCAGTTAAGCCCTGGCTTTCCGATATTACATATAAGTAATTGGAACCTAGACTATAGTACTAGATCATATTTTAACGGCTAATCAGACGGACGCCAATGGCTGGTGTTTCTGTAATAGAAATTCCCCAGAAACGTTTTCACGGCATAGTAATTAGACTGTCTCAAATGCAAAATTCTCGATTCCACGCATGTTCCGAGTCTCTGGCGGGCTCCTTCCTAGATTCAGGGGAAGGATTTATTAAGAGAAATTCCTGGCTGCCTGGTGGCTAGTAGTAGTATCACCGACTACCAGGACCGGTCACTTAAATAGCACTACTAGACCAGTAGACCTTCTGTTGGGGACGGAAGTGTTCAGAGCCGAGATCCGAATCAAGTACGACATCAGCATAAATATTGATGTTATTACCTTGGAAATTGACTATGAAATTACTCCATAGGTAGATAGTAGTTAGAGCACCTGCGTCTCCAATAATGTAACTTACTCTGTAAGGAGAAGTATTGTTTCTCTTTTATACCGATGGTTGAATTCGCGGAGCCGATCTCCTATGACATCGGCATTATTCTCTAGAGAAAAATCAACGGCGACCTCCCGCGCGTACGGAGTGATTGTCGTATCCTCTTGCTGATTTCTATATGATTGGACAGGGAACTCATTTACCATCTAATCAAGAACTTCAACTCAGAAATAGTTAATAAAGGTTAGCAAATAGGTCACAGTGTGAGCAATAATGTGCCTATCAAACTGCCAACAATCCTTTTGCTCCTTAAGAAAGGCTTACATTCGGCTGACTATATTTTGAGGCATCCTGCCCCACTATTATTAGAGCGTACTCGTACACCTCTGTGAGAGCCTACTCGTGGACAATGAGGCCTTGTGCTGCAGATCACATCAGGAAGATGAAGCCAGGAGTCGGGGCCATGCTCAAGTACGTTCACCTGGGGAAGCCACGGACCAGAAAAAAGATCCTGCGGCTGTTTATCATCTATCATTGACCTTTCATGGATCTGTAATTCACGGATTCTAGGGCGCCGGTTAGACGACAGTGCGGCGTAGAACGATTGATCATACTGGGTCTTTAGGTCGGTCTGCGATGGAAGGAGGATGCGAGGTTCGAGACCTGCACTAGAAGCTCAGTAGCCTCCGCAGGTTCCGGTTAGGAGCAATAAGGGCCAGACGGTGCCGATAGCTCGAACATAGCGCCCCCTCAGGCAGATTAGTAGTGATCATCAGGGGAAGATGAAAAGAGAAATCGGAGACAAAATGCACGGTATGTTCTCGGTTATTCTCTGACGCCGCCAGGTCAGTGAGTTTCAATATGATTGTCAGTGATACGAGAGGTTTCGTACGTGGTGACACCAGATAGCGCCAGCTCCAGGTCCTCTGAGGGCCAATAATGATGGTTATGTGCATCCCGGCGCGAAGCGAGAAAGTAAACTCCATTAAAGTTGGCTGATCTCGAGCTTAGATTCGCTTCGGAAAACAGACCGACCAAACGGCAGTTCTAAGCCTCTATGACTGGCCACGAGTCACTTTATCCTTGGTAACTCTCGGGTTAGCCGCTTCCTAGTAATACCACGGCCCTGTTATGTTTTTCTGGCCCCAGAGTACGGAGAAACTTGTGTACGGAGTAGAGGCGCAATAGCAATGCCTGATGTCGACAGCCGGGGAGATCGATTGCCCACTCTCTGCACATGTCTTGCTTTCGCTGTCCTCACTTGCAGGATCTTCGTTGTATCTGATAAGCTGATAATACCAGATGTGCCATCCTCCACGTCTTGCTATCAGCGACAAAAGAGCGGTCGGGCACCATCAGTGGGGCATTGACACCTAGTCGCCTTCTTATGCTCTGCTGGTGAGCGTCGAGTCGTTCACTAAAATTCACTACTAGCACGGAGTACTGGCAAGTGAAGCGGAGGTGCTATCGGGCCGGAGCGCCGTTTGTCTCTCTTTAAGTGTCTCTTCCACTGGTAAATGAGCAGCTTACCATGTGTTCCCATATCGTGCTCCCATTCAAAAGACTAGCTTGCCCTGAGTTGCTTGGTAAAGCCTCCATCGCCCTATTGTATCTGCAGGTCACCATTACAAGATCACTCTGACGTGCTGGAAGTCACCTTGGAGACTCCGCTGTGTTGTTACTGATAGCGGATAGCCCGCTATATGCAGGATCGAACAAGACCCAAATGCAGCGGTCCTTGCCATCCTCCTATGTTTCAAAGATAGTGAGGTCCAGGAGTGAAGCAAACATACAGGATGATGATGATGTTGGTTGGAGTGTTGTGATAAAAGCAGAGCTTGGATTTATCTTGCAAATCGACAACATTCAGACCGCTTTCCGCTACACCCCGCACCAGGTCACACAAACAAAGCGACACTCTCAGAGCAGCTGGAGCCTTAACGGCTCTCAGTTCTCTCATCACAGATAGAATCATGACCCATTTACGAGTTTCCTTTTCTGCATTATCATGGCGTTGCGTTCTGCTTCTTCTTGCGTTCGTTTCTTTCAGCCAATCGTCGATGGCGCAGGATCCTCAATATGTCACAGGGCAGGATGCAGCAGGCAACTCCGTCGAACTTCCTATCAACAGGCGGCCTGCGTTATATACACAGAGTTTCGGTGACTGCCAAGGAGATTCCTTGATCAATGTGACCCGTTTCGATGGTGCCTTCTATAAGGACAATATGACGGTGACCTTTAACTTGGAAGGCCAGACTTCCATCCCACAGGACAATGTGATGCGTGAGTTCATCGGGACAATCATCGGTGTGGTTTAAATGGAACTGACGTCGATATACCCCATAGTCTACATCGGTGTATTTGCATATGGCGAAAGCAGGATGACCTTGACATTCAACCCCTGCTCTGCCAACATTGCAAGGTCTGATATCTCCCTCTTTCGAGTTCAAGCAGGAACAATATATTCTAACTGCCTTGCAGTCTATGCCCTATGAATGCCAGTGTTCCAATCCAAGCGAATGGCATCATACAAATTGGTCCCGCAGAGCTCTCCGTCATACCGTCAATAGCTTACAGCATTCCCGATTTCGAAGGCCAAGCCATCTTGCGTGTGTTCTCAAATCTAACTGAGTCCCAAATTGGCTGCTTTTCCGCTGTGTTAACGAACGGTGCTTCGTTTGGACAGCCAGCTGCCGTCGGCAGCACCTTAGGTGTTTTCACAGTGGTAGCAGTCGTCTCCTCTGTTCTAGTGGCAATATACGGGTCTGATATCTCTTCTACGCGGAACCACTATGCGCATTCAGTCTCAGTCCTGGTGGTTTTCGCTGTCTTCCACCATATCTACTTCACAGGTGCCTTGTCAATGAACTGGCCCAGTGTGCTTGTTGCTTTCTGGTCGAATTATGCATGGGCAGCTGGGTTCATATACGTCGAACAGATGCAGGATTCTATCAATCAGTTCCTTGGAAGCAATAAGGGCAATATCAGTGTCGTCGGTGCTGCAGCTGCTGGGACCACTGTGAGTGATGTTGGAGGCGGCTACGACATCTCTCAGATATACAGACGAGGCCTAGGCCATATCCTGAGCAAGCGTGCGAATTCGAATTCTACCGACGTCTATCCTTGGCACGGCTCTCCAGTGAAGCCGGGCTTACCCTTACCTGGAAACTTTTCTGGCTTCGCGGGCACTCTCGCACAGGAGAACATCCCGGCATCCAATGCTTTCATGACCGGCCTGGTCTGGTTCCTGATCTTGTTTGCCGGAGTTGCTGTAGTAATCACAATGCTAAAGCTGACTGTCGAATCGCTAACCCGCGCCAAGCTTATCAAGACTGACAGACTCTCATACTTCCGTCGTCATTGGCTGAATTTCCTTGCAGGAGCTTTGCTAAGGACTGTCCTTATTGCTTTTTATATGATGATTTTCCTAGCACTCTTCCAGTTCACACTGGGTGGTTCTACAGGCGTCACGGCAATCGCAGCCATTGTATTCGCGTTATTCCTGGGTGGCGTATGGATTGCAGCAGGATATGCTTTATACTATCGGCTAAAGTCTGGGAAACTTATGTCAGAACCAGACAAACTACTGTTTAAGCGGAAGACGATTCTGTGTTGTGTACCTTGGTGGAGCGTGCATCGCAAGAGTCAACTTGATGAGAAAGAGACAGAGGTTTCTTTTGCGTGCTCGCTTCCATGGTGGAGAATCTCCTTTACTGCTGTTTCTGAGAAGTCAGTCCATGAGGATGAGGACTATCTGAAAAAGTTTGGCTGGCTCTTTGCCCGTTTCAGAAGGACGAGATGGTTCTTCTTTGTGATATGGCTTCTGTATGAATTTGTCCGTGCTTGCTTCTTTGGTGCAGCTGCCGGTCATGCCATGACTCAGGTGTTTGGCATTCTTGCTGTCGAGTTCATTGCACTCATTACTATGATCTGGATGAAACCCTTCGAGGCGACCCGTCTGAACGCAATGATGGTGTACTTCTTAGGATTCAGCAAAGTCTCCACAGTGGCCTTATCCTCGGCGTTTGATGCTCGATTCAACCTTGGCCGCATCCTGACCACTGTCATTGGAATTGTCATCATTGTCATCCAAGGAGTGCTAACAATCTTCCTTCTTGTCGCCATTGTCATGGGAGCTATCTCAAGCTACATGTCTATTACGCGCTACGAGGAAAAGGAGGAGTTCAGGCCGCGAGATTGGCTGTCGATGCGGACGAAATATCTCAATCATGTCGAGAAAGCAGCGGCGGACCTACCTCCACCACCTCCCCCACCTCCCCCGGTCGATGAAGGTCCCAAAGAACCGTCGTTCAATGTCGGCATAGTGCAACGTATCCCTAAGATTGAAGATGAGGACGAGGACAATATTGCACAGAGGCAGAGTATGGATATATCTCGTGCCTCTATACCTGAAGATGATCAGATTGTACCATTGAGGAACCATAGGCGGTCTACATCACTTCGTTCTCAGGTCAGCTTCTCAAGTTTACCATACGGAGCCAGACCGTCACGAGCAAGCTGGAACAGTCGCGACTTCGAACAGTGGACGGAAGATAACCAAGCTGGTGAGGTTGTGAGCGAAAGCGGACCTAGCTACAGTCAATCTACAGGTCGTGGCGCGTCACGCCGTGGAAGATCGAGCGATAGAGGCACACCACTGCCAGATACGGTTTCGACTTCGTCCAGAGGCCCAAGCCGTGCAACAAGTCCTAGGATTGTGTCCCCGGAGCCTGGCTTCATCCGGCGATCGAGGAGTGTCTTAGATGATGTTGAAGAGGATGATTCTCACTCCCAGATAGATGAACTGCGAAGCCGAGAAGCATCCCCCAATCATTTCGTCAGGAGATCAGATGCCGACTTGCCTGGGATAGCGGAGGAAGAACGATCTGAGGTCGTCAAAGACGGCGCTCCCTCGCATCAGATATGATGCTTGCCATCAGCTTCGCCGACAGCACGAGGGCCATCCTCATTTCCATTGAATACTTTATTTCAGAGCCGACGTCACTGTGTATAGTGATACAGGAACAATAAAGAAACCTCGGCCATAATGGCGCTACAGGAACAATGGTTGTCAACGGAGACCAGCATCATACACTACATCCTTCCTATGTAAACGGAAAACTCCCTCTGCGTGAGAAAGGATATCCAATTTCCCAAACTCACATCCAGTTACCGATTTTCTTCATCGCTGTTATCTTTTTTCAATGTTAGATCACAGGCAGATAACTCCAGCGCATACTGAATCCAGATACCCAACAAGTGTTTATAGAAGAATGACATTTTATGCAAGCAATTACTAGAGTTATAAGATCTCCAAATACACGTACGTTAAGAAATAATCAGAGGTTATTCCAATTCTGCAGCTGCAGTTATGATGGAGAGTTATGAGAATCATGATAGTGATCAGCAGAAAATGCTGCTGTAATCCCAAAGACGCGGGGATTTTTTTATATATATCTACGCACCATCATGCACTTCTGAACCTGTCTACCGACAGACGATTAAAGAGTTCTGAAAGTAACTAACTATAGTTCGACTGTATTATTAAGAATTAAGAAATAATCTATACAAGCTCTCGAATGTCTAGAATTTGCTATCCTGGAAAGTCATCTAGATTGGGGTTTGCGGTGGTTACGTCTAGTTGTTTCGCAACTAATTAGTCTGTCATCTGAAATCATATATTCAGTCATTTACTCTACTGGCATAGTCTGCCCTTCTTGTTTGTGACACGGAAAGATAATAACTACGAGATACTAATTGTGGCAGTTTTGCTCTTTTGCCATCGCCGCAAAGTATACCTTGAAGGGGAGACCTACGCAACCTATGATGCAAAATAATGCGACGGCCGTTACAGAACATGGAAAAAGGAAGTAATGATATGGATTCCATGACGAACTCTCGAGGAAATAATTCTTTCATACTCCTTACATCCTGATGGAAGGGACGAAAAAAAGAACAACTCCGAGTGTAGATGCCGAAAGCCGGTTTCTTTGGGGCCCCTGTCTCGCTTCGATACGTCAAACCAGCGACAGGGTGAAGCTGTAGTACTCATCTAGAAGCCCTCGATGGTCATTAGTATTTCCACCTTTGGCATGCGGTGAAAATGGTACTGTACAGCGGCTACAGATGGCATCGTTGAGGTATGCACGAGACCATCCTTTACTCGACCTCGGCTTCGTATTCGGGAGTTGGATTCCCCCGAGCTGAGACTGTTTCAAATGTTTCAATACAAAGACCGTCCCTGAGCATATTGTTGTATCTTCCGTAATGCTCGAGTAAGCCAGGTGAGGTTTTTGATTCTTCCATACAGGGTCATCACTCTGTGGGGTTATTCCCTAGAATGATCATGATGATAACATGCTGAAACCTCAATATTCTTTAAGACTGCAATTATCGCAGTTATTATCACTACTTATTTTTGGTGCGACAGGGGTCGTCGGTTGTGTCAGCCGTCTTATTGTCGCATGGTTCGGCGTTGCCGATGATAGCATGTGTATGGACTATTATGGAGAAGACCGTGGCAGTCTACCCTTCTTTCTCTGAATGAATGTCTGAACGGGCGCGATTTTACCCTGCAGTCCCATCTGATCAGTAGTGGTGGTGAGTACTCCATACAGGTTGGAAACAAAGGAGCCCGAAGGAAGATCTGCACCGACGTGTCCCTTCATGCGAGCCCCAAACACACTGCCTGTTCCTCACACTGCGAGGGTTACTCGAACTCACGGGGAATTATCCTCTTCGGGCGGGAAATGACTGGTTAAGGAGCAGAAAAGGGCAGTCGGGCTGAAGCGATCGCTTTTTACCCCATGAAGACCGGTGATCGATTCGTCTCAGTCCCAGTCCTGGTCCCCGTCTTACGTGCAAATGACTTGCAGCTGGCGAAACACGCTTGCTGCTCTCACTGGGCTCGGTCTCTGCATCTTTTTTCCATCTCTCTCTCACGTGAGATATCATGGAGATCGTCTGGACGCTTCCCACTCATTCCAGTCGATCGTGCGGTCCGTTGTCAATCATCCACGAATAGGCTGCGCCTTCTACCAACAGTTTAGCTCCGTGGGTCGAAAGATTAACTGGAAACTCTGTTAATCCGCGAGTTTATTTTTATTCGTCAAATAGACAAGACGATCGTTCTTGACACGCCGCGGTGCGGGAGGGCGGCTGCCAGAGGCTTGGTCTGACCGGGATGTATACGATTGTTTCATCCTTATTGGAGCGGCCAAAAGGCCCTTGAGAAAAGTGCTGGGGAGAAAGAGGCATTAAAAGAAGCAGAGTAGGTTTTATGCCGTTGACGCTAAATTCCCCGGGTCTGAAGGGGTCTGGCTGTAAAATCCCTTTGACTCGCGGAGTTTTCGCTGATTGATACAGCCGGCATGGGACTGGGGGAAGGCTGCAGATGAAACGACTAGAAGGGCTGAGCCAGCTGTCAACACCACAAGACGTCATGAGCCTCGAGTCTGTCGGCTGCACCTGCAGTAATCCTGGTCGCTAGTCACAGACGGTGGCACCCAAGAGACCGGATGCTGGATGGCGATCTGAGACCCCTATACTGCGTGGTAGGCACCGCATGGGAATCAAAGCCCTGTTCGAGATTACCTTCCCTGGGAACCCACCACCCAGGATCTAGTGGGCTAAAGAGGAAGCGGAAAAGACAAGCGGGTTGGAAGCTGATTCAGCATATTGCGAGCATTGTTGTCCGCGAGCTCTCTACAACAGAAGAGCAGGAAGAGGACTTCCGAATAAGGATCAGCAAACAAACCCCATCCACACCTGATGTCCCGATATTAGCCCCCGAGATCTAGAGCAGAGCAATCGGTCAAACAAACCAGACCACGGTACCAGAGTATGGTGACTTACCGAGCATAGTCCAGCCCTCTGTGACAGGCGGGGCTTGTCGCAGCCATCTTCAAAGAGGTAGAGGGAGATGCTCCACCGTTAAGCCGTCTCAGGAGCCGTAGACGGTAGTGTATCTAGTAGTTCGCAGTCCCGGTATGAATTTCGCGCGAACACCGAGTAATATACGGAGTACGACCGACTTACAAACATGTGTTCGAGGACGTAATTGATGGGAAGCGAACTGGGGCCTCTCAGAGTCCCAAATATACTAACTATCATCTTTGCTGCTATTGTCATCTATACTCCGAAGTTATTGTTTGCCAGTCGTTAGTTACCACTAGTCCTACGGCTATAGACTGTGGATCGTATTGATGGCACCTGTTAGACAATGATAATTACCTCTGTCTTGCATCTTGCTGTAATATTTGTTAGTTAAAGTTCGAGGGTAAATAAAACCTGGTTCTAGGTATAAGAGAAAAAGCCATGTTGACCTGTTGCGCAGGTGTCACAGTTGTCGGCAAGTGCCTTTGTTCTGGTTACCGCGAATGTGCGTGAACCTAACCCGGACAGGTCTGATGCCCGCGTTCTTACGCCACGAAATGGGAGCACAGACTGGGGTAAGTGAAGGAGTGAAGGTGGGCTGCGGCCATTCTAGCACAGACCACGCGGTTAATAGATGTGGAGATGGGTAAGAGGAAGTTGGAGATGCTACAGAGTACAGAGAGAAGTGTGCGGATGAAGAGAGCAGATTGTGGAGAACACCCTAATATTCGCGCTTTGGATACAGTCGGCGGGGGAAAAAAAAGCCTCACACCTTCGTATCAGACTACTTACCAGTGTTCGGGTACTAAGAAAAGTTGGTAAAGCACGGAGTGCTCCGTACAATAAGAAAGATGGGTGAATATAAGGATCGTCAGCTGACCCGTGCCGTGGTTGTTACTTCTCGTACTCTGTATGTCAGCTCAGCGCACTGCTCTCAAAGGACTGAGAAATGCCATGGCTAAACAATGATTGGTCTTCTGTAGATCAATGTTGTTGGCATTGTCTATGGATATCACAATAATATCGCAACAAGCTCGTTGAAATGTGATGTGGATGCTTGGTGCCGTCACTTTCCCTAGACCCGAGAGGGTTTCAGGTTTACCAACTGTAGGGGGTCACACTCTGACGTTACACCGTTACATGGAATCGAAGAGTTTAACAGTGCAGCGTCAAAGATCCTATAGAGTTCCAGGTGATGGACATCGATGTACGCTGCAGAAGCGGAATGCATGGTACCTTGAGCGTCGATCTCAGCAGGATGGAGAGACGCTCGTCCTCAATGGCTCAAACTGCAACACGCGGCTGCCTTACGTATACTGGTCGCCCTGAGGTTATCGCCAGGATGTCATAACTATTGTCGCTTTGAACTTCGCTTTGAACTTCTAAGATCAAGGGACTTCGCTGGAAAAACGCGCGTCAGCATCCGAGGCCATTGTCTCGTCCCTGTTAGTGATTCCCAAAGGCATCTTGTGCATTGGTTCAAGCATGCTAATAACGGACAGAAAGTTCCCAAATTTTGGCTTCTTGCTTGTCGGGCTGGACCGAACCTCGAGTCGCGCTCACACTTGGATTGGTGGCTGCTTGCTGACAGACGCAGCAGATCCTCCGTGTCACTGCTCTAAGCGGTTCCGAACGAATGCTACAGAGTCTTGGAAGTTAGTGTTGTATTCGGCATTTGCATGCTGGTGTCCATAGCACCAGAGAGCAGAGCGACTCTCAAGATCACTGCATGATTAGGTTTCCCTGATAAGGACTGGAGGCGTTTATCTGTTCAGGAGCTATGGCCAGATCGTGCACCTGCTACAAACCACTACGGGTGTAATACGCTCTATGCCTATAACGGAAGCCTCATTACTCTAGATGTCTGTTGCAGATATCGACAGCATACATATTTTGATGGCATCTCTGAAGCTGCTCTTGGGTAGAAAGAGTACACACCCGCGTTCCAGAGGAAGTGAGGGCAATCAACCCGAAATATTACGGAGATCCTCTGTGGATAATCGATTGCGGAAAACGACTCCGTTTCCAAGTCAGAGGACACCTGAAGACACTCAAAAGAGAACGACCCCTGGACTTGTCTGGGTTTCTAATTACCTGTTACCCAAGGCGGGGGCAGCTACAGTGCAGGCCCACGCGAGAAATAATAATGATGAGAATAATACCGTAAAGGCTGAACACAGCGAGCGACTTGGCAGACGACCTGCTAACCTGCTAACCATCGAGTAAACTATTATATGATTGTACGGTGGGAGAGAATAATGATCGACAATGGTGGACTACTACCGCATGACTGGTCATACGTGGACATGTCTAGAGTACTTCTGTCATACTCGTACACCGTAGGATACGGAAGTGGACTGACTAGTTGAACGCAGGCTTTCTAACAAAATGAAGCTGAAAATGGAGGTCAGCAATTAGAAAGGCACAGTCCCTGCGTCTCGGCTTTTCCTATCTATATCTTGGGTCTGAAAGCGGACGTCACGCCGTCATCCGAGATCCTCATACCCGCGGTTCCACGCCCGATGCTAAACGTCCTACTATCGAGAATCGAGGAATCAATTATTGGGAAATGATGGATTCCGCCAAGAGACAGGACTGTGAGTGGTGATGGATCAGGAAGAGGCGCAGATGCATCGGCTTTAGTTCCCAAGAAGGCATGATTTGTACCAGACAAGAGACCGCCACGTGAGGCGCAGTGCGTCCAGAACGCGATTTGGCTTGATTGGAATCAGGACACAAGACAGACAGGACGACTTGAAACCTTATACCGAAAGCGTGGAAGAACGACAGCCGGACTGGACGGGAACCCAAACCAAACCAACCTCCCTGCACTGCTGGGGGATCGCCTATAACCTCAGGGGGTTTCCCTACTAGCCTCCAGGGCCTCTAGACTAACACCATACGAGGTTTAGAGGCCGCCTCGGTCTGACGTCGCCGACATCAAGGTTATCCATCTCTTCGTTCTTCTTGGTTCGGATGTCCGAGCCAGCGGCGGTGCTCTATCATCCTCCCCTCCATCACTTCGCCATGGGCCTGCTATACCCTTCTCGTCAGGCCAGAAGGGTTTCGAAGGATCCAAATCCTCTCGTTCCTATCTCCCTGTTCCTTGATGGTGATCTCGCATGGCACCATTGTGACCGTTGGCCCAGCTTACTCTCTCAACGACGGGGGCTGAATGACCCTATAGCCTCGTCGATGCTGTTTCGCAGTGCGCTATTGTTCGATACAGTACAGAAAGCGACCTAGTTACCCCCGCGCTATAACCAGCGCGCCTAGCACACCTGGGCACAGCAACCAAGAAACTGGGTTACCAGTACCAAGGGCACTACGGAGTACTCCGTAACTCGTGTGGCATGCCCCCGGCTTCAGCATGGAAAATGAGTCGAGACATTCGAAGTCGCCATGCCATCTTGGTCCATGGGCATTGGTTATACCATACCATAGTCAACATCGTAGGATGCGTGGGAGCTTCTCCACCTTTACCTACTCCGCATAGGGTGACCAATACTTTCAAGTCGATTGGCATCTTACCAGTTGATTCTCAGGATATTCTTCTCACTACTCTGTACAACAGTGTTCCATGGTCAAATAATCTGGAAGGCCATATTACCAGGAAGAGCCGACCGGCCTATTACGACCAAACGTTGTTGTGTGCCCGGATAATACGGTTGCAGCAGTAATTTAGCCGAGAGAATACAGCAATAGAAAATCATCATCGGTCTGGTTGGTATCTATCATTACTATGTATAAGTACAGATCTTCACAGAATACGAAGACACTCATGGGGATGAAACAAGGAAGCCTGGCAATAATAACAATTCCGGGTACAGCGAGAGAAGAGATGCCGAGCACATTTCTTCAAAACTTCCCCACAACTAACAAGGCGAGTATTAGTAGATACTCAAAAGGTGCATCACACTGCCTTCGCATTCAACGAGAGTACGTTGATTATCTCGGTGAAAGTCCGTTCTTGAGTTTCATGCCAGGTCGGGCAGAACAGGGTACGCAACGGTGATATCAAGCAGCTCAGACGTTTGAAATGGTGGACGATCACCGCACATCATTGCAGCCGTGTCAAGTTTATCTTTCTCTAGGCCGTTCGAGGCTCGGGTAGAAGACGCACTGGCCTCTGTAATTAAGCAAGCTCCCCCATCTGGGCCCTGCGACCCGCATCAGACGCGCTTGCGAAGAGGTGAGAAGTACGGAATACGCAGAACACGTATGATGCCGCGACGTGCGAGGGGGAAACTTTGATAGTAGCCATTTCTCAGTTGCAATCGGCATCTGACTGGGCCGATACCTTCTGATGCTCCTACGTTTCATTGACAGACAATAGGTTTGTACCGAGTATAGTCACCGGTATTGCCTACGAAGATCTGATAGCTAGGACAGGTATCATGCACTCAACACCGCCATTGATGTGAGTCTCTGGTAGGCGGTTCTGGATACCCCTTTAGGAAAGACAATTGACGGCAAGTGCTGCCCTCATATAGACCGACTGAGAAAAAAACCTCAACGATTACAGACCCAGAAATGGATACGGAAGAGTAGTTTGTACAGTCCTGAGGGCAATCCGAACGAAATGAAGACGGATGCGGCCACTGCAATTCGTGGCTGACCCAAACCGTAGGACCTCCTGAACTATCCAAACTTGCTTGTGCTTGGGGTATTGTTATTGTTCATTACAAGCCCGAACTAGTCTATTTTGTCTTGTCCTTTGGAGATGACAATGAATAGCATGATGGGGTGGATCATTATCATGGGCACTGTCGGCTTGCATAAAAATCCAAACACCCCCTGAAAAATCAGAGGTTTCTATTCTTGATGAACTGCCGACGCTCCTTGATTCTTATGGCATGGAATCCGGAGTCCATCATCATTGTCGGCGTTCGGCCAAGTCCCGAAAAGGATCAGCCACAATCGTTAGGGATCATCAACCCCGTCGCGGGTCTCCGTGGATCGTGATGCCCAAGCCCCAGTCCTCGGGACAGCCAACATGCGGATCACTGCGACTTTTTACCAACCCTGTGCTTTCTGGGGCCGTGGGGCCGTCGCTGGACACGGCCTGCTGGTGGTAATGGTATCCAGAAGCCAATGAGCCATGCCATTTTTCGCTTCCACGAGGGACTTAACCTTCTTCGAGACGCCTTCCCGCACCATCGCTGGCTTCCTTGCGGAAGATCATCCCGTCGCTCCTTGTCGCGAAAATCCCTTTAACGCTCTACGGATGCTCCGCCGAAGCCACACCTCAGATAGCCTGAAGATCCCCGTTGGTTGCTGGAATCGGAAACATTTCTGGCGGTCATAACCGCCGACGGCGGCCGTGACCGACTTCGTTACCCTCCTCGGCAGGCCATTATGCCCAGGAACGCATCTCGCTTGTCGAAACTCTTTTGTGGCCCGCATGGCCGTCTAAAAGGAGTCTTGCTCCAGGAAATTGATGGCGATCCCCCGTCGTCTCCATCATTACCTATCTTGGGGGCGACCCGCGCGCTGCGGCGCTTCGTCTAAACCCCCCCTGCCACAGTGAGTTCATGCCTTGGGCGGGTTGCTTGGTTCATCGTAACTCTTGGACCGTTCCCTCTTCGAGGAGGATCCGAACAGATCATGGAGATCTCTCGCGACCAGGGAGTATCTTTCATCCGCGTCTAGGAAATCAACACCCGCCACAACAAGCCGTCTTCTGGGCTTTGGGTCCTGCCAATAATACAACTAAGGATACTTGAATAAGCGAGCTACTATCCTAACCGGCTGTTAGGTACTGTACATGGGCACCGTACAGTGTGACTGTCAAGGGAGGATGGATGACGGAGAAAAAAAAGAAAAGAAACATAGGCGGCATGTTATACTCCGTATATAACTGCGCATCTCTTGCATCACTGCCCCGTACTCCAGGCGAAGGAGGGGTGAGATCTCACAGCCGCCAAGCAAGGGCGAATAAGCTGCTGCACCGGTGATCAGTGAATCCGTAGGATTTTAGGCCAATAATGGCCGAGTTTCAGGGGGACTCTGGACAATGTCCGTCTGCAGTGTACGGTGCGGAATGGACCGGGCAACCGGCAGACTGGTGAAAACTGCACACCCCGGGTTCGTGTTCTGTCACCAGCATCCATGGATTGGTTGATAATATCACGATAAACTCCGGCTCCAGCCTCGGAGCCTCCACATTGGAATCTCCAGCAAGCACAGAGCACAGACCCCTCTTTGAACGTGATCGTTCAAAGATTCCCTTCTAGGTAGCTTTGGCTACCGGCAAAGACCGCTTTGCGCGCAGTGTCGCCGGGTATGATCCTGTTGATTTCCTGTTCACACCGGTTCCCGATACCTCGGGCGTGGGATCACACTGGGGACACGATCAAGGGACAACGCATGTCACTTTTCGCTCAGGGGCCCTCCGGGATGGGGAAGAGAAATTGCATCAAGGCTGAACCTGGCTGGAAAGCCGATGTCTCTGGCAGCATCGGAAAGAAAAACCTGGTCGGGCAGCCAACCAGGATGGCCGATGGCGATCTGCGCGCTGCCGGACATCAGATCAGTTCATCGCTATGATCCTGCCGCAATGATCAGCCGTTTACGGGGCAAGGATCGTTGTGACAGGTAGGCCAGTCTCCACTGGCCGAGATCGACTTCTAGGACGATGGTCAAGAATGGGACCGACGACCCATGGACCATTGTCCATAACAACTTTGAATCCCGTCCCAGAGCCTAAAGGGTATGCCATCGCCGGCGGTGGATCTGCACTAAATGATACAGTCAATACGTGGCTCCGA
Source organism: Paecilomyces sp. PK2413 (assembly GCA_023624055.1). Lineage (NCBI taxonomy): Eukaryota > Fungi > Ascomycota > Eurotiomycetes > Eurotiales > Thermoascaceae > Paecilomyces > Paecilomyces sp. PK2413. Next base: position 935,679 of record JAMADQ010000002.1, read on the forward strand.
AACTCTCATTTAAGCGGTAATACGAACGTCCAGGCGGCTGATTGGCAGTGACGATCTTGTCACAGCAAAACCACCATGTAACTGCAGGACCTGGAGCCTCTTCTACCACGAGACAGCTAGTAAGGGGTGGTGGAGGCCCACGTTCTAACCGTCTAAGGTCGACAGGGTGCGCCACGGCCTTCGACTTCTGAACTGCTTGGTTAACGATCCGCATCCTTCTGAATCGCCCCGGTTATCATTTTAAGCTTTCGTACCGGGGCCTTGGATGCATTATGACTGTCGAAGCGAATCGAAACGCTTTGGCTCTTCCCGCCCCGAGACTAATAATAATCTTACCTGGTGATGGTCGACCTCATGTGCCCTGTGCATGTCGGGTTCTCCCGCTCACGGCCCCATATCAACGTCCCTCAAGTAGTATCCTGGACGGTTCGTCCTGCCTCATAATTAAACTTGATTCCCCCGTCCTTCCATGCTCTGCTAGATCCGTACCGAAGTTCGCATCACATCTGATATCTTGTCCCTGCGTCCGTCCGATATACATCTCCAAGTCGGACAGCAAGCAGCGCCAAGCCGTCCTACTTCTCTCTCCTCCATCCAGTATCCTGTGCACCGGCTTGCAATTTGAACAACAGCCATGGATCTGGCCAATTTGGTTACGAGGAATGCGCAGGACTCGACTCGAGTCTCCTCGCACCGTCACTCGACTTCTCAGGTCAGAACGTACGACCAATATCGGGAAGGATCAGTCTCCGATTCATACTTCCCTTCGTCGTCGACGAGCTATGTTTCTCGATCCCCGCAGCCTCCGCTTTCTCCTCCGGTCGAGGACCAGAGAAAATGCTCTCTTCCTTCTATCTCCAGTCTCCTCGAGGGAGCAGACAGGTCTTCACTTCCTTCAGCGAGTATGATTGCACTCTGGCGCCAGACAGCCGTAACCTTGCTAACCCATGTTCTATAGAGCGCCAGCGACAAGATATTCCTTTCCAGAGGGAACGGGCATACTCCCACGCAGCTGACCACATTGCTGTGAATGCCTCCAAGGTCGCTATGCCTCCTACTCCGCCATTGCGTCCGGATTCCGGATTCCACAGCACCGGTCATTCTCCGTCTTCGTCGACATGCTCCCAGTTCACGCCGTCTAATGTCAGAGCCGGCAGCCCTACCAGTACATCTGAGGTGTATCAGCAAAAGCACCAGTCCTACGTTACGCTACCAAGTCCTACGGAGCGAGGATCGATCTCCCAGGAATCCCAGTCGCGGTACTCAGCTCAGCCGTATGCTTCTCCGGCTCCTAGCAACAGCTCGTACAGCTCGCCTGTGGAGGCACCACCAGCTTCAGCCTATTACCAGAGACCGCCTCCTCCAAGCAACTACAACGGCCAGAACTACGGTGCTCCTATGGTCTCTTCGACGCATCCCCCGATGATTTCCCCAGTGACACCGGCGTGGCAGCACCACCACTACTTTCCGCCGTCGAGCTCTGCTCCGTACCCTCAGAACCATGACCGATATATCTGCAGAACATGCCACAAGGCGTTCTCCCGGCCATCCAGTCTGCGAATCCACTCGCACAGTCACACCGGCGAGAAGCCCTTCCGCTGCACTCACGTCGGCTGTGGCAAGGCATTCAGTGTGCGCAGCAACATGAAGCGTCACGAACGGGGATGCCACAGTGGCCGCCAAATGCCTACAGCCATGGTATGAAGTCAACCGCCTACTGGACCATAGGCAAAACTCGACTTCGATATCAATTTCACTTCGTTTGAAACGCTAGAACTGCAGATGCAGCTAGCTGTATATAGGCTCTTTGGGGATTTACTGTTTTGTTTTTTTCCTTTACATCTCTGGGAGGTCACAGGCGCAAAAGTCAGGGTGTTGAGATTTGAGAATGGGTTTATAAAAAGGACAAATACCCCCCGGTTCGGAAATCATTTCCACGGAACTTATCAGTTCAGGAGCGGTCTTTTCGGTCTCACGATATATACCTTTTTTGTTATCAGGAATTCTCTTTTTTTTTTTACATGTCTTTTTATTCTGTGAATGTCTTTTTCTTCTTGTGTGTTACCCTTGTTTATATTCCTGAACAAGCTGCATCCCGAAGTATCGGATCAGCCTTTGAAAGCTTCATGTATGAGTACGTACGGAGAGACGGCCACCTTGAACCACAATAGAACGGATGCGCAAGCGTTCCTTTCGATAGCAATATCTTCTTCTCTTCTCCTTCTACCCCCATAGTTCCCTAGTAGAGTACGGAGTATATCCGTCATAGTCCACCTACCACACTATTCCCAGCCGTCTCCGGCATCATAGTGTCCACTTCCCTATGCATCATATCCACATAAGTTGAAACCTTGTTATCGAAGACACAAAGGAAAGCTCACGGAGGTTTCTATCTCTAACTTTGCCGGTATCACTGGATGTATCAGCATAAACCAAAAAAACCCTTATGGAGCAACATCGCCGGAACCGTCAAAGACGCCACCGCAATACTCAAAATACAGAGACTACGGAGTACACGGAACCCAACCTAATTCAGCCCGTTTCTATCATTATTATCACTATTCGTGCTCATAGAGAAACGAACTAGGCACTGAATGGAAAGTCAACTTTTAGTGGTCATGGATACGGAGTTAAGAGATATCACACAATCCGGAGTCCCGACGCTATAGAGTACTACTGTCTATGTATAGCGGAGCAAAAACCCACCAGCGAACCCCACTTGACTGGAAACAGAATTCAACGGAGAGAAGCTTCAAGGGTTACCCGAAAGGGCTCGTGCTGAGGCTCTTAACCGGAAGTTAACTTAGTGTGTTTGCTGTTGCTGGAGTACCTGTCGTATATGTCGTATAGGAGTAAAAGTACGAGTAAGTTGGTTATATTGCTCCACTGCAGTTTGTACGCAGTAGCTATGTAGATTGTTGGTGTTATGCTGTGTGTGTGATTTACGTCTGCATTTGGCCGTGGATCATCCATGACATAGTGCAAATACAGATGAGACATCTAATGATCTTCAAGTATCAAGCGGTAATATCTGAGGGGGCAGGGTAAAAGCTGCACGGTATTTTGCCCCTTTCGGTACCGTCGGCGGGGGCAAGAGGAGAGAGGCAGGCTGCCAGCAATAATAATAATACATAATGAAACATAAGGTTTCCTGCTTGTCTCATAAAAGACAAGTCAGATATGCATCGACGGCAACTCCGACTGGCCTAGTGCCGGAGAGGCTTAAACAGTTAAGACAACATCGACCAGGAAGAGTCAGGGCGCTAAGACCACCAAAGAAAGTTCACGCAAGGACGGTGCTCATGCGCCACCCTATCTCGCTTAAGCCTGAAACTTTTGTCGTTGCTGACTTCTGCCGGCTGCCGGAGGATATGTATAGACCAGTTAAAGTGAGATCTGCTCCCGTTTCTGGGGCTGGTCGGAGATCATGATCTCTCTTGATTAACTATTTTCGGCTATAACCGATGGCGTCGCTTCTTCCACCAATAGAAAGGACGGTCTGTTCGAGGCTAGTTAAAACCTCCGTTACGATAGTGTTCATAACTTCATACGGGGAGCGTACAGACTCAGAGTAATAATAATATGGAGTCATGGACTAACTGACCTTGACTTCCCTGTGTCTCTATGCCTCTATGGATAATTTCATAACAGGCTGTAATGATAGACAGGATCGCTGGGTACCCCAGTTCGGTAGGCAGAATCAGGAGACTTTTTCCGGACATTGCTGGAACGCCAAAAGGATGTGTGTTGGAACATTCCAGATCCCGCATCCGGATCCTAGCTTGCATCGTCGATCAGTAGGTCCATCGGATTCAACTGTAGGAGGTTATGAGCACAAGGAATTCCTGGTTGTATGGCGACCACGGTCCCTTCATCATAGATAAGGGGAGTAGAACACGCGAGGACTTGTGTAATGTGTATGGATGATTGACCAGAGCCGAGTGCACGTCCCAGGCGGGTGGAGATCCGGAAAATCATCGCTAGAATATGCTATTGATAGCACATTCAACAACGTAGTATGTCATCACACCTCGAACATATCTTATTATTGCAATGTCTCACAGTGAAAGCGGAAAGGCTGAAACCTGTAAGAAAAATGATGGTATCCCTTCCTCGACGCAAGGTATGGTCAGGCTGCAAAACCAGGAGTGCTCGACATGCAGTGTAAACGGAGTACTGAAGAATAGTGCAGAACGTTGGTCTGCGGTCATGGCGCCCCTCTACCGTAAGCTTTTGGACCCCATCTTGGGGCAAATTCGTGACTAGGTTTGCTTTCAAGTTGTAAGCGAGCACGTTGTAGCACCCAAAGCCACATGGCGGACTTCAACCGATCATCCGGCCGTGGCGGATGCTTAGAAATGCAGATACCATAGGAAGAAATGACCGGATCGATCCACCCCTCTATTCTATGGTATGGTACCGGGTCGCTTTCGGCCCTTGTTGCGAGGGGTAGACTGGAACCACGAATGGAAAAGGTTTTCTTTTGTAGCAAGACCCGAGTTCCGAAATAATAATAATAATAATCCATTTCGCATTCCCTGGTAGTCTCGGGCTTTGGTTTTCTCTAACCGAGACATCTCACTGACTATCGACCATGGATCAAGACTCTTCTTCATTCACTTCGGCGGAGTAAACGAGCTGCCAGAGTCATCGGAAATCTGAAAGACGGTCCGGGACTATCGACTGTGGCGTGGAGACTGACCAGATCGTTAACGGAGAGAGACACAAGTCAGGTTCATCCTCCGATCTCTCATGTGGCTTGCCAACTTCGTTTCTCAAAGGCCGGATCGTATCTGCTAAGCGCCATGCTTTAACTAATGGCGAGAACATATGGCCTCTGCAGGCTGACAACGCAGAGATCTCGCCCCAGGACTTGGTCCTGGATCCTAATGGTGGAGCCCCAATCATCTCACTCGCTTGCCATTACTGCATCGGATGGATTCAGGGCTACAAGACCCTAGTGCATGTACTTGTAATCGCTGGATCCGCACGTGGAGGGTGGTCTTGGACCATCGTGGGTCCGTTGAAAATGCAACTCAGGATGGATTTCGTGTCTTGGGTTGCAGTTACCTAGAAAGCGACGGTTTGTACATCATCAAAGATTCAGCAAGCACTACACTTGATAATGTGCATTAGATCCTGGTCAGGCGGAACCAGTTACGGGCTCTTCACTCGAGACAACTCAAAAGAAAAAGAGAAGATCATAGGTAGATGGTGACCGTCAATCGGCTCTGACTGTTTCCTTGGGCAGGACAGGATCAAGGTACGAATGGGGCAGTTCCAAATGCATCTCTTAGATGTTACCCAATATTGATTCCCTGCCTGTCCAACAGACGTTGCTGTCAGTGCTTTGGTATTCATTATGCCTCCAAAGAGTATTTATGAATTTATGTATGTAGGGGCCGTTTCTGCTCTTATGCTCATCTCACGTAAGTATGCAAAGTGACAGGCCACTGTTAAAGCTGCGTAGATACTAGCCAAAATTAGGCGTGGTAAAACCAATGCGAACAACGTAAACAAAATAGTATGTGTCCAAAAGAAGCTAATATATTGATTTATAACTTATATACCATTCTATCCAAGGGCAACGATTCTTATATATAGGGGAGGTCGTGGTCATCAAACGTTACCTCGTAAATCTATGGCGACCGTCGGGGGACGACGTTCTATGTATAGGTCCCATCGTCTAAGTATCTCAAATGGCAATATTGTCCAAGAGGGACGATGCCATTTATGTAAACATATCCAGCATTTAGTTGATATGTCCACTAGATGAGGGACATAGTTGCTCGTGGCGGAGTCCATGGACCTTAAGCATCCAGGTCCAATCTCTCCAGGAGGCTATCCAGTTTATCAAGGAGAATTTGATAGTTGATAGCATCACTATCGAACTCATCACCTGCAATCTGGCCATCCAGAGTCCTTATGACAGGGACATGTTCATGTGGCCGTGGAGGTTTCTGCTGGTCTTCTTGAGGTACTGGCATAGCTTCCACGCCGAGATGGTCAACACCATTCGTGATTTGCTTGATGTCTTCGTTCATAGCATTTGCTTTTTCGATTTCCTTTTCCGTCTCCTCTTCCATCATCTCTTCGAGCCCAGCATCATCAAATCTTAACCTGAACCGCTCACTGAGGTAGAAGCGAATATCGTCGAGTAGTTCGATGGAATCTGTCTCTTGTCTCTTTTGAATACGATTGGCTGATTCCTTTATCAGCTCAGCGAATTCAGGAGAATCGATGTGTGCTTCGAGCCTGTACGCTAGGTAACGGGCTCCGAACTCCTCCAGTCTCTGCACACGAGTGAGCCAAGCAGCACGAATAATGTCATAGATATCGATTTCTTCTTCCCCGGCTTCTCGCGTCTTTGCTGCTTCAGCTTGAGAAACGTTGCCGCTACCTAGAGAACTGATCACAACAGCAGCTTTGGCTTTCAGCTTTTCGATGAAGAGGAGATCAGCCGCAAAAAGAACATCGACAGCTACATCGAGTCCGAAGTCAGCCTTTTCCGTGTATAGGAAGGTGAGGACTATCTCTAGGACTTCGGGGGAACAGTCGACGTCAATAATGTTCAAGTGTTCGGTCACTTGAGCTTCTCGGAAAGGCGAGGAGAACATTGTGAGAAAGAACTCTGAGCGGAGAAGCATTGCTCGATGGGCTGGAAATAATACTGATTTCTGCTTCCGGATAGGCTCGCTGGAAGTGGCCGAAGCCCCAGGACCTACGGGTATCGAACTCCGTCTGCTATCTTCCTGGCTGGCAGAGAGTCCATCTTCTTCCTCGACTAATGTTTCATCTGCGCGCAGCAAGACATCCGCAAATATCGCGTTGTCGCGATCCCATTTTACCTCGTTAACTTTGCTTGTCTCAACTACCATCTTATTTGCGATGATATTCTCGCGGAACCATGTTTCAAGTTGGTCCCGTCCTTTCGCAACTTCCGCAGATCTTCGTTGTCTGGCAATCCTCCTATTCCCGCTATCGATAATACTGTCAACGAGACCGTGGATTTGGAGGTATTTTGCGATCTTGTCTATACCAGCGAACACTTCTGACTCAGTGAAGCCGGTACCAGGTCCGCTTCTCAATTCGCGGGGCGGTTCTCCAAGGTAAAGATATTTGATTGCCGCAGCAAAGGCTTGTGGAGGGACCTTATTCGGCAACTTCCATGTCGACGACGAGGGCGAAACAGACAGTTTTTGCTTGAAGTATGGTGACCGCGCTGCGAGTATGAATTTATGCAGGAAGAGAGATTCATCGTCGGCTGTGACGACAATGTCGGATGTCTGAGGATGTTCCCGGGTCAATAGAGAAGAAATATGGGCCGCCAGAGGTTGGAGAGGGTCAGTGGATTTGGAATAATCGTATTCTAGCAGAAGATTTCGTATCCGATCATTCAACGCGTTATACAGACACCTAGGCCCAGAAATATGATTAGTTGCGAGGACTCTGGCAAGTATATCGAACTATAAGCTACTCACCTTTCACCTTGGAACGTATCGCGCTCGCACAATGCTCCCGAGTCAAGCAGAAGCTGTGCAACCTCATAATGACCACAAAGACTCGCCTTTCTTCCCGTTAGTTCCCACGCACTTCCGTAGCAATACATCGGAGAAATAAACGACGTACCAGAATCAAAGGCGTATAGTCAAACTGATCCCTGGCATTGATATTGACGCCTTCTGAGATCTTCTCTTGGCATACCTTCAAGTCTCCAGTCCGACAGGCATTGCATAGAACCCGGAAGGACTCGCTCAAATCTAGAGGGTTCTCGTCCTTGAGAGTCCCCTCTTTGATGAGCTTCTTCTCGTTATGCAAGCTGACTTCAAGCTGATCTTTACGAAGAAGACCCCTGTCGGACATCTCGAAGGTAGACTGCTGTAGCCCCGTAACTCCGTCTCTTGGAAGAAAAAGAAGTCAGAAAATGATTAAGATGCGGGGAGTTTGAGCTGCTGGCCGCTCGTGCCGCTTATCGATAACGATCACGTGATGCATTTGCCACCATTCCCAAAATGTGACGAAAAGCTTCAAGTTCAGGAACAGCGGAAGCGATACAGGGACACAGCCCAGCATCATAATCTATGTCCAGATAGCCAAGTCTATGCCAACAATTGCAAAAGATCGCTGGCTCTTGGAACCGACTCCCATGACATCAACTGCTTGTCATCTGCAGAATCGCCCTATCCAGGAACTTGGAGAAGCTGTTAGTTAGTGACGCCGTCGCGGGCCGTGGTTCGCGGCATCTCACCGCCTGCCTTTAGCGGAAAAGAATGGTCAGGGCCGTTGCTCAGCAACGAAGCTTCAACTAAACATTTGGCTCTCTTCGTATGCTGTCGCATACTCTTTCCTGGCTACAGTTTCAACCCCCTCATGTATCCATGAGAACCTTCACTTCCAGTCCTTTAACTAACATAGCAGGGCCATTGGCGCGATTCAGTCGTTCATGAGCTAGCACTCACCTCGACGCAACACTTTCTCTTCCGGCTATATCCAATTCTGCGTGGTAATAGTCGCTGAGAGGTTGATCTGATTTCACATCATAATGGCGATTGCATTGGCAGAGGCAGACAAATATGAGGTGTTGGAAAGAATCGGTATGGCACTTTGGTCCAACCCAGATTATCTTTCCACCTGGAGCTAACTCTTCTGCAGGCAGTGGCTCCTTTGGAATCATTCGCAAAGTCAAGCGAAAATCCGATGGATTCGTAAGGATCTCCCGTTCGTGCGCAGGTATTCAAGAAATACTAATCTGTGAGTAGATACTATGCCGCAAGGAGATCAATTATATCAAGATGTCCCAGAAGGAGCGGGAACAGCTCACTGCTGAGTTTAATATCCTGAGCTCGCTACGCCATCCCAACATCGTTGCATACTACCATCGCGAACACCTCAAGGCCACCCAGGACCTGTACCTATATATGGAATACTGCGGTGGAGGAGACCTGGGACAGGTCATTAAGAATTTGAAATCCTCAAACAAGTATGCGGAAGAGGAATTTGTCTGGCGGATCCTTTCTCAGCTGGTCACTGCACTGTATCGCTGCCACTATGGCATGGATCCTCCAGAGGTAGGCTCAAATGTGTTGGGGCAGGGCCCTACAAAACCACCTGGCTTGAAGGGAAAGCAAGCTCAAGTTATGATCCTGCACCGTGATCTCAAGCCCGAAAATATCTTCCTGGGCTCCGACAACTCCGTGAAGCTTGGAGACTTCGGTCTATCCAAGCTCATGCAGTCTCATGATTTTGCATCCACTTACGTCGGAACTCCTTTCTACATGTCGCCGGAAATCTGTGCTGCAGAGAAGTACACCCTCCATTCGGACATCTGGGCCGTCGGTTGCATTATGTACGAACTATGTCAGAAGCAGCCTCCATTCAACGCGAAGACACATATTCAACTGGTCCAGAAAATCCGAGAGGGAAAGTTTGCCCCTCTGCCCGATTTTTATTCTCCCGAGTTGAAGAATGTCATTGCAAGCTGCCTGCGTGTGAATCCTGACCACCGTCCTGACACCGCTGCGCTGCTTAATCTTCCAATAATACGTCTAATGCGAAAAGAGAGGGAAGTTGTCAGCCTTGGCAGCACTTTGAAGAAGCGAGAGGAGGTCGCAGTCCAAAAAATCAAAGAGATAGAACAGAAGTACGCCAAATTCGAAAAAGAAAAGGCTCTGTTCAAGAGCGATCTTGAGAACACTGTCCGCAGAGAATGGGAAGTGAAGGCAAGACTGGAGATCGATCGTCAGGTTCAGCTCGAGCTTGAAAAACTCCGAAAGCGATTCGAGTTCGAGGTCCAAGAAAAGGTTGCCGCTGAAGTGGAAAAGCAGATGAAAAACGGAAACGCCCGTGAGGAAGCTGCTCTTCGCAGAAGTCGACGAGCATCATCTCGATCCTCTGCCAGTGTGTCCGAGGATAACGACTTCCCCTCAAACACAGAGATCAGCCAGTTGTCACTAGAGTCGCCCACTAACAGCAGCAAGGCTGCCAAGAAGGAGACACGAACTCCTTTCTGTCGTTCAAAGACCACTGTCGAGTCTCCTGTAGATGTCCAGATGGCCGAGCCATCTCCAATCTCCATTGCTTCCTTGTCTCTATCACCGCGCCGCACCGCTGCAGCGGCCGGAACCGCCAGAAACATTTTCGCGGAAGCTGAACGACAGAAGGCCAAGTGGGAGCCTACACTGGCATACTCTGATGATGAGGACGATATTCCTGACTTGCCCTCTCCTACTCGACCTAAGGTCAAGGCAGACCCTTTCAAAGCCCCTTCCAGGCCATTACTGCGACAGAATACTGCTGCCATGATGCAAAAGCTAAACACACAGCCTGCCCTCTTCCCTACTGCAGGCGCAAGACTTGGACACAATGCCTCCGCTACTGGCCCTTCGCAAACTGGGCATGAAGGTAATGAAAGAAAGGCAAGGTCTCCTCACCGACGCTTATCGAAGATCCCATCGTCAACCAACTTGGCCGCGGATGCCCACTCCCCTACTCGCAGGGGTACTACGAAAGGTCTAGCCTCAAAGACGAACGGAGCAGGTGGTGAGGAGATGTTCAAGGCCGTGATGCAACGGAACATGGGAGGCAGGACATTGGTCGAATTGGCACAAGCAAGAGCCGGTGGCCGTCCTGTGGAAGAGGTCAAGCGCTGTACCAGTGACTCCCACGTTATCCGGGGCTCCTCAGCCCCTGCAACTGTTAAGATCGTTGAACAAGATCCTCCTGCCACTTGGGATCCAGAGAAGGACGAGATGCCCAGCCCATTTTTGGCTCGAGGCAGTAAGGTCATTCGCAACCTGCGGTGAATGAACCAGTTGACTCTACTGTGAGGCTCATTCGACGCTCTCCATGGTCATTTTCACGAAGTTTACTTTAATCCCCTATGTCTTGGAAATTTGGTGTTACGGCTTGGAATAGTTTGATTCTTTCCAGAGTCCAAATGTGGCATTGCAAGGCGTGACAGGATCGGGCTTTCCACTTTTGGTTCTATTGGATATTTTGCATCTCTTACACTTGTGTGCCCAACTCCAGTCAATCCTTTTTTTTTTTACCAGTTTCCTTTGTTAATCTTCGATTCTCAGGTCCAACAAGGGCACTCAGCATGCATGGAAAGGAGCACAGCATACTTGCATTGCGTGTATACATCCGCATTTGTTCGACTGGCGCGGCGCGATTAACATCTTCTTTTCTTTTCTGCGAGGTCCCCGCCATTTCATCATTGCCAGATTCTGAGCGCTCGTTTTGACTTTGCTTCTCTTTTCTGTTGTCTGATATTTTCTCTTATTGGCGTTACTTTCTGGGGATTCTCTTTTTCACTTTTGGGCAGGAGTTTTGTTTGAAGATCGATGGCATCTCTTCGGAGTATTGTATAAAGCTCCCGATATTTCTGTTGTAGGCTATTTTCTATATCCAATTAAATGGATCAACTGCCACAAGTTCATACTGCGCTACCGTCGTAGGTATTGAAAGCGTTCGAGTTTTCTAATCTGTTGTTTCATTTTGTCGTTTCATCATTAATATCTGGTAGTCTACATATTGTACAGTCGATATTAACCTGATGCCAGAGCCCTTGATACCCAAACGAAAACAATAAAGACGCCCCCAGCCAAACTGTTCTGGATGCTTTTATCGGACCCATCATGATAGCAGGATGAAAGAAAGAATAGGAGTGGGGAAGCAATCATAGCTCTTCGTCCGTAACCTCTTCCACTTGTACCGATCCCAGTTCTCGCTTGAACCGTTCCTCTTCCTCAGCCAGCCTTGCTTCGTCGACGTCCGCGGACATGGAAGTCCGTCCCTGGCTTGTAGCTCGAGGGGCAGCTGGGCCACCAGCTACATAGCCGGCTTTCTCGAGACGATCCATTTCTTCGGGCTCGACGAGCTTTCCTTGTCCTTTGATGGCATCCTTCTTTACGCGAACAGCCGTCGGGACGAACTTGCTGACAGCCTCCTGCCGCAGGTCCCGAACTGCCGGTGCAGCTTCGTAGACGGTCTTGACCTCTGGGGCAGCTTCTGGCTTCGAGGGAAGTGGATGAGGTCCTCGTTCTCCAAGAGGCTCCTTGTTTGCATCCGGACGTCTTCGCTGGAGATATTCTCGAGGAATAGGCGGCGGGGTATCCCTAGGCATTGGTATCCGACGTACACTCTCATCTGTGTCGCTACTGTCGCTGTCTTGCCTCCACCGGTTATCGCCATCTCTTCGCCTTTTCCCCAAGACACCATCTCCACGCCCTCTATCGCCCCGTCCATCCCTTCTAAATTCTCCAGATCCAAATGTAGGGGCCTTGTCACCCAGAGCTTCCCGGGCCTTCTTTACTGCGCGCAGGTCGCGTTCGAGCTCTTCTAGGAGCTGCTTGTCGCGCGGCCGCAATGGCTGTCCCGACTCTTCGACCGCCTTGAGGTCATCGATCTGTCTCTGGATACGCTCTGGGTTCCTGCGGGCGAGTTTCTCGTTGCGGCGTGCCTGAGCTTCTGCTTTGCTTTTCTTGAGCGCTTTCTGCTTCTCGAGCTTGCGCTGAGCCTGTGCGGGGTTGACGGAGCGCTCTTTGTCCTTGGCCATTCTAGCGTGCGTCGCGGATTTGCACCTGTCAAGCTGAGTGCTCCAGTTCTGTCTGTTTAGTCCACCGTCCGTAGCGGGTTATAGTCCGTTTGGCTGGTGTTGTGCGTGTGGTGGGGAGATGTTCGGAGAGGCGAACGCAAAGGACGAAGCTTGAGAAGCTTGCTGCTGTGGTTGAGGGTCGATGATTAGCTTCTGCGGTGGACTAGACCCGCGGATGGCGGTATCGACAACGCTCACAGGCTGCGCCGGGCACGAGCTGCAGGAGACCACCAGCAGCTTTCGAGCAGACGATGTTGATGACAGGAGCAGTGAGACCCAATGAGAAACAACTCGAGCTCGCAGTACTCTAGCCTCACGGGTTGGGCAGCGCGCAAGAGTCCAGACAGTAAGAGCCCCAGGAGCGTCGAAACTCGGGGTGATTGACAGGACGAGAGCTCGTCCAGACGGCGCTCCCTCAAGCGCCTAGGGCAACGGTGAAGGATCCTGTGGCTTGCGGCACTGGCTGGAGAAACGCTCTGTCGAATTCACGATATGTGATTGGGATGTGACAGGGAGGATATCGCTTTGTTTGGTTCTTCTTTTCTGGCCGCAGCGTGATGAACTATGAGGCAGTTGGTGGAGATGCGATCTTTTTTCGGGGTGGATAAGTTAGTTAAAGAAAAGAGGGAGGAGAAATCAGAGAGACTGGACGATGGATGGAGAAAGGATCACAGCGCGGACCACAATAGCTTTAAGGCTGAATATACAGTTATACGACAGTAGTTTGAAACTATCGGCAGATAAAACACGGGCGGCCACCAGGGTAGGTGTAGATGCAAATGACAGTCAATTCGCAGCACAATTGCCAGTCAATTCGAGAAGGACGACGGTTAAGTTGCATTGCATTTGCATTAATTTCCTTGAGCCGCTGGACGTTGTTGTCTTTGCTTGCTTCTTCCCGTCTTCATCTTCTCTCTCTCCTCCCCCACACCCGTACTTATCTTGTCGCGCCCGCAAAGAGGCAGCAGAAGAGGCGCTTGTCCAGAGAAGAACATCAGCCTCCCGCTTCTTGCTGTCTTCCTTTCTTTCTTCCTTTTGTCCTCCAGCGCTGCCTCTTCTTTTGGTCCCTCTCACCAATCCAGTCCTCCCAATTCTGAGCCGAGCTTGACCTTTTGCCGCTCGTGCTACAAGTCTAATCGGCAGTTCCTGCGCCGCTGAGCATCTGCTCGACCCATCATCAGCAGTCTCCCCACACCCTCTTATTCCTTCAGACGTCCGGGTAAATCAACTGTCTGTTCGCAAAGACGCGGCTGGAGGCTTCATCTACTGCCAAGGAAGACCCTTTGCAGAGTCGATCGAGCTCGCGCTTTCTACGGTGCGACGACTCCTCACCATCCTCACGGTCCCTCACCGCAAAGAGGTGACATTACGAGCTACCATCGATTGCTATCCTGGTCTGGCGCGGACTCCGATTGTAACCTTGCTCACTCTGCTCTCTCTGCGCGGTTCTTTTCCGTCATCATGAACTGCAGTCTGTCTGGTGTCTTTGCATCTGGATTGACCGGCGCTTCTTCCACCTCGTCGCTGTAAGAGCATGTCTCTGTCGGGAACCAAATGTCCGTCGCAACCTCGATTCCTGACACCTCCCTTGGCCTGACCTCCTCCGAGATCCAGATTCTCCGGCAACAGCAGCAGATTGCGCTACAAGGTGGACATGCTGGGAGTGTGGTCTCCAGAGGCAGAGGGACTGGAAGGAACAGTAATTCAAGCTCGCGCGCCACCAGTGCCGCCAGCAGCCAGGGTCGATTGTTGTTGGATCCCATGAGCCTCAGGGCTCTGTCGCATCAACTGGACAATCTACAGGAACAGATTCGGAGCAGGATCGATTACGTGAGTACTATTTTCTATGGTGTCATGTTCTTTGGCGAGTTTCTTTTATTATGTCTGGAATATACCCATATTTGGAGGCTTTTTATATTCGCATGACGTCCGAACGTATTTCTGCCTCCAGACAACTGTTGGCTAACTCCCAAATAGTTAGAACAGCAAATGCAGCTTTCCATCCAAAATAGCTATGATCGTGCGGGGAACGTCATTCGCGATGCGGATGCCGAAATTGCCCGCACTCGTTCGATTCTGGCATCAATGGATGAGCTAGAGAACGAGCTCGCGAAAATTGGGCACATCAGAGAAATCGTCAAGTCCTTCCGCGCTAGGATCGAGAGCCTAGATCACCGACTCGATCAATCCGCTCGACGAAAACACTAACCTATCTATATCATCCCTACATCCATTTCAACTCCTTCTGATCCCGATCACTTGCGGAATCTGGTGGTTGCAAGGCAGGATGCAGTCTTCTTTCGGACCTTCCACGGCTGTCTCTTCATGGCCATCCAAAGATACCATATTTGCACCGAGTTTTCCACAGCCGTTGGTCTTTTTTACATTCCTCGATGGATGAACGATTGTCAGCTTACCATACCCCTTGACTGATACTTTTGGCCGTCCGCCGTCTTCGATTGGATTGACAAGAGACGGACCTATATATATGCTATACACCTTGCCTCCTCGCGGAGCTTCGATACAACGTATCTACAGGGAAGCGCCACGGCAGCTGTCCCGACGTTTCTATCTCACATACTGCAATTGTCTTACGATTCTTATCTGTCCGTTCTAGTCACCAAAGTCAATTGGTGATCTCCCCCCGGAATTTTGCAGAGTAAAAGTCACATAAAAAGACTGGATACATGCCTCGCGGCTAATTTGAATCTTATGTTATTTTATTACGTCTTATTGAGATGGGATGAGCAGTAGGGTGTTGGCGGATGTTGGAGTTGGATTTTTCTTTTAGGCATCATCATATGTTGCATGTGTTTTCTTGGGTACATATTTCGCTCTAGCTATGTTTCAGTTCCGGACGTGACCGTATGTTGCTTGCCTATCGATGGGTTTTCCGACTACAGCGTTGAACCTTGAGCATACATGGTTTCATTGAACGCGACCCGATTGTATCAGATACAGTTGGTATGTCTCTGGAGCGATCACGTTGCAGCGATGAGACACTTCACAGCACATGTCTGGTGGCACAATTCTGTCTCCCGTGCGTGTCGCATCTGCTTTTCCCAGGCTGTTTAATTTCCAGTCCTCCCCGATTTCGGTCTGCTTTATACCCATATGTATCGCGATGATTTGATGTACACCCTTTTGCATTCCACAAAGTCTGTTTCCATACGAGTGTATGTTTATAATCAGAAGGAATGAGCAGCAAACTCGCTCCCATATAACTAGTAACTTTGATCAAAATTAGTGGTTTCTGACCAACGCATCTCGTCCCAGTTGCTATGAACCACCAGTAAGGCCGCTATCAGGACAGCCCCCATCGATCATTATATCAGTCATCACATAGGCACTTCTGACGAGGATAAGAGGCAGTCACAGTATCGCACCCAACTGCAGAAACTGGATGTGAGACTGCCTACATGCGATCTTCCAGAGTAGCAGAATCAATCTCAGCCTAACTGCTGCATAGAAACAGTACGTGACCCTAGGCATGATGACCCTTACGTAAAGACATATTCCGCGTCCCCGGGTTGAGAAAGATCCAGTCAATAGGCCTTCTAAGAGCAAGGACACATGCTCTGGATAACGCCTGTATTCAAAAATGAACCGTGCTCGCTGGCGCGGGACCCGCGCATGAGACTTTATAGCTGCGGCTCGGACTGCTGCAGCCATGAAGGAATGGGTTGTGCAGCTGATAGTATCGTCAGGTGTTCACTTCAAAGGCAGACGAGAAGCCGGTATGAAGCAAGTCATTCTCTTTGACGACACTCGCGGCAGGTAACTTCCGTGTATCTGGTTTGGAGGCTACAGATCACGAGGGTTCTGACGATGCATTTTTCAAGGCAGCCTCTGCTTTGCGTTCTGAGAGCTTCTTGCTGCGTCTGTCCGTCTGGGGGAAACGCTTCTCTGTTCCACAAGCAGTACATCGAACAACACGTACATCAGCCCACGGCTTCTTTCCGCCGCAACTTGTATTCTCGATTTTTTCAACGCAGTTGAACCCTGGAACGAGAATGATGTCGCAGCGTTTGCAGAAAGACCGCTTGACATCGACAGGCAGTCGCATCTGTGACTTTAGAGACACACCTCGCATCTGCGATATAAACTGGCGGGGCAGGCATAATGTGCGATTCCGTTTATGCGCTGACTGGTCGTGTTGCTGGTGACCATCCGGTCTGTCTGACGATTCAACTTCAACCATCGTGGGCACGGTCCGCACGTTTTGTTGCATTTGGTGGTCATCGACCATTTGTGCATCGGCATCCTCATTCTGATTTGATTTTAAATTCGAGGTCGACGCTGATTGGATGTAGACAGCCGCCTTTCGCAGGTACTCGAGACGGGCACGTATATGCGGCGGTCCCCTGGCACTGACATCCTTCTTCACCTTCTGTTTCGCCATCGTACAGTCGATCCCCCGCTTGGAGACGGAGGAGGTTGCGCCCAAGATGCTCTGGTGAACTGGCGTTCGCCTGAAGCGGACAGTGGCGATGTTGCGCTAGTCCCAGATAGGCTAAAATCCTGAGGCTCCAGATGGGCGGATCTGACACACGTGACCTCCCGCGCCTTGTCTTCTCTTTCATCCCTCGCAGCCGCGACGTCCTGTCTTGCCATCATCCTCCTCCCCATCTTCTTCATCGTCGCCCTCGTCCTTTCGTCTGTATCTCTGCGCTTGTGAGAAGGCCGTTCTGGCTCTTGCGATTGTCTAATTCTCCAGGTCCATAGTCGGGACTCCCAGTTCTTTCCAAGTCTCAACTCACGCTTTCCCAGGCTTTGCCTGCCTCGGGACGCGCTCTGCTAGACACACACCACACCTCACCTCACATCACCTACCACCTCATCACTCACCGACTTTTCACCATGTCTCACGAAGAAGATCTCATCGACTACTCCGATGAGGAGCTCCAGACGACCGATGCGGCGACGACATCGGCCACCCCGGCTGCTTCCAACGGCGCTGCTGCGAAGAAGGGCGATCTGACTGTGTCAGGCGGTCGTCCGGACAAGAAGGGCAGTTATGTCGGCATTCACTCCACCGGTTTCCGTGACTTCCTCCTGAAGGGAGAGCTTCTGCGTGCGATCACCGATTGCGGTTTCGAACATCCATCGGAGGGTTAGTTATAATATTTCTCCCACAGCCTTCCATTGTACATCTTCGTCCGTCCATCTCCGCGGGGGTTGTTCATCGCCTGGTCAAATCTGGTCCCGAGCCTGCAGGCGGCATGAGGATGTTCCTCCTCAAGATCGCGCTACGCCGCAACACGACTGCAGCTAGCTTCCTCACGATCGAGCTCAAGGCACAGAAAGCCCCGGTGTTCCAGGGGCAATAACTGTGTTTCCAAAACCCAAAGATCATACCTACCTAGATGTAATAGCTGGGGAAGTATGTCGGGTTCCACGACAGAGGGATTGGTGTCCATTGATTGCCACCTCTGAGCATGGAGGTGTTGACCTGCCCGAGGCTCCTGATCAGATCAGTGTTTGCTGAAGATGGTTGGAAAAAAACAAGTGCCGTCTGGTCTTGTTAGGTGGAACAGATACAGCCCTTTTCTGTCGGCTCTTCCAGGGGATGGACGGACGGACGTTTTGCGATGCGAATTGCTTCTTTCAAAGTTCATGGATCGGACCAAATCTAACATTCGTCGCGCCTTACCACAGTCCAGCAAGTTTGCATTCCCACGGCTATCCTCAATGTCGACGTTCTCTGTCAGGCGAAATCCGGTCTCGGAAAGACTGCTGTCTTCGTTCTCACCACCCTCCACCAACTGGAGCCAGTTCCCGGCGAGTGCCAGATCCTCGTCATGTGCCACACCCGTGAGTTGGCGTATCAGATCAAGAACGAGTACGCTCGATTCAGCAAATATCTTCCCGATGTGAAGACGGCTGTGTTCTACGGAGGTACTCCCATCCAGAAGGACATTGAGCTCCTTTCCAACAAGGACACCTACCCCAACATCGTCGTTGGTACACCGGGTCGATTGAACGCCCTGGTGCGCGAGAAGAAGCTGTCTCTGCGTAGCGTTAAGTGCTTCGTTCTCGATGAGTGCGACAAGATGCTTGACCAGATCGGTAAGTGGAACTGCTATGTTATCTCTTTAAGGCACGAGTGCTCACTATTGCAAAGACATGCGCCGCGATGTCCAGGAAATCTTCCGTGCTACCCCTGCCGACAAGCAGGTCATGATGTTCAGTGCGACTCTGTCGCAGGAGATCCGACCTGTCTGCAAGAAATTCATGAGGAACCCGCTTGAGGTCTATGTGGATGATGACACCAAACTCACTCTCCACGGTCTCCAGCAGTACTACATCAAGCTCAGCGAGGCCGAAAAGAACCGGAAGTTGAACGAGCTGCTTGACAGCCTCGAGTTCAACCAGGTTATCATCTTCGTCAAGAGCACGCTGCGTGCGAACGAATTGGACAAGCTCCTGAGGGAGTGCAATTTCCCCAGTATTGCGGTCCACTCCGGTGTTAGCCAGGAGGAGCGGTAAGTTTCAATCGTTTTCATTCCTCTGGTGGTCCATTCTAACATACGCCAGTATCAAACGTTACAAGGAGTTCAAGGAGTTCAACAAGCGTATCTGCGTTGCCACTGACGTGTTCGGACGTGGTATCGATATTGAGCGTATCAACCTTGCCATCAACTACGATCTCCCTGCTGATGCGGACTCCTATCTCCACCGTGTTGGTCGTGCTGGTCGTTTCGGTACCAAGGGTCTCTCGATCTCTTTCGTCAGCTCCGAGGACGACGAAAAGGTGCTGAAGGAGATTGAGAAGCGATTCGAGGTTGCTCTCCCCGAGTACCCCGAAGGCGGTGTCGACTCCAGTACCTACATGGCATAGGTACCTTGTTGAGTTTGTATCGGTCCTAGTGTCTTTATCCTCTTTTGGCGCGACGGCCGGGTTGTGATGTTATGTTCCGTCTCATTTGCAACCGTTAGATCAGGATGTGGGGAATATCAGCTGCGAGAGCTGAGCCTCATGGAAAACAACCTGAAAGAGGGGAAAAAAGAAAGCCTTGATGATGTACTAGGTATGGAGCAGGAAATTTATTTAGCTGATCGCCGACTTATGCGTTGGTGCCGTGCCTTTTCTCTATGTCTCTGTGTATTTCTATGGTTTGGTAAAGCAAATAGTCATTTTGCAAGTCGTCAGTCCCTGTCCGTGTAGGAAGTTAGTAGGATAACATAAAGTTGGTCAATCTTCTACGGTTCTCCTGCGGGTGGTGCTGAATGTATGGGCGTCACTTTCAACATACATTCTCGACAGAGACACGCCTCATGTGTATTACATATCTACAATCCTCCAGTCAGTCAATATCACCTCGAGATTCCCTAAAACCCTCTACAACCCAGTACGAAATCCGGACCCAAACTCAACGGGTATCTATCTCTCCCCTCCTCCCTTTCTTCCCACCCGTGTCTCTCTTTCTCATGATCCCGCGCGCTTCCGGGAGGTATGCACGCCTGCGTCTCTTCCTGCAAGGCTCGGATTTATAGTTTTAGATCCGTTCTTTTCCTTTCTTAGCACTGAATGCATGCGCGTATGTGAGCTGTGAGCTGCAACTGGTTAGTTAATTAAATAGTTAGTACCAATCAATACATGAATCCGATAGTTGCGGTAGGGCAGGGATGGTGGGATGGTTGGTGTGGTACACTACCTACTTTAAACTGCTTAGGCTTTATGCATGTTATGTATGTATACACAAGATCGATAGCCTGGTGATGATAATGCATATTTTAAGAACTGTTTTTTGCGATCCAAGATCCGGATAAGCTTGTTCCGCTATGAGAAGGAATAACAAGCGTCTCGTCAAGGCCGTGAGGGTACCAGGTGTAAATTTAGGTTTGGGCTGTATGTAGAATATAATAGTTCGTATGATGGCCGGGGTATATCTATGGAGAGCTGGGTTTATCCCTGCTGTGTGGAGGTTGTTACCGGCAACTGCGGTCTGGTCTGGATAAAGAGAGGTGGCTGTGCTTGGGGTTGTATGATACTTGCTTTTTGCTTAAAAATACATTTTTGGGGGATGAACAGAATAGGGATGTGGGATTTAAAGGGTCGAGATTAGATGTAATTAGATTGACTTACTAATGTACGACTAGTCAGTCTACTTACTGTATAGTAGATCCTGAGCATACGGCTCGGTATTTTTAGGTAAAAGGAATAGAACCAGCAGGGCATTAATATCTACAAACATGTATATATACTCCTGTATACCACATATAGGGATGTTCACTATAGCGTCAAAGTAAACATATTCCCTGCATTTAATTACTGCATATGTCATAGTCGTGGAGGGTATCCACTGCAGTGGTCTGTCTATATATAGGCGCGTCACAGGTCTCATCCCTGATATAAGCTCCATGATCTATAGCTAAGGGTAGTGCACTAGAACACATTGAAGCCCCAGTCCAATAGAGAAAGGATATCTAAAATTATTTATCTAATCCCGGGATATGTTCACCACGATTATGGTAAGCTGCTATGACGAGGCGCTACGTGAATATTTGAATAGGGCAGTTGATCTAGATATCAGCATTATCATTGTGTTAACTTGTCCTCTGGTTATTATTTCTTGTCATTCTGGGGCTTCGATATTACTCGATGCTAGTGAACTTATGTCTTGAACCTCCGCCCAGTCCGCGCGGCTAGCTGGAGAGACTACGACATAGGGTAGGCACTTGTGGAGGGAAACAACTAGTTCCTACGGAGACGATCTGGATTGTTCGTATTCCAGTGTGTTAGATAGAAGAAACTAACCCATTGCGCGTATGGCTGGTATAGAGTAAATGGTTGCTATTAACTTGCGCATCCAGAGTATATACCATAGACAGGAGGAATAGTTACCCAACCCGGTAATAAGTGGCATAATAGAGTAAATACGCTATACGATATGGATACTTGTATACTCTAGATATCCGATCTGATAATTATGGTTGCATTACTTGATTATATTGGCGTTGTATCCAGAAAGCGCAATTAGGCATCAAAAATATATATACTTCTCCCGTACGTGGACATCGGTCAAACATAAAAATACGTCTACAGTCACTCTTTTTTGTCGTCTTCACAATGTAGAGGATTTTGTCTCATTGACGACTATGAAACATGCAGACAAACATCCGCAAGAGAAAAAAAAAAGCTATAAAAATCATACGTAGCCCGCTCGTCACCAGCTGCATCCTCCACTGACGAATGCAGTGGGGACGCAAGCGTACCCGATTACCCGATATGGCAATGACACCTCGAACCCAACGTCTGCTTTACGGTGCGTTCATTCAATCTCATTATTATTGTTATTGTTTTATAATGACTAGTCATAATAACACGTGGATAGTTTCTTTACATCAACGAACTAGAACAGTTCTCTGCGACACGGTTGGATGCAGTGATGCAACGTGTAGTGTCAGACCACGTACAGTATTCAATTGGAAAATGGGAAAAGTGTTGTTGGAACTCAAGCAAAGAGATGCCTGTTCTTACATTTCCTATGTGACTGCACTCCAGAGTCAAATAAATGTGGGCTGGTGGACCGACTACTGCAAGCCTACAGCTCAGAATAGGGTAAATGTGCGCTGTATGATTTAATTATATTGGACATTGATAAGTATTTCCATAGTTGAGAATAAAGTTTTCCGTTTCAGCCTCAACCTAACTTTTTTTTCTTCTTTGTTTAACAGTTCGTGGAAGGATAGAACGACGGAAGAAAATTCTACGCATCAGAAAGAAAGAAAAAAGGCGTACCTGGAACCAGGGAACGTGAGAGTGAGACAGGAGCTTCGTTCTAGGCCCGAACCACTGTTTACGTCATGGGATAGGCGCAGAGCGCTAGAAGGGAGACTAATGGACTA
Source organism: Paecilomyces sp. PK2413 (assembly GCA_023624055.1). Classification (NCBI taxonomy): domain Eukaryota; kingdom Fungi; phylum Ascomycota; class Eurotiomycetes; order Eurotiales; family Thermoascaceae; genus Paecilomyces; species Paecilomyces sp. PK2413. Next base: position 958,126 of record JAMADQ010000002.1, read on the forward strand.
ATAATTGCTTGGTATCGGAGTCAGGGACGGTAGTCCAGGGCCATGATCCACCAGATTGTAGCAACAATGATGGATTATGGTGGTCAGCTTGAGCTCAAGCAGAGCTTCTTTGAGTTTTTGAATGGAGATAGAGACGGGAGAAGCTGCAGATGCGGCTGATTGTTTTCGTTTGTCGGGCTCTTCTTTCGTCCTGCACGCAGACCAATCACCGTGTCGCGTGGGGCTGAGCTTATATGGAAGAACAAAGAAGAAGAAGAAAAAAAAAAAAAAACTCAATTAGAAAAAGATTGAAGAAAAAAAAAATTATTCCGGTCGCCAACCCGGTCAGAGCTGACCAAAAGGGCAATCCATGGGACAGTCGCAATCAGAATCCGACAAGGCTAACAGTCTCAGCTGCGCGATGTTCCTCAGGGACCGAACGAATCGACCGCGATGTCTGTGCCAGCTCCAAACCTTGGAATCAAGGCAAGCAGGTTCATCAGAAGGCTAAGTCGCCCGTGGCTTGGCTTCATCGTTCTCGTCCGTCCCGTCTCTGGGCCGTGACTGGCGATAGGCACTACTACGTATGGTATCCCTCCACCTCGGCCTGCTCCTGGTCTTCCTGGTCGCTAATGTCCCTTCGAGACTAGATCGTCCACTTAGTCTGCTATCCACCCAGCTGCCGAGTCCACGTCTCCGTGACAGGTTGAGCCCGGCCTGGAAGCGTCGAGAACGAGAGTTATTATTCGCAGTCCGCCAAACGTCATGATCTACTCTATCCTGCGGACGTGTGGCTGTGGCAACCGCGGCAGCGGCCTGCCATCGGTGGCCGTGTCGATGTTGCCAATGAGGATCTCCAGACGCGAAAATCGCGTGTGATTCAGGGGAAAAGCACAAGGAGAGCTGCTTACCTCTCTGAGCCGCCAGCAGGGAACTCGTCCGCATTCAGAACGTGACTGACACGAGGATCCTGGGTGAAGTCTCTGTCTTCATGAAGCTGCCCTGCTTCACGCAACGCCAATCGGTTCGGATGGCGGTGCAACTTCTGGCCACCGAATCCCTGTCGCAGAGGGCTCGAGACTGCCGATAAGTTCTTCCTAGCGCTTCCGCACCGGTCGTGGACATGGATTTGACGATTATCGTATGGCATGGGGGTTTCTGGCACCCCGGAGTAGCGCCATAGGGTAGGGACGATCGGTCTAAACAGAGCTTTGATGCCCGTCTCGGGGACTATGTAGTAGCGGACAGACTAGGCCAGCACGGTGCAGTCAGTCGAAGTTGGAAGTTGGAAGAATCATCGCTCTCTGACCAGGACACTCGGTCTCATTTCCCGGAGGATAGGAGACGGTGTGCGACCAGCGTCTGGGCTAGAGAGAGACAACAAGGCCAGCGTCGTCTAATTGACGTTACTCCTTGGGAGAGTGAGATGAAAACGTGTAGGATCGGTCAAGTTGACTGACCGTCACATTGACTTGATCGCCAACAATCAGAGAGTTGCGGCTTTGCCTGGTGGAAACTGATCCCGACTGTTAGCTTGCTCTCGTGGAGAACGGAGCTCACGCTTCAAGGGTCTTTCTTCCTTAGGCGTTTATCTACACCATATTAGTTACAGTCGACTCCGTACTCGTACAACTCTTATCTACAGGCATGGCAGCGGAGGGACGCGAAGGGTGGCTTTACTGCAGGACTACCTTGAGTCCAGCCTACTCTAGGGCGGGGAGCGTCTGGCGCCGTCTAATTTTATTAATAGTAGCACCATTGACCCTTTTCTGACGACGGTCGCGCGCACTGTCCGCTTGCTCGTGCTGTGGCCAAGTGCCAGGCGATTAATCCCAGGTATGCGCAGCGCTGCCATATCTGGAGTTGCACGAGAATTCCTGAAGGGGACGCGGAGAGCGGAGTGGAGGAAACTCGTGGCAGCGCGACCGGTATGTCTAAGGAGGCGCTGATAACCAGCACCAAACTGTCCGATAATAATGGATCTCGTCGCCAGGGGCGGGCACAGCGCAAGGTGCCCCAAAGCCCAGCGGCTCTCCCGAGATCCTGATTAAGCTGATCTGCGCTTGTAAGACGTGGAGTGGAGGACTGCACAAGCATCAACCGCCGGGCTGCAATGTGATGGACAATACCGTGTTGAAACTCCACGACTGAGCTCTCGAATGGAATATGGCAGGCAAAAACCGTCTACCATACTCCGTACAATGGGGATTTTCGAGTCGCGTTCCTATGCATAACTGAAAAAAGGTTGGGCCTGCAGCCCACACGGATGATCTTCGAACCACATTGGGAGAACCGCAAACAGACGGGTGTCTCTGGCAACCGTTTACTTTGCCCTCTTTTTGCCTTTCGACCAGCGTTCTTCCGAGAGGCCAGACGGCACGCGTGCGCGTTCCTCGTGGGGGCTGGAGGTCGAAGCTCCCGTGTGTTGATATCATGGGTTTTCCGGCTGACGCAGTCCATGCCAATCCTTGCCCCAGGAGAGCTCTCTGGCATTCCGGAACCGAAGCAGGATCAGACCAGAGCATGGAAAGGCATTCTGTGCGTCCAACCTGGCGCTCTCCGTTCAGTCGCAGGCAGAGGGTAGTCTAATAACTGCGAAGAGAAAACTGGATCTGATATGGACCGTGGAGAGCACAGAGTGCGACAGTCTCGCATCTGGAGAGCGCATGGAGATGGAGCGAAGCCCAATTCTGAATAGCCCAAACGATCGATCCTAAGACTAACTGGTCTAGTCGGGCTGCTCTAAGCACTCTAAGGATTAATTAGCAGCTATCTAAAGCAGTCCTCGACGCCTCTGGAACTGCCAGAACCATCATGAAAGATATGAAATCGGTTCGAAGCGAGGCTGGTGGGTTCTCCAGTGCCAACCCACATTTTCAGGTTCGAAAAGGCCTGGAGGAGTGAACGAGGAGAGTCCACTGATCGGGTCGGTTCTATGGACGGCGCATATTATTAGGCGTTAGTGATACCATAATAATAATCTGTTCTGGAGGATACACGGATGCTCTCCAGCTTCATGCTCATCATCCCTTCGTGCAGGCTCTCCATACCACGGTTCTTCCGAAGAGCGATCGCCGAGCCATCGATGGCGGTGCCGCCGATGCGATGGCGCGGAAGGGGAGCACACCCGCATATCTGGCATAACGCCGTGTAGCTATCGCATTTTATCATGCACAATCCAACGCCGGTCTGGACAGCAATCTTAGTTAGCGGCCGCCTACTGCCACGACCCATCCAGGTGGGTTTGGCCAGTGGATGCAGATGGACCGGCCCTGTCATCATCGTCCCGGTGGGCTCGCGTTTGTGCTTGTGTCCGATCCGTTGGCAGCAGAGGAGGATTCCGTTTCGGGAACGAGATGGAGAGTGAGGATGGTTGTTCATGGTGTTTGCAGATGATGGCTTGTCCCGAGTAAAGCCATTATTATATTCTTTGATCCTCTAGGATCTATGTAATTGTCCGTCTGTCCGTCTATTATCTAACTATCTATCTACTACTAGACTACCTTGTAACTACACTAAGAGACGGCAAAAGCCCATTATAGAGACATTCCTTATCCTGTCTTACCCCCATCCCCCTCCATCACATCCCATCCCATCCTATCCAAAACCATAGGCGTCAGCACCCCGCCAGACAGCACTGGGGATTGATTTAGAGTAAATACCAGACAGACCCAACTGGCGTTCTGTTTTTGGGTTACTGCCCGCGTGGTGGTCGTTGAGTGGGCTGCTCCACGAAAGCATCGCATCCTTCCTGGTCGCGGCGCGCATCTCAGCCCAACCCCTCGAATTCCACGGCGTGTCTAGCCTGCAGCAGAAAAGAAGACGACGAAGAAGAAGAAGGCAAAAAAGAGTAAAAAGTAAAAGAGAAAAAAAAAAAAAAAAATTAGAGTAAAAATAGAGAACGCGACCCTGGAGAGAGGGCCGCGCGGATAATTAGAGAGGATAGGGCGAAACTCACGCTTTGATGAGGATTACTATTGCCATCGCGGTGCAAGAATCATAGTTGATGAAAATTGGAGAAAGCGATAATTGTTATTATTATCATTCTCCTATCGTCCAGCGGCTGGCAGGCACAGCCCAAAGGAACTCTTGTCTCTGTCTGTTCAGAACTGTTCAGTCAGTCAGTCAGTCTAAGCGCAGGCCCTCCCGAGACAGCCCATCGGCCCTCGCCCATCGCCAGGCCCCATCGTCCATCCCTCCAATCCATTCTGGCTCGCTCTCTCGCTCTCTCTCAGCCTCTCTCGCTCTCGCTCTCGCCCTCTCTCTTCCTCTTCCTCCTCCATCCACCCTTTCTAATCATCCTCTTTTCCCTCCCAAATTAATTCATCCTTTCCATTCCACCTCCGTGGTTCTTCCCCTTCCTGAACCCCCTCCCCAATCCGCCTCATCCTTTCCCTCCTCGTTCGTTTTTTTCTGTTGTTTGCGTGGGAGCCTTCGTCCAGGATCCCTCCTCCTCTCGTTTCTTTTTGAGCATTCGCTTTTTTGAGGGAGCATCTCTTCTTCCGGCTTCGCCTGACGCGGTCGTTCTTCCCTGTCGACATCGTCCTCGACGTCTTGAGCCCCGTCCACCTCGTCCCTGGGAGTTGCCTCCCGACACGACCATCGGCGTCGTCCCTCTATCCACCCTCCGTCTGACGCCTTCTCTGGACGGTCCTTCTTATCGCAATGGCTCCTTCTCCGCCAAGGCTGCGCATTCTGTCAGGTATGGCCTCATCCTGTCCTGCAATGGTTCTCTGAGGATCCCTCCTACTGCTCTCTCCCCCCAGCCCGAACGGATCTCCTGCGACATCATCCTATCCCGATTGAGCATCAGATCCAGAGGCGTCGACCCGATAAAAAGAGATGACCGGATTGCTAAAACGTACTTGTGTAGTGGGCGGCAATGCAGTATCGGCCTTCCTCTCGTGGAGGCTGCAAGCGACCAATTCATGCGACGTGACACTCGTCTGGAAGTCGGGGTTCGAGTCAGTAGCACAATACGGTGTCTCATTCAAGTACGTGTCTACCACGGTCCTCCTTTCATCGATCTCCTGTCGCTGACACGATTACTTCCTAGGTCAAAACAATTCGGCAATGAACGGTTTAAACCCCGTCATGGTACGTTTCTCATCCCCTCCATCATTGACCCTCCCCCGATTTGTACTACAAACCATTGCGTGTCCATGCTAACCCGCATGCAACAATAGTCGTGCGCAGTCCTGAAGAAGCATCGTCAAGGGAGAACGCATACGATTATGTTATTCTCTGCGTGAAGGCATTGCCAGATGTCTACGACCTGGCTGCCGTGATCGAGTCCGTCGTTACACCACAACATACATGCATTCTCGTCAACACCACCAACACGCTGGGCGTGGAATCTCATCTGGAGCAGCGTTTCCCGACAAACGTCGTTCTGTCTCTCGTTTCGGGTCTTGAGATCACGCAGATCGGGGCTAGTGAATTCGAGCATACGGGGTCGACGGAGATCTGGGTGGGACCCGCCAGCAAAAACGCGTCGATCCCTGCATCCATACAAAACGACATGGCCGTCGCCTTGGCTATCACCTTGGGCACCGGCCAGGTCGATTGCAAGGTCTCCAAGAACATTCGACAGGAACAATTTGAACATATGATCGGGTAAGTTGCCAGCTTTATTCTTCTATCTCTCCTTCCTCTGTCTCGAATTCGTTGCTGACTTGAATATGACAGACCGATCGCGTTCCATCCTGCCAGTGTTTTGTTTGAGACGCCTAACCATACGCAGCTCCTGGAGAAAGTCGGTGTCCGCCAAATGGTGTCGGACGTTATCGACGAACTCATCGACCTTGCCAAAGCTCACGGTTGTTCATTCCCAGACAATTTCCGTGAAAAGACGATTGAGACCATGACTGCCTCCTCGGATACTCAAAGCATCATGTATCAAGACTTTCTCTCCAGGCGACCCATGGAAGTCGAGACTTACCTAGGGTCCCCAGTGAAATTGGCGACTGAGTCCTCTGTCCGGGTCCCACGGATAGAGACCCTGTATGCGATGCTCCACCATATCAACATTGTCAACCAGACGCGACCCCAGAAGACGGAGTCTCCCCCTGTCCTCGCGCAGCCGCCTCCACGTATGTCGTCTGTCCCGCCCCAAGCTGGACCGCCGCCCCAGAGACCCCCGATGAACGGAGTTATGAGGCCCAGCCGGACAACTTCTGGAATGGCAATGATGCCGCCCATGAGACGTGGCCCACCACCGATGGGTGGACCTCCCAGGCCACCGAACGGCCAGCCCGGCAGACTCCCAAGGGACCCGTCCTTCGAGGACAGTGGGTTGGAGGAATTCAGTCATCTGGTCCTGTATGACGATCTCCCCGATGGTGCTATTCCTCAGAACGGCGGTGGCCCGTACCCTGATGCCGCAGGAGGTTCGTCCGCCGCGGATATCGCACTGAGAGAGCGAGAACTCGCCCTGCGTCAACGGGAACTACAGTTGCGTGAGCAGGAGATGCAAATGCGACGTGGACCTCCTGGTCCTCGGAGAGGTCCTCCGCCACGAACCGCTCCTAACTTCGACGAGGATGATGAGGACGACTACTTCGACCCTCTAGACACGCGGATGGTGCCGCAGATCGACCCCGACAACTTTGACATGATGAGCGTCACGTCGCGTCGGACTAGGAAAGCCCCAAGTGCCAGTCAACTACGCAAGAACCCAGAAATGATGGCGAGTAATGGCGGCGGCGGACGCCCCGGGTCGTCGTTTAGCAGATATTTTGGCGGTGGTCCGAAGAATCGTGCCAGCACACGCATCATGCAGGACATGCCGGGAATGCATGAGAACCTTTTGGATAACCCGATGATGATGTACTCATCTAACAGATATGGGGCTGTTGACCGCAAGGAAATGCACGTCGAATCGAGAGCGAACTCATTGACAGTGAGCCGTGCGGGTGATTACGGTCCTGGTCCTTACCCTCCGAGCAGGAGGACCAGCCAGTCCCCGGGCACTCCATTTGGTGGAATGGGTGGTCGCGGTATGCCTCGACCTCTTCCGCCACATGATCATCCGTCTTTCGGACCTCCAAACGGGATGCCACAGGGTCGCCCGTCCCCTCCTGGAGGTATACCCGCGCCGGTCCCTCGGTATCCTCCTGGGCAAGGTAATGCGGTCGGACCACAGCAAGTGGAGCAAAATCTCGGGGTGAGCAATTCGTACCCAGCCAAGGGCTCTCCGAACAACAGAAGTCTGACCGGAAGTGCGAGCGCCAGCGCGGAGAGTGGTGATAGCGGAGCCAGCGCGAACATCGACTCCGAAAACTCGGCGCACAGCAGCCAAACGAGTCTCGGTGGCCAGCAGGTGCCTATGCCTGTACGCTGAACCAACTCGATCCTAGTCCCTCTTTTCCCCGTCGTGAAACCGTCTACGGTGCGTGGACGGGAACCTCTAGATCTACTCCCATTGGCGTGAGTAGCACAGTTGCAGTTTTTTCTTACTTTCTGCATCTCAGCTCTTATCACCTTTGCATACGCATATTACTTAATGTCCACCCATACCCCATCACAGCCCTTTGCGCGGGAAAAGAAAAAGAGCGCATCTGGTTTCTGCTGGTTTTTGCTCTCCGGTTTGATTGCTCGGAGAGGGAATAGGAGCAATCTCACTAATTCTGTGCTGTTCGCTTCATTACACATACGTAGGGACATATGGGGCATTTCTCTTGCTGTTTGCTTGGGTGCGGTTGTGCACATGTATTTGATTTTCCTCGCTCTCTATGCGGGCCTTGCGTTATCATCATCCAAGCAAGGTCAAGCTGATTGAAGCTGGCCTCTCAGGAGACTGCGCAGATGTCCTCCCACTCTCATGCCATTTTCTTTTTCTCTTTTTGTTTCTCTATTGTTAATTGGCCTGTGTGCTGACCATGAAACTCTATTTCCTTGTGTATGACGGCCTTTGTGTGTTTTATCGCATTGTTGGCGCATTATTCTTCCGAGATTGTATACGGGACCTCTTTCTCCTTTTCGGCACTGCTCGTGATTATCATGGCTCTCCTTTTGTTTCCTTTTTCCAGTCATTCTTCTCTATTATAACTCAGGCTGGCCAAGTGATTCTGGCCAGCCCGGTCATGTTTGCCCTGGCAGTCTGGGATCTGGCGCATAAAAAGAGCGGAGGATTTGATTTATAGTCGATTGATCAGCTGGTCGGGTCGGGCTGGGTTGCGTTTTCGCAGGGAATTAATCAAGGGCCAATTCAGCGTCATTTTCACAGTCGCAATCCATGCGAAGTAACTTCCAACCAATTCGAGATCGTCTCTGGTTTGTAGTGTATAGCGTGTATCTTCAGGAGCCTCGCTATTCTAAGCTCGAGTTTCGCGTCGACAATGACGTTGATACTATCGATCAGTGGATCTAGCAGTTAGCATTATCCGCCGTCTAAGTAAGCGAGATTGTTTTAAATGCTAGATTGGAACTTTAGATCGACATCAAGGGTATTGATATCGAGCATGAGCTGGCACGACCTAAAATCACGTGATATTATGGAGGCTAGTACTTTTGGTTGTGGATGATCTCTGATCATGTCAACAAACCATTGCTGACCATCTCTCGCTGCCTACCCCCTTCCTGCGACTCGAGAAAATTGCAATTTTTGAGCACATACAGAGGATAGGCTCATCAGACTATTTCAGAATCCACGCAGCTAGAGTCCCAGAGATACTACAGCGCCCTCCAACCATGCCACCACACCAGTACCACCATTCACACTCCAACTCCAACTCCCTCCCACGCGCCTCTCTCCTCCCGGGCGCATCGACGTCTTCAGCCAGCGGATCTGCAACCAAGCAGCGGCAGTACGCACATCTGCACACGCAATTAGCGCAGCTGAACGCCCATTTGGCGGATACGGAGAATCTGGTGCGCATGACAGCCGTCCAGGCGGGTGATATGCGATTTCTGGGCGGATATATTGGTGGGATGTTCATGGGTGCGGCGAAGGTACTGGGTGAGGAGGGGATTAATAAGGAGGATGGAAGTGGGAGCACTACGGCGGAGGGGAGGAGAGCGAGTGGAGAGGAAGAGAGAGAAGGGTGATCGATATGCCTTTTCTTCTTGAATGGGCTTATTATGATGGACTGGATTGAGCGGAGGAGGCTCGGGGTGTTTGGGACGAGTCTGAGGATTAAGGAATATCTTGTCTACGGCTGATACTGGATGTTTGGGGTGGATTCTTGATGACATGACATTGTTTATCGTACGGTATCACATGGACGCATTGGAGGAACCTCATCGCGATAGTTGCAGTGGATGGCCGGGATCTATCCAACTCAACCTCTACGGCCAGCGATATCATGTTTCAGCATTTACTCCACCACGAATCCTCCACCGAGAATGATCGCGGGCTCGTTGATGTTGTGGTGCTCGTAACTCAGTGTTCCAACACCACCGGCTTCCAGGATCAGTGCTGTCTCTGTCAGCGGCTTACCCACCCAGCGCATAGCGAACGCTCTCAAGATATGGCCGTGGGCGACGATGAGGACATCGCCTTCTCTCTCCTGCGATGGCTGATTGAAACAGTCCTTGTGGTGTTTTTGCCGGATCTCAGCGACTAGTGCATCGAGTCGTCGCACAACGTCTTCGGGGGATCTAATGCAGGAAGAATTATCACGAATCAGCGCTGTTGCATATTGATATATGCTCAGGCCCAGCCTCAGTGGCAGCCGTTAGAAAACTCACTCTCCGCCAGGACAGCCGTCTCTCCAGATATCCCAGGGCCCTTCGCCGTTCTTCTCTCTCAACTCCCTGATCTGCTTGCTCGTCAACCCTTCGTAGTCGCCATAGTCCCATTCGCGAATCGCATCGGTGATCTCGACAGTGGCGCTCGTGCGGATGGGCTCCTCGTTCTCGGGCTTTCTGCTCTGCAGCCAGGGCAGCCTCTCCTTGCATCCGATCTCCAGAAGCTCCAGGGTTCGCTGTGCGCGATGACGCGGGGAGACATATCTGCAGGCAGGCTCAGTCAGCGCTGTCATCTTGTTTGAGACGACCCGAACCCCCGGCAACTGAGACAGATGGCCGATGCGGGGATCGTCGATGAATCGGGATCGAAACGTACACATGGGCCAGCTTCTTTGGCACGATCAGGCGATCATCGCCCACGAGCGCCTTGCCCGTCGCCTTGATTCGTTTCTCGCCGTTCTCCGTCAAGGGAAGTTCGGTGGTGCCGGTGTGACGGCCATTGAGCGACCACTCGGTCTCTCCGTGCCGGATGATGAAGCAGCGCGGATCGGGCATGACGGTAGTTCACTGGGGGTATTATTTCTGTAATGACTGTTTCTGGGAATGAGTAGAGTGGAGAGTTGTCTTTTGTGTTATATACAGAAATTAAATGAAAAGCATTATTCTGGAATCAAATCTCTGATCGCGTCGCGGGGCCCGCGGGGATCAAGTACTTGGTATCTACGTAGTTAGTGAATTAGTTAACTAGTTTTTGGTGTGGGGTGTGATAACGTCACCGGTCAGCCTGGTTATGTTACTTGATAAAGAATTACTCTTCTAGTTCTCTCATTCTTACTAACCAATTAGTCAACTACTTTTTACTATTTTAACTAATTAGTTAACTGGTTAACTAACCATCTATAGTAATCCATCAATCGATTTCCCGTTGAAGAAGGATACTGGGAGATTGTCACGTGTAACTGTTAACTAGTTACCTGTGCTGAGTTAATGGGTAACCTACTGAGAACTAAGATAACCAACTCATTAGAAATGATTGCCAATGCTGATATAATTATGTCTGTGTCTTGTTTGAGGGAAGAGGGGGTCGAATAGAAGGGTAATTGGATTTTTCATCTGTGTGGCTAGTGGCAGAGATATTAGAAGGAGTCTTGCATCCTGAGTGGGTAATCAGGTTTTCTTTCCAGATCGTTTCTGGCTAGGATGATATGCAAACTCTAAATAACAGAGCATTGACACTTCTGCAGCCATATTCCTGCCTTTTGATTATTGTATTCAATGTTTAAACCTGGCAGATATCCTGGATAGGCTGTTCAATGAATGGTATGTGTGTTTTCTGAGCAAGAATCTTATCCATGTTCTTGTATGCAGATGTCATGACTAAATGAATAATGAGAGTTTTACAAGCTTATAACATGGCCGCCGGATATGCTATGCTTTTATTCACTGCCCTATACTGAGACCTGGCCAATGAGTCAGGTAGTCAGACTGTGCTTGGATTCAGTTTTCTTCGATATGGTGCGACTAGCTGTATGTTCAACGCTATTTTGGAATCATAGTGATGGTTTAGAGTCCCAACTTCTTCCCGTAGAGAACCTCACTATATCTCTGGTGTCAAGGTGATTTTCCTTCCCAGTGGCAAAGGAGTCTCGATGAGGGGAATAACCTTTTTACGGCGGCCCGAGCGGTGATTTTCACTGTTCAACTTTTGAAGCTTGTACAGTACCTAATAGGTACTTACATCTCTTCTGCTTTCATTAACCTGAATTTGAGAGCGAAATACACCTGGCGGAAATAAAAGTAAGAACCGCTCTCTTTCGCCGTATACTAGGTGGCAAGAAGCGCCACTCACCATGTTATCCTTTTTGCGAGCGCCGCTACCACCCAAGACAAACAGAGCAGGAGATAATCCAATAATATACGAAGATGGCGTCTCTTCCTTGGAATTTAGATCCGCAGGTGCTGAATACCTGATCAGAAATATGCACCCCCCATTCGACAAGACCAAGCCATCTTCCATCATGGTGCCTCCTTTTCACTACCACATCCATCAGACTGAGCATTCCCGCATCGTCCAGGGTTCCTGTCATCTGTATCGTGACACTGCCGATAAACCATGGAAGACACTATCAGGCGAAGATCCTAACGCGTCCAAAACAGCTGCTGTTCCTCCGAAACTGTACCACACTATCAACAATGCATCGGCTACTGAACCGCTCGTCGTCGACGTGAATCTAACGCCCGAAGATGTGGAGGGCGAAGAACGCTTTTTCCGTAACTTCTTCGGGTATCTGGATGACTGTAGAAAGGCTGGTCAGGCGCCTAGTGTTTTTCAACTTATGGTCTTTCTGAGATCGTCCGATACGCTTCTTGGACTGCCTATGCCGACTAAGTTGTTGAGTGTAGTGGCCAGCAGGGCTTTTCTAAGCGTGATGGGATGGGTTGGATATTGGATATTAGGGTACGAAGAGACGTATCCGGAGTATTATGCGCAGAAGTCGGCATAGAATTATTGTGAAAAGCCCTTGTGGGATGTACCATAGTCGTGCATACTACTAGATCCAAGAGAACCTCCAGTTGGGTTTCTAGCTTATCTTAATGGATTGACGTATCAGTCGTGATACTGTAAAAATTTACTTTACAATGGATGAAATCTCGACTGATCCATATCTAGATAGGACTCTCATTATAGTGGCGTCCACGAAATAGAGAGCTAAACAGCGTAATTTCCATTGAGTTGGCTTTTATGGTTATCGGCAGAGCCTCTCCAGTAGTAGTATCCTGTTCGTTATTACATAGACAAGGGTCATGGAATTAGCGGTGTTGCCAATGTTCAAGAGCCAACGGGTCTCCCCAATCCCTGATGCTGGGATGGCGGGGCCACATAATGGCAGATGCTGCTAACTTCCATACCACTCTAGAAGGAAAACTCGAACCCTTATCATGAGATTGCAACGGGGCGCCGTAACGCAAAACGCTCACCGGCAGGCCCTGGGGAAGCGAGAAACAAACCCCGCGGGGAATTAACGGGGGATCATCCATGGGGATGCGATGGCGAGATGCCACCAGAAGGTTTCGATGGACGGGAGGCGGTGTTTGGCTTACGTTTTTTCTCCAGGAGAAAAACGGTTCTATTCATGAAGAGGCAGTTAATTAGACCTTTGTGTAGGTTTCGGCGATGTGGCCACCATCTCGGCATCCTCCGATCTGAACAGTGCCGGCAACAGCCAGAACACGACTACGGCGACTACTGGTATGGTTTGGATCTCGCGCTGTGGCTTGACCCTCTGGAACCTTCCTGGAGCCACGATCAGTCTGTTACGTCGCGTGGTTGCTGGTATCTCGAGATGCCCTGCGAAGATCCGGCTCGGGACGCTACAACAGCGCTACTTATGTGTTGACAGGTTGACAGCCACTGAGAGACAGCGAGAAGCAGGGAGCTGCAGGCGTATAGGCACTCCCTGCAGAGGCCATACAGCGCAAGAATTGAGAAGTGGAAGATTATCGGAGAAATGGATCGCACACAATTGGTTCTTCCGAACAGATCCAAGAGCCATGCAGCCAGACACTCAAGCGTCAAAATTTTTCTGTCTGGCCGTGCTAGCGGCACCGCGTGATCCAGCGGGGCATCGCAGAGATGAAGGGCCAGGTTGTATTTTCCTTTCCTGGGGACCCCATCTGGAGGCGGCTTGGATCCATTTGGTGACAGTCTGGAGCGCCAGCGTTACATGACCGGCCCTCAATCCTCGATGTAGGGATAGCGCCGAGAGGCACATCTGGCTGGGAACCTGCCCGCGCAGGACTCACACAACGTTATTGTTGAATAGACTACGGAGTATCTACAGGGAACGCACATGGTTGCTCTGTGCGACTTTGTCCAGGGGAATATCGGGATCTCCAATCCGCAAGATTGACCTTGTCCAGGGAGGCTCTTTCGGCCCGGAAACAGGAGGTAGAACAATCTCTCCGGATCCATCATCACAGTGTCCCCGATCCGGCAGAAATTGACGACTATTTCTTGCGAACCACGTGGTCTATCGGTCTGAGGCTGAGCGCGAAGGGAAGCGAGAAGAAAGGAATGCGCCGTTCCCGACCTGGACACATCGCCGGCGAACCGCTCGTTGAGATGGGCGTCCTCAGCTTTCTGTGCCATGTGCTACTCCCGAAATAATCTCCCTCGATACCTGGTTCCGAGTGTCAGGCTCGGCGAGAACCGAGCCTCTGTTTGGCCGGGCCATCGAGCATAATCTGGATGCGTCTAGCTCGTCGACGCCTCCGCCAGTGATTGCTGTTGTGGCGGTTCAGCGGAGAGACAGAGTCTCGACTCGGCTGAACCTTCGCATCGCCCATGTGCTCTTTGATTTGTCCCGCAACCGATCCCCAGGGCCCTGATTGGGACATTCTCCAGTTCCCCAAGCGTCTGGTCCGTCTGGGGCATCCCCGAGGTTTCGGACTAGGAACAGGGATAGACGGCGCAGCCACTGGCGTGTACAGTATGCTCTCGCACCAACGAGAAAATGGACTGCAACCGCCCGCAATGAGACGAGATGGCGAAAATTAACCCTGGTGCAACGCTTTCTTGGGACCAAAACAGTGCCTTGGCCTGGGAGAGGACCCGCAAACCAATGCCAGAATGATCCTGTGCTGCTTTACATTCGTCAGTAGAATGGCCCAGCCGTCTTGGGATGACAGACACGGCATCTCCCCAGAAATTATCCCCGGACCGGAGTGAAAAAGCATCGTGAGGGTCCAACCTGGGAAAAAAGTTATATACTGCACCCTTCCCCCGCGAAAATCCAATGCGTTGTCTGTATTCTGTTGTTGAGAAGACTATCCTCCTTACCAGCCTTCGGACTCTTGGCCTTCCTCTGGGCATTGTCCCATCTTCCCTTTATACCTCCGCCTGATACCCTTTTCATCTTTCATCTACTTCAACTATCATCATGCCCGGCGGTGGTGTCATGATGCCGACGGCTGACACGGGGCGTGTCGAGGCCCCCGTCACCTTCAAGGCCTATCTCATGTGTGCCTTTGCTGCCTTTGGCGGTATTTTCTTCGGATATGACTCCGGATACATCAACGGTGTCATGGGAATGGACTACTTCATTCGGGAGTTTCAGAATCCTGTATGTTACCGTTCTCCTTGTCTTGACTTCTTTTTGGCATGGTGCATAGCTAACAATAGACGAACAGGGCCCAGGGGATAGTTTCGCCGTATCTTCATCAAACAAGTCCCTCATTACCTCCATCCTCTCTGCTGGTACCTTCTTCGGTGCTCTGATCGCTGGTGACCTTGCCGATTGGTTCGGTCGTCGTACTACCGTTGTCGCGGGTTGTGCCGTCTTCATTGTTGGCGTCATTCTTCAAACTGCTTCTGCCAGCATAGGCCTGCTGGTAGCTGGTCGTTTGGTCGCTGGTTTCGGTGTCGGTTTCGTTTCGGCCATCATCATCTTGTATATGTCCGAAATTGCGCCTCGCAAGATCCGTGGTGCTCTTGTTTCGGGATACCAGTTCTGCGTCACCATCGGTCTGATGCTGGCGTCCTGTGTCGATTATGGCACCGAGCACCGCACTGACTCGGGCTCCTATCGCATTCCCATCGCATTGCAGCTCGCATGGGCACTCATTCTCGGAACTGGTCTCCTCATTCTGCCGGAATCACCTCGGTACTTTGTGAAGAAGGGAAACCTCGACCAGGCGGCCAAGGTGCTGTCCCGTGTTCGCGGTCAACCCATTGAATCCGACTATATCCAGCAGGAACTGGCCGAGATCGTTGCCAACCACGAGTATGAGATGCAGGTTATCCCCCAGAGCGGCTACTTCTCTAGCTGGTTCAACTGCTTCAAGGGCAGTCTCTGGGTTCCCAACAGCAACCTGCGTCGCACTATCCTTGGTACTTCTCTTCAGATGATGCAACAGTAAGTTCCAAAGAGGCCCTTAGTGCTAGCATTCACTAACAAATAAATCAGGTGGACCGGTGTCAATTTCGTGTTCTACTTTGGAACCACTTTCTTTCAGGACCTCGGAACCATCAAGAATCCCTTCCTGATCAGTATGATCACGACCATCGTCAACGTCTGCTCCACCCCTATCTCCTTTTGGACCATTGAGAAGTTCGGCCGCCGCGCCTTGCTTATCTGGGGTGCCCTCGGTATGGTCATCTGTCAGTTCATCGTTGCCATTATCGGTGTCACCGATGGCAAGAATCCCGCCGCAGTCAGCGCCATGATCTCGTTCATCTGCATCTACATCTTCTTCTTCGCCAGCACCTGGGGACCTGGTGCCTGGGTCGTCATTGGAGAGATTTACCCGCTGCCGATCCGTTCCCGCGGTGTTGGTCTTTCGACAGCATCCAACTGGCTATGGAACTGCGTAAGCAATCCCCTCAGCTTGCCTTCAAGAAACCCTCTAGCTAACACAACTTCTAGATTATTGCCGTCATCACTCCATACATGGTTGACCCTGACAAGGGCAATCTCGGTGCGAAGGTGTTTTTCATCTGGGGCTCTCTCTGCGCCTGCGCCTTCGTTTACGCCTACTTCCTTATTCCCGAGACCAAGGGTCTCACCCTGGAGCAGGTCGACAAGATGATGGAGGAGACCACTCCTCGTACCTCCGCCAAGTGGAAGCCCCAGACCACCTTCTCCGCCGAGATGGGTTTCACCGAGAAGGCCATTGTTGCCCCCAAGGCCGAACACGTGGAGGTCTAATCGACGATCCAGCTTCACGATCTATTGTTTTATCATCTATTCTATTATCTATGTGCTTTTAGCTACTCACGTATACCCACGGTTGATGGCTACACGTCATGCTTCCTTTCACGTTCAGTTGTCACGTTCAGCATTCATGTTAAGGAGCTATGAGA
Source organism: Paecilomyces sp. PK2413 (assembly GCA_023624055.1). Lineage (NCBI taxonomy): Eukaryota > Fungi > Ascomycota > Eurotiomycetes > Eurotiales > Thermoascaceae > Paecilomyces > Paecilomyces sp. PK2413. The sequence goes on from JAMADQ010000002.1 coordinate 974,657, forward strand.
AGGGAAATATCCACGATGTCTGTTTATCCTCGCATTTACACATGCATACATGTATATACACACATACATACAGCGACGGTCATGTCTAGATTCGAATAAGAATTAGAAGTATCGATCTAACATCCTATCCTATATCCTGTTACCAGTAAATTGCATCACATTCAAATTTGAAACAGCAGTAATTGCATACACTCTAGCTCAATTCTGAACCGAATATACTTTCGATTAACAACGGTCGCGGTATACTTCTAATTCGAGGGAATTAAATCAGATCATCCGAGAACTGATCTTGCCATTCTAGAAATACTCTAAGAAGGATTCTTAGTGTTGAGTGTTAGATATATTATGTGATGGCAGATGTGCAGCGTTTCTCTGAATGCATGTACTGTACATAAGGCCCGCTAAGTGCGAAGGATCCCGAAGAAGCCAGTCAAGTTAAAACATGATCATCGGGGGAATGGGGGTATTATTAACGCTTGGACAATTGAACCGCTCTATCCAAGTTTAGCAACTTGCAACCAAACCAGAGAATTATAAATACCAACTGCGCAGTGGGTATAGAAGATATAATAAAGAATGAAGAATCCATCCATCCATCCACATCGCACGGATGTGAAAACAGATTAAACGAGCAGAAATTATTGGAAAAGAAGAAGCGAAGTAGTGAATTGTAATCTGAATCAAATAATCCAACGTGGCTAAAAAAGCAGTGGCCCACCAACGTACGTGCAGAAAAGGCAGTACAGTACATACACCAAACCAAACCAAAAAGCAAGAGACATATATATACCATGTCAAGTCAAGTCATATTCATAAAGTGGTCGTCGCATCATCGATAAATGCATGTCTTTGTCGTCCTCAGGGGATGAGAAAAGTATAGCATCAGGGCGAGAGAAGGTAGACGAGCAATAAACATACAGTCATACAGTCGTGCGGAAGAAGTGGATATAGAGAAGTCAAGGGAGGAAGAGCGGGTGAATAGGAGGGTAGACGGTGGGTGAAGCCAGTGATATGGTCACTGGCGCGCATGTAGAGAGTTCGTAGTGAAACCGCGGTGTGCAGCTCGTGATAAGTTATGCTGCGACGAGCGGTATTGCCGAGCAATCGAACAGCTGGTCCGTCGGGTGACCGTGGCCGGTGGCATGAAAATGGATTGAATTTTCAGCGTAATATTCCTCGTGTGAAAGTCGATCTGGGCGCGATCTCGGAGGTAGTTGCCGGCTTCGAGGACTCGGTGAATCTTCGATAGAAGATGGCTGACGGTAATGCGTGCGGAATGCAGATCACACAATGCGTTTTTCGAACTTGTCGCGCAGAGGCATGTGCATTTCTGGATTGGATACTGCAAGCCGACATTTTGACTAGGTGCATCGTAGACATCTGTACAAGACTAGAAGCCTACCGTTGTACCGACAGCAGCCAAGGTAACCTAAAATTGTCAGCAATGGCTATCAGTGGATATGGGAAAGTACTCACAACTATGACGATAATCGCTATCCCTAACGGACACATGCAACGGTTCAGGTTCCTCCACCATCGTGCATTTTGGTAGCGCCGCGTTTCATACTCGGCCACGCGACCAAAGATTGCAGCACCAATTTCTGCACTGGCGCCTTCCTGCATTGACAGTGGTAAAGGTGGCAGAGGAAGAAAGGCTGCAATGAGCCACGCAAGAGGGAAAATGAATCCCAAACAGAATGCGTAGACCTGGGCGTTCCTTCGGCTGAAGACAGGCTCTGCTGTTGAGTCCAATGATGGCGCCGTCCACATACTTCCGCGGATTTCGTCCGCTCGTCGGTCTGTGAACAGATGGGGAGACCATGTGCCGCGTCGGGCAGACCATCTGGCAGACCATGAGCTCGACGGCGTAACAGACGTCGCGTCCGCCATGCTGCGGGTTTGAGCCGGGTCGCGCTCGACGAAATAACTGCGAGGGTCCCCTGGATACTGCTGAGGACGTCGCTGCGGGCTCCGAGAGTCTTCGCGCGGGCCACGCGGGCGGGTGCGCGGACGAGTGATTGATGCCGGGACCTGGCTAATGACATGCGAGTGTGAGGTTGATGGTCGAGCAGACGATGGACGACTGTCGGTCAGAGCGAATGGGGGACTCGGCAGCTCGCGGGAACCATAGTAAACTCGCGCCCAGGCAGGGATGGTGTTCAAAACCAGGCTGGAATTGGAGCCCGCACGTCGCAAACTGCGAAAACTGTTCTGGCGGGAGGATGCCGGGCTGCTTGCGAAAAATGAGCGCAACTGCGCCGACGGAAGGTTGCTCAGGCTATCCAGGCGCTCGTCGCTGTCGGAATCGGTAACGAGCCAGAGGGACGAGGTAGTCTTGTCGCTCAACCAGGCCGCAGACGGTCGCGACGGGCCGGCGAGACTGGAGTTGGAATAGGAGCGTTCATGGCCAGCACCTGGCGACGGATGCGTAAGTTGGCGCTCCGCCGACCATTGGGACGGAACCGTGGATAGGTGCGGATTCCAACGGCCCGGCGATCGGTCCGTCATCGACCGCGACGAGTCCTTCCGGGCTGCTGCTTGGGAAGACTCGGCATACGAACTGGTCGAGGGCTGGCGGATGGTGGGATACTGCACGGCCAGACCGCTGTTGATGGCCGCCTGCACCTCGGGCGGCGAAGGTGTTCGACGTACGGAAGAGGGCAATGAAGATGAACCGCTGGACTCATGCGCCGGCAGACCAAAGGTCGACGTAGATGGATAGGAGTGCAGGACCGGCAGCGGCGGGCTCGAATGCACGGATTGGACCGACTGCGGCTGTCCGCTGGAGTTTTCGGACGAGGAGCGCGAGCGACTCCAGTGAGCGGCGTTGATATAGGTGCGGACGACCGTCCCCAAGGACGTCAACGAAGAAATGGACGAGTTGGATCGTTCTGCGACCTGAACATTGGGCGACGAGCTGTCGATGGGGACCACGTTCGGACTGGAACTCTGGATCGGGACGAAGTTGGGGCTCGATGGCAGCCCGATCGGGACGACGTTAGGACTGGAACTGGGCGATTGAACAGTCGAACTCTCGTCTGTTGGGAATGATGGCGGCGATGAGGGTTCGGGGACGACAGCTTTGATGGTGGGAGTGACCGAGGGCAAGACAATCACATCTTCAGACGGCCGCGGCGACGAGGGACTGGGGGCGTCATCGTGCCTTTTACGCGGTGAAACAGGGTCTGGGATAGACGATCTGCTGGATCGGGGGTCGTCAGAAGTCTCCCAAAGCTCCGGCGGAGAACGGGTGGCATCAGCAGTCGAGGAGACTTCCCATCCATCGCCAATGGATCGCGGCGTTCCCCTGTCGTCTGCGACGTGTTCGGTGGCTGAGGATGCTGTGGCTGTCAGGGGCCGAAAACCATGTGAGACGAAGGAAGCATCATGGTTATCTTCCTCTTCGGTTTCGTCGTCGTCCTCGAACCCTTGGCCTTTACCGGGGCGGGGGAGAAGAACGTGCTCTGGTTTGGTGGGATAGGGCGTTGCGGTGTATACCTCGCTATCTTCCTTTTCGTGCACGAGACGTAGCGTGGGCAGCTGGGCGCCTTCGTTGTTCTGCGATTGCGAGCGCTCATGAAGCGCCCTCCGCTTAGGGGAGGGCGCAGAGGGTTGTAGAACGGGCGATCGCATGGTTGGATATTATCGCATTATCAAGAAAGAAAAAATCGTATATATAAAGTCAAAAAATAACAGCAACAAATTCGATATCAATGCTGCAGAAAGTATACCGGATTGTCGGGTCAAGCAGGGTCCGTGAGATCAATAAAGTATGCAAGATACGGTGCAATTGGGCTGAGAGAACGTTCGAAAGCAGTAGAACAATAACAATAATGTCAATAGCAATGGCGCCCACGATGAGGGGCAATGGGTAAATGAATGACTGTTTTGGGATAGACAAAGAATGCGTCGAGTTGGTCGTGAATGCGGGCTCTCGAGAAGCCGGAAAGGAGCGTGAACAATGGAAGAGAGCGTAATTGTCGCACTGGAACTATGAGGGCATCATTAAAGACTTTTGGGGACTAAACGAGTGTCGTGAGATCAAACGAAGGACGAGAAAGACAGAACTTTCTAAACGGACACAGGAACGACTGAAGGAAGCACCACCATCACCATGACCCAGAGCAACGAAGAAGAAGAGAGCAAAGGAGTAGAAGAAGCCCTCGAGCCCTGGGGAGCAACGAGGATAAGACGAGGAATCTGGTTGCCCGGCGGTGAAGCCTTCTGGTATGCAAGAATCGAGGCTAAAGGGCGTCTAAAGCACGACCTGCGCAAGTGAGCGGCTTAGACTGGAGAACCGGATGCACAGGGCACAGGAGGTGATACACTCGTTCGCGCTGGACGATCCTGGGGGATGAACTGGTCCTTTTCTGTCGTCGTTGAGCCGTGCTGGTGCGCGATGTCCTGATGTTGATGTTATATCGACAATTGACCATGACGAACAACGACAGAAAAAAAACACCCACCAGAACCAGAATCACCAGCCTCCTCCCCGTTAGGCCAACTTGATCTCTGGATCGGATCTCCGCGAGAGAACACACGCGCGAACCGGTGATGGATGACAGTGGCCTCATCCACTCTGCGCAACGCTAACAGTCGCTAAGATCGACTGGTTGGATGAGATGAATCCGTTCCTGAGCAAAGAAAAAGACGACGCGAGCTGCATCGCCAATGATAATAGTCCCAACAGGCCCAGCTGCTCCTTTTCCCACACAGCCAGATTCCCATTGGCAAAAATAGCAGCATCGTCGGCCAAGATCCCCGATCCGCGCCAGGAACTGAACTTCTAGCAATTCTGACAGTTCGAACTTCCCCGCTCGGAGGTTCGCGGAGAGAGATCGGCAGTCGACAGCGTGGCAGCGTCCAATTCACCAGAGACTCCAGCAGGACATCGTGAGCGTCTAGTCTGTCTGGCTGTTATTGCTGTTGAGCTGTTGTGGCCGTTGGCGTTGTTATTGTCGCTATTATCTGACTGAACTATCGACTAATTATTCTCTGCCCCCGGTTCTCCGGGCTTGTCCACCGGCCAGCTGCTATGGCGCCCATAGGCTTTTTCAGCCGTCTCAGGAATCTGTATTCCAGAGAGTCCGGTACGTCGCGAGGCCCAGTCTGTTCTGGCAGTCCAGTCCGTCCAATCCAGCCAATCGCTCGATGGTCAGCCTGAGCGAGAGAGATCACCTTGTAGGGCCTGTACTGATGTAGCTTCATAGAAGAGCCGTTGCCGGTCATCTCGGTGCACACTGCCGCTCTCCTGTCGGTATGGCATTCCACATCTACTCTGCATGCGATTCTGAACTGTCGGGGATCGCAGCGGTCATGCCCACCGCTATGGATCCTCCTGAGATGCAGAATCAGGAACCGTTCCTGAATTCCCATGCGTTGTTCTGTTTCCTGCATCATGCTCCCCTGGTCTCATTTCCGTTCATCAGATTATTATTGCCCTAATGACGCTATAAGGCACAGTCGTCTGTGGTCCCTGCGCTAACCTCCTGCAAGGTCTTCTTCACCCTCGTGTATGTTGTGCCGTTCTATCTCTCTTCGCTCACCAAGCCCTCTCCCACGCTGAGCAGAGATGCTCCGTCTGTCATCCGGGCTCGCATCCGGGCAGTGACGGCCGCTTGTCTGGTGAGCTCGCTGGCCGTCTTGTGCCTGGCCGTCCAAAAGGGTAACGCTTCCTTGCTGGATGGCTTGAAACTGCTGGGCTTATGGCCCGTTGGGCCTGCGGAGATCGCCCGCAGCTTCCTGCTGACTGCCATCCTGTTCGCCGGTCCACTCTTCGAGAGAGGTGCTGCAGAGGGGGAGTGGAAGGAATGGTTTCGCGGTAGCAAGGTCACGGAGACCCTCAGTGGCTGGATCGGTTGGCGGAACTATGTGGCCGTAAGGACATCTGGCAACGCTTTCATTTCTGATGCTGACCTATTCTCCAGGGCCCCGTGACGGAGGAAATCATGTTCCGCTCTGTCATCGTCGCTGTTCATCTGCTGGCCAAGGTGTCCCCGGGTCGTATCGTGCTTGTAGCACCACTGTACTTCGGAATCGCCCATGTGCACCACTTCTATGAGTTCCGCTTAACCCATCCAGACACTCCCGTGCTGGCCGCTCTGCTGCGTTCTCTCTTCCAATTTGGCTTTACCACCGTGTTTGGCTGGTATGCGACCTTCGTCTTTCTGCGGACCGGCTCCCTTCTAGCCGTGATCCTTATCCACAGCTTCTGCAACTGGTGTGGCCTGCCACGACTCTGGGGTCGCGTTGAAGCTGGAGTTACCATGGGCCCTCCTCTGGTCCGGGGAAAGGAGGACTCGGACGTCAGTACTTTCCAAGCAGGCGATGGGACTCTGGGAATCGGATGGACGGTTGCGTATTATATCATCCTCGTCGCAGGAGCAGCAGCCTTCTACTACCAGCTGTGGCCGCTCACTGCCTCTCCATTGGAGTTGGTCTCTTTTACGGCAAAATCGAAGTAGCAGGCTGCTTCATATCGCCCATCCGTAAATGAGTGAGCCGGACGCTAGCAGGTTGATGATACCCTGTACAGAGCGGCACCTTGCCTCCAGGCTGTGTACATCTTACCTGGTCTGATATGGCATATTAATAGTCTGCATTGCCTCTAATATATGTAGTTATAGATCTAATGAATTCATGCGCCAGATATTTCTTTGTCCACTACTTGCTGTAATGAGTCCCTCCCAGTCCAGATTCTTTCTTTACTATCACGTGTCTGGAAGTCCTGTATTGCTTTATCACTCATTTGCTAAATCTAATATCCATAAATCTAATATCCATTAATGTCTTATTCCTGTATAATCTCCCCCGCACAGCCTATTCCCTTCCTTCTCACTATTCATACATAGCCCCTGGCCGGAAGAACTGGCTATCACGGTGAGCACAGTCACAGTTATTGATCGCTTCCTGCCATCCAACTTACCTTCCCTGCTTGCATCTTGTTCGAGTGACTGTTCCTTTTCGGTTATTTTTCCTAAAGCAGCATTCTACCAGTGATGGAATTCTCTATTCTTCGGCAGCGGCCTACATGGTGCGGGGTTTGCTTGCAGGTGTCCGTGAATCAGAGCATGAGATAAAGGTATAAATACTCCCATCAGCCCCGGGCATCAGCTCTTTTCTCTTCCTCCTCTGCATCATTCTTCTCAGGTCGAAAGGATCCGAGAAGCTATATATATCTAGTTATTCAACATTTTACACACAGTTTTATATCATACACTCTTGTATATCCTTCTCTGGCCCAGTCTGCTCGTCACTTACTCGAAGTCAGATCAAGGACCACGATACACGGTTAATGAATCTTAAGGCTTAATATTATGGGATAACATAGGCACGACTGTTACTGCTCTATCATTGGCGTCCCTTGTGCAAGACCGAATGAGTTGTATATATCTCCTATGTCGTATCATCTACCTAGCTTTTATTCCTTATATATCGGTACATGTGTGTACCACCATGAAGGAAGACCAGTTCCCATCGGTCTAGGTGGCCTCGGGGGGTGTGATATTGAGAAATGTGGTCTTTTTTTACAATATTACTTTCTTTTTAATATTTTCTGAGCTGTGTTAGACTGTTAAGATCATATTTCTTTTCATATAACATATTATATTATGTGATAACCCGTTGGATTCTCCTATCCTTTGTTCCTGCCCTTTGCTGTCACAAGATCTTCCTTAATAAGTATTAGAAAAATTGCTGGCAGAAGAACAAGCTTATCGCTTATTGCCCATGGTAAGTCATGTCTATCAGATATTATCATATGAGACTCTCGGCACATTGCTTACCATTTTGTTCATATCAGGTGCACCTGAGCAAGATCTATATTGCATCCGATACAGGATAGAAAGCCCTTATCCTCTTTTTATAACTTATTGTATAAAAAATCCCTTTTCAGCTTCTACATATTTCTATGTGTACCCTATATATGCTCAAACAGCCCCATGCACCCACTCAACCATCGTCGGAAGACAGAATTTGTCCGGGCGACATCATCATGCCTACCGCGTATACGCCCTCTTTATCTCTGCCTGAGCCCTGTCGCTGGGCCGACAACAAAAATTCTATTCACACAAAGCTGGTGAAAATTGTCTCCTCTCCTCACTGTCATTCTTTGCCTCTGATATTGGGTTATCATGCCAATATGTTGTGGTGATTCTCCCTTCTGGGTCTTCGATGCATGCCACTCAAACCGAGGTTAGCCTCTATCATTTATCTGGCTCTCCTCATATCACGTACCTGGCTGTCTCTCTCTCTGTCTTTGAGATGGGTAGCTTCATATCGAAATGCAGCAGTGAGGATTCATTGCTTATCTCCTGCCTCAGAGCCAGATACGCAGTGGCCCCTTGCTATGGCAAGGAAGGCCCTACTCATATAGAAAGATGAGAGATCGGAAATGGTCCTCGTTGGTTGTTACGGTAAAGCTGTAATCGACGATGCAAGACCAGACTGCAGTGAATGAAACATCCTAATGACTTGGTCAACTCTTTCTAGGCCAAGCAGAACTCTTCCACTATGGATGTTTACTGCAAGATTGATCTGACAATACATGGATACTGTTCGGGAGACGCTCTCAAACAGATCACTGCGTTGCTATTCCAGTGGCGATTTCAGTGAAGAAGGCTTTGCGGAGAGAAGAACAAGAAACCCGCAAAGGAGTCAGATACCCTTTGTTGAATTTATGATATGGGACTTACTCATGTGGAATATCAGTAACCCCGAAATCCGCACACATCTTCCTGAGATGCAGACCCCGAATGTTTCACTCTACCACGAAATGATTAAGATTGCCTTGTCGTCCTTGACATGCAAAAGTCCTAGGAAAGCGAGTATCGACCAAGCAGCTTAGTGTCGACCGCTATTCGAAATGCATATTACAATGGGTAGACAATTACTCTATTTGGGGTCGATTGTTCGTGGATAGACTCCATACATCCTATACACCTGGTGTTATTGCTGTCTACGCCTATTTTTATTTCGAAAGTTCTTCCTCGATGGGCTGGTATGCCTCCGGAGATTGGCCCTCTTGAAATTCCGAGCTGGCTACTACCAGAAAGATGATCCTTTCAAACTTCTCCTGGACTTCCTGGACTACCGAGAGATATGCGATACCATTATTGGGATGCTCCAATGAATCGTGACAATCTCCAAGGCTAATAAATGGGGTTCCGAGATTGTCCATGATCGCGTAGTGTACTACCGATCTGGACATGAGGAACAGGTTTCTTCTGGCAACTATCGTGCCGGAATTCCTGATTTTTACATCCTTCCCTTTTTTTATATATATAATTTGTTGGAAGAACGCCCAAAATCTGCTTCAACGTCAATCCGGAAGCAGTGGAACATACCCCTCCAATAAAACCGGTCAGGTAAATTCTGGCCTTCCAGCGGTTCCAGCAGAATAGGCTAGGTGGTTCTTGGGAAGTCTGATGAAGCTCGTGAGATCGGGAAGGTTTAATCTAGATTTGAGGATGGCTTTCCTCATCTCTACTTCGTACTCGGTTTTCATTTCCAAGTTTACTCCGACGTGAAACCAGAGATAAAGGGCCGATAAAGAGCCCATGTATCCACGGAGCATATGTCCTGGCTGGTCCATACACTGAGAATTGCATTCAGGAGCAATGAATACTCTAGAGAATGGGAAGAAGCAATTTGAGTTGAAACTCCTGCAATACAACTTACGCTGCGCTAGTCTGTCTGGTGAAAAAGTAAGACTTTCTCAGAGAGCATACTACACGTCAGGCAATCCCGTATGCGCCCCGTTGATGGAGAGAGGCCCTGATTCGAGGGCCCGAGGAACCTTCACGGAACAACAGAACAAGCGGCGTACTGCCCGTAGCAGCAAATGCAGGGCATGCATCGTTTCGTTTGGGGTCGTATGTCGCACAGCGACCTAGATGAGCGGGGACATTCTAAACTGGGGATTAAGCGGATTCTGAAACAAAAGTTCTCATCCTTAGAACACAATTCGATATCTGAACTTTACATTATCGAAAAGGACCGAAAAGAATGAAGTCGGGGGCGCAGGTAGCTTAAGCCGCCGACTTCATGCTTCTGCCGGCTTTTGGGTAACCATTGCGAGAGAAGAACCCTCCAGAGCATCCAGACTGTTAAGTTACGGGATTGACTCATGAATTTCGTCAAAATCTATTCATCAACCTCCACATTATAATTGACGCAAGAGAGCACTGGCAGGATCCCAGTACCGTGTGTGTCCTGGAGGATCTATCATTGTACTAGGTTCGAATTCTTACTTCCCACGATATTCTATGCATAGCTTCGACGTACTGACTGAAATGTGACCAGAATATCCTTGATACTACTGAGCGCGTTCTTGAAGCACCCGTGCGAAATCCCACACATGTCGAGGCAATACTTTCTTCACGTCTCTCGGAAGGACAATGATGGATTCGTCATAGAAGCCGTATGAGACACTATACATGACAGGCTTGAAGTGAAGTTGGGATACGGCACAAAAAGATAACCTATCTTGCATTATACGTCTGTGGCCCTTACAGTCAGGATGAAAGGTTACGCATGACTCGGCGCCGTTACATTTCCTTTCTAATATTTCCTGGGCAAAAAGGAATTAAATACAGAAATTGCTTCCCGGGAGGAACTCTGACATAAATGTCGACTTGTGGTTGATAGCAGAAACCACAGGCTTTGCTTCGAGGGCGGCATACATAAACCTTTCTTGTTCCAGCTGTGAAATACACAGAAAAGTATAATGCTGAAGCCTGAGCAGGGCACGCTAGTACCGGATCTTTATCAAAGGATCGGAATTGGTTTGCTGATTGAAGATGCCCTGTCTACCAGGGCACATAAGAAACGGTTGAAAACTGGCGTGGTCTTCTGATAAATAATACAATACCTCTCAGAGGTATTGCCATGCGAGGTCGATCCGGGATTCCCATGTCAAGCTCACGAGTCAGCGGATGTAAACCAAAGTTACTTGGTAAACAATCCAGAGATTGAGGACTTTAAGAGCTTAATGTCTTTTTTAATCAAGTCATCAAATGATGCGCTATGGAGCAATTTCACCCTTCCAGCTGACTTGAATCCTTTCATCATCCCAAATGATGACCCTCACGCCACTGACCGTTTCATTTGGAACGACCCAGAATTGATGGGTGGCACCGTAGGTCATCATATCGGGCTAATTTTGACACATCTCATCCGTAGGTGTCTATCCTCACACATTCTATTCGGCAATGGCACCGTTACTGGAGATACGATACCGCTGGTCCACACCTTACGAAAATCATAGCAAGGGCCATGCACCATTATATAAATTTTGAAAAAGATTTTCTTAATGAAGCAGAGGTATGTATCCTTAAGCAATACGAAGATCAGCAGTTATGTATAGTTGACTCTATAAGATTACCGTTAGCTAATGTTCGTTAATAGGGCACCTGTATCTTTTATAGATATCCGAATATATCCGATATGCTCAACATATTAAATGAGTTACTACGTCAGATCTGCACACACCTCGACCATAGAGTTGCTCGCGCAACCCTTCACTTCTTCAATTCGAGAAAATGTGGCTTCTCTTATTTGACACTCCAAGTGTGACACACGAAAACAAAGCCACAAGGAAAATGGAACTTAATGCCTGTCTTATCCAACATCTGACGTCTCACCTATCCAATATGGCTCCGGCCGAGAGCTTGTTCGCCATACTCTCGTTGGAGCAAAAGCACATGTTGCAAAGGCTTTGAGCCACAATCCTTTCTCAGGAACCCCGTTCATCTAAGGAAGAACAAGAGAACTATGCTGGTATATAGCCTTTTGGAAAAACTGAAAGTTTGATTCCAGTGGACCAATTTCTTAATCATCGTCCGAGAAAATGAGTATACGATTTTACTGAAATTCCAGAGAAGGATTGAACAATTTCCTTTCCCAGTATTTCGAGCCCTTCTCCCATCCGAGGTACTTTTACGCACTCGTACTTCTGGATAAACCTGTGCAAGAATCTTACACCACCTGCGAAAAGGAAGCGTTGACTGCAGGTCGAACTGCCTAGGAAACCGATTATCCTATCGATGGGATGCTTGCGCCAAGTTAGTTCTCGGAATAGTGTGAAATTCTCAACTTAATTCTTCAGGGAGATTAGCGAAAGAAAGTTCCGTTACAGTTATAGCCAGGGCATGAGATAACGCTTTCCCCTGATGCCCCCTCCTGCTGGCTGTTTTGTATGGCCGCTACAGAACTCGTTTTATCCGCTTTCTTTCGGTTCTTTGGCATCGATGAGAAATGGAAGCAACCAGATATTTTGCCACCATTATAGCAGCTATTACCTGTGTTTTCATAGGCATCAATGCCCTAGTAACTGGAATCAGGGCCGTGACGCACAGAAGGAAAAGCCCAGTACTGGGTCTTTTTTCATAGTCACTGAAACCCATCAAAAAGTGCGCGAAAGCGTGCTTATGATTATGTGGATTTCGGCGATGATGTACCAGCTCTAAGTTGAACGCACTGCCAAAAAATTGAATATTGTTTGTGCATCAATCATCTACTCACCGACGGTAATACTATTCATACATCGCATTTTGTATTTCGGCAATAAGAACCGAAATCCAATTTACTCCGCATTGATACAGACCTTGTCCGATCATGGGTGTCTAGGAATAGATAGCTATGGGCGACGACACATTCGAGAATCATTTCTGCATGCACCGAAGCACCCCAAAGGAGCGGATGAGTTCGTTTTTCGTTTTCTTTCGCAGTCCCCAGAACAGAATACGTGTACACGATTCATTCTGGGGCGATATCTGACCTAGTGACTATTGTCGGGATCTTCAGTGGACATGGAATATCCCAAATTTCATATATTGATGCCAACAAGGGAGTGGGAAGGAATTGCTGTGTAAGGGCCGTTTATACTGAGTATTGTAAAGTGTATTGTGAGACTAATCTACCGAATAGGAAGAATAAAATGATCCTCCTTCCGGATATGTTGGTTTATTTCCCTTAGAGGAAGAGAGCTATTCGACGTGAATAGGTCAACGTCAGGTCTCGCAAGGCACTACACTAAAGCTCCAATTTACAAGCCTGCGCAGAATTCGAGTCCTAATTATAGGCCCACGAGGAGGTCTCAATTTGGAGATTTTTGGGCTCGCGTGCTAATATCAATGGTAGTGGTCAGTGGCCTGTGGACTCCAGTACAGCCATTTCCCTGCATCGTTTGGAGCTTTGTGCTGCCGAGGTATGTCGACTTGTCAAGCAGTGATGATAAATATTAATAAATATGACAGTCTTAATGCCTCCCAAATCTTCGTGGAAAACAGATTGCCCGCAGATATATAGCAAGACAAATTTATCTTCCTGGCGAGGGCTCCCATTGATGTGGTCGTTTCGAGATAATGCGGCAACTCGACTATGCACAAGAGTCTTGATGCTGGGGAGAAGAAAAAATACAAATAGATGCATACTACGGGCCGCCCTCGACCAGAGCTGGTCTGGGGCAGGATCTATAGAAGTTCAAAATATACGGAGTATTCGATATGTGGATTTCAAAAGGCTGAGCATATTCGAAACCTGAAGCAGGAAGCGCAAGGAGGGGCCATGACGTTATGAGAATACTATGTCCATTGTTAGCTGCTTTTGGATGTAACAATTTATCGCAATCGATGAACAATATCTATTTGTGAGACATTAGCAAGAAGATAATAATTATAGTGAAAATTCTCTATAAATGTCAGACGATGCCCGGTAAAAGCAAGTACCGAGGCTCCCTTGAGACTTGACCTACCGCCCGCCCCGGAAATAAGCAGAATTAGCCAGATTGGAGGAGCTAACTGTTTACGGAGCATCTAATAATAATTCATCGCTGGTTAACTACATATAAAACTTCAGCCCACCTTCTGACGGCAATCGCTTTATGACATAATAGAAGGAGTGGCCAGAAGCTCACAAAAGGCCTGTCGCTACTTGAATTGTGAGAAGACACCTTCAACATGTCCGAGCTGCGCCAAAGGCCCGTCCCGCGGGACTCGAAATCAGAATCAACCAGTACACCGAAAGAGAAGAGAGGGAGTAACGACAGCAACGGAGGAATCAGTCTTCTGGATGTGATCCGGGTCATAGTCACGCTGGTCGTCGCATCCTGCGGCCTGTCGTACTTTGTGACCTCTTCCGAGTCATTCCTATGGGGATATCGGCCATGGTTTACACGATGGCCAGTGGTGGTTAGCTACTTGGTGAGCTTGCACATACTCCCAGCGCAATAACTGATGCTAACTTCTACTTTCTAGCGAGGACCTGTCCTTCTGAATCCTGAGCAGCTGTCACTTTACAATGGCACTGATCCCTCCTTGCCTATCTACCTCGCCGTCAATGGTACGATCTTCGATGTCTCCGCCAACCCTGTCGTCTACGGACCCGGCGGCAGCTACAACTTCTTCGCCGGTCGTGACGCCACACGGGCCTTTGTTACGGGCTGCTTCAAGGAGGACCTGACTCCGGACCTGGATGGTGTGGAGGAAATGTATATCCCGATCGACGACCCTGAGGAGGACGCGAAGCTGTCGAGTCGCGAACGGAAGCTTCGACGAGAGCAGGATACTAGGAAGGCCAAGGCGATTGTCAAGGCACAGGTGCAGCATTGGGAGAACTTCTTCCGGAATCACAAGAAGTATTTCGAAGTAGGAAAAGTCGTAGATGCTCCGCCCAAGGCACCTGGTGAAGGCAAAAGGGAGCTCTGCGAAGCGGCTAAACAGGCGAGAGCAAAGAGAGGAGAGCAGGCTAAGGGCAGACAAAGAAACCAGTAAGACTGGATCCTCTCAACTCTCTTTTTCTTACTACGGGAATACATATCCCTACAAGCGCTGGCGGTCTGCCGTATGTGTTTCGGCAAGGGTCGGGTGCAGTTTGCATTTACGGGCGCTTGAGGATCGAGTTTCAACACGTTTTATATCATCTTTCGTATATATTTCAATTCTTTTGAACCCAGCCCTATTGGGCGAAGCGAATGATTTTGAAGCCTTGCTAGGCGAAGCGGATTGTGATCAATTCGAGCATCATCCTATTTGACATGTCCAGTATTCGTGATCCGTAGCACTCTGAATCATGCCTTTCGAGCCTAGTATCCATCAATCGCCCACCCAATAATTTTTTCGGACATCGGAGGATATTGTTCGTAACAAGGAAAAACCGCTAAACACCGAAGGAAACCGTTTACTCAGCGGTGACCGCACGAGCTGGAGACAAGTTAGTACCGATATATGCATAAAATTTCGATAACTTCCACGTTATAGGAGACCGGGAACTGGCCACTATAACCATGGCTGTATCGAAGATCCGTGTTGACGTACTGTAGATGTTCATCTTCGAGTGGCCAACGACCTTCTTGATCTGGCCCTTCTCCTCGAGGTCGGCGAGAGCCTTACGGGCAAGGCTGCCGTTGATCTTCAAACGGTCGACCAGGGTGGCGACAGTGATCAGACGGTAAGACTGGACATCCTTGTAGAGCTTCTCGGAGGTGGTCTTGTCGAGGATAACGGCGTGGTTGGCCTTGTCCTTGACTGTAAAGAGAGGAAAATGTCAGCCATCTATCGTCCTTTCATGTGCGATTGCTGTGCGTCCTCGACCGGATGAGATCCGGTCTCTTTTCGATGCGCGACTGATGATATTGGATGGGTATGGATATGGATGATGGGAGTTGCGTACCCTTGCCCTTGGACCACTTCTTCTTCTGCTTCTTGCCACCGGTGGATGCTGCTGGCGCCTATATTGACAGAGATATTAACATCTTGATGGTATTGGGATGGTATGGCTGGCACTCACCATTTTGTCGGTTGTGGTGGTTGTTCGGGAAGAGAGAACAACGATCAGGCGACGGCTAGAAGTTTGGCAGCCAAGTGCGAAATTCGAGTGGGGGATGACTAAGCCGGTTTCCCGAGCCCTAAACCCTCGTCGAGCTCGGTTAGCGGCCACTTCAGGATAGTCCCCCTGATTGGCTGCTCCCGGCCATCTTACCGCTTACGGTCATAGTATTGGCATGAAGTATGAGGCTTTCTCTTCAAAGAGACAACACGTCTACGCGAAAATGAATACATTGCCTAGACATATCCAACTATTAAACTCCCACAATTAACGCCTCTGACGCCGTCCATATTTGAAATAGTTCTGTACCGGAAGACCAGTCCCCACGGAAGATAGAACAAGAGCATTCATAGATAGTCTAATGACTCTCGGTTTGAATGTCAAGGTACGCAGTGTTGGCCGTCTCCTTCACAGAATGCAGCACATTAAAATGCGCTTGACCATTCTCCCTCGTGATGGAACCAAGGACACAATCATCAGGCGTGGTAAACCATAGTCTGGACCCTTCGTCTACACCTGAATAGACCCGGGTCACTTCGTACTTGCCAGAATCATTCTTTGAGACGGGAACACGTGCGATAACTGGATCGGAGCCAACTGTCCAAAGATGTACTGCAGGAACAGCACTATTACCGGTTATGATGATAAGCTCTGCTTCCGTCGGGTGCCATGATAGTTGTCTAACGGGGTCTTCATGGACAAGTACACACATCAAGTTCGCAGCTGTTCCTAGGGACCAGATCCAGACCACACTTGCGCGAGACTGGTCTACAGTAGCAAGGAGGTCGCCATCAGCGTTGAAAGAAAGCATTGAGATGCCACGGGGATGTCCTGATGGGTCACTTGTTACACTGAACGCGGCAGAGCCCGAACCATCGATATATTCAAGCTCTTCCGAGTTTGTATAGCTTTCCCTCCACACGTTAGGCAAGGAGTCGTCTATCGGGGAGCTGTGGGAAAGTGAGACCGAGCAGGAAAACTACCTTTTGTCAGCCGCATATCTTAGCAGTACGTGAATGATACTCACTGTCTTGGTATTCAAAATATCTACACTGCCGTCAAACTTCCCAATCGCTAGATAGTCCGACACGGGCATAGGGTGTCTGGCCGGGCTCCATTCTATAGTTCGAATTCCCAAGTCATAGGTACTATCGTACCCAGGAGGCCCGCAGTAAGTCCTAAACAGTTGCCCCTCAGGTGTGTATATTACAACTTTAGTTCCGGCACTGGCTGCTTCCCAGACAGCAATCCACCTGCCGTCTGGACTCCATTTCAGGGTTTGGGCATCTATTGTCGGTAATGTCACACGCGTAATAAGCTCGTATGTTCTAGGCTCGTGTATCGTCAATAGGTCAGTGACTTCAGGTTTAAGCAGAATCGCGAGCTGGTTGGTGCGTGGTCTGTATCCATAACCGTGTGTGTTGGAGGATTTCGGCGACTTTATTATCTGACTGCGTCCATCACTAATATCAAAAATGGTGATTTTCGTGTTCCATGAATGAGTGACAATGATCTCATCCATATGACCTCCAAAATCCACGTGCGTCAAGGCCGGCTCGACATTATTAATGTCAGCCAACCATTTTAATGGGTGCAATTGCCACACCGAGATGTGAGTGTCAGTCGCGCACAGTAACCGCTGGTAAGGCGCAGTGTCCACTTCGTCCTCAGTTTCATCTGTAACATTGGAGACATTGAAGAATCGGAAAAGCTTCAATTGGGATGCTATGTTCTCTTTCAACTTGATGATCCCTAGTATTGGAGTCTCGCTGACACCGGAAGCCGCATGAACGACCAGCTCCCTTCCCACAAGCCGGACAGCGTAGTCCCCATTTGACGACACTGCAGTCGGAAATATCCCTGCCATTATGTTCTTAGAGATGCGGCCCAACACAATCAAGAAACGGAATTTACTTACCACCAATTCCACTCAGAGCCATATTCAGAGTCTAGGCTTCATGGAATGGATTCGACGTGGTGGGTGATCTATATGTCAATCTCAAGGAGCGTATACATTAACTATGAGCACTTTGCGATGATGGGCCGTGTAGTTACCAGCTATCCCGTCTCCTGCAGCGTGTTTTGATGGTTATTTTCATGGAGCGCGCAGACACTGATTATGTAATACGAAGCATATGCCAGCCAACCACTAGTTTGTCATCTATACTTTTGGACTTTTAGACTTGCAGGGTGAGTATTTAATTTTGAGTTGCTCTCAATCGAATATTCACAAAAAATACCTTGCCAGATACCAAACGTGTGTAGAAAATAGTAGATGTCATTCTGCCTCTTCAGGAACAAGCTTTGAACGATAAGATAAGGCGGGTTTATGTTAATCCGGTGGCATGGAAAAGGCAATCCATGTCTATCCCCAGATTTGCCGCAATTTTTTTTTTAGAAGAACCCTACTCTCTTACCCACGACCAGTCTATAGTCCTTTTTCGTGGTTTCTACCACCATAGGGTTCTTGCGTTTCTTTGCCCCTTATTGGGGCCGCCTTTTCCGGAGTTCACGGGGCAGAACATCAGCCAAAATGGTTGTTCCCGAAAAGTCTCCCGCGCCGCAAGACGGCGTCGCCTTGACAAACAATGGAGTAGACCCTACTACTGGCCCTTCGAAGAAACTCTTGGGTAGAGAGTTTTACAAGAGCCTGGGAAGCCCCAAATATATTGTGGCCCCCATGGTCGACAGATCCGAATTTGTGAGTAAAGAAGCATCTCATGTGTACATTGTGTATTTCTGACATTTATAGGCATGGCGCATGCTCACTCGGTCTTTTATGAAACCGGAAGAGTCAAAGAGTCTACTGTCCTACTCGCCCATGTTCCATGCTCGTCTCTTCCGAGAGACTCCTGGTTTCCGTGCCCAATACTTCCAGCCCACCCGTTCTGTTCTTGGAGGCAACGACAATTCACCATACCTTGACGGGAATCCGGCCATAGATAGACCTCTGTTCGTCCAGTTTTGCGCCAATGACCCGGATGACCTTCTTGATGCGGCACGCCATGTCGCTCCATATTGTGACGCGGTTGATCTGAACCTCGGATGCCCACAGGGTATCGCGAAGAAGGGCCACTATGGGGCATTTTTGCAGGAAGACTGGGATCTCATTTACCGGCTAATCAACCGGCTCCATACGGAGTTACCCATCCCAGTCACTGCTAAATTTCGTATACTCGAGACGAAGGAGAAGACATTGGAATATGCAAAAATGATTCTTTCCGCTGGTGCGAGCATAATCACGGTTCATGGACGACGCAGAGAGCAGAAAGGCCATAACACTGGTTTGGCGGATTGGAGTTATATCCGGTACCTGAGGGACAATCTGCCCCCGGAAACCGTTATCTTCGCAAATGGTAACGTCCTTAACCATGATGATCTCCATGATTGTCTGGAGGCCACGGGCGCAGATGGTGTTATGAGTGCCGAAGGCAACCTCTCAGATCCAACTATTTTCAGCACACCTCCGCCAGTTGGAAGCGAAGGAAGAGAATATTGGAGAGGCAGAGATGGTAGAGGTGGCTACCGGGTGGACGCCATTCTACGCAGATATATGGACATCATCCATCAGTACGTCCTAGACACGCCTATTCCTGAGCGACAGCCTCTCTATATCCCAGGTGATCCTACGGAGCAGGATGATAAGCCAGCGGTGGAAAAGGGAGACGGAAAGGATGAGGAGGGGCCACCAAAGAAGAAGCAAAAGAAACAAAAGATTAAGAGACCCCCGTCGCCAACCTTAGCTGGAATGCAGGGTCATCTATTTCAGCTTCTGCGACCACTAGTCTCGAAGCACACACATGTTAGAGATGCTCTGGCCCGGTCTCGTGCAGGTGACATTGCAGCATTTGAGAATGTCCTCTCTCTTGTGGAGCAAGCCGTCAAGAGCGGTATCCAAGAGTATGAACAATTTCCGGAAAGATTCGAACAAACCACTGCAGAAGGCTTGACTGGCTCTAAGGCCACAATTGCAAAGTATGGGAGACCCTGGTGGGTCTGCCAACCGCACATCCGGCCGCTCCCTGAAGAGGCCATAGAAAACGGAGCTATGCAACCCAAGAAAAAGGACGTTGAAAAGGCCAAGCAGAGCAATGGTGACGCTACAGATAAGGCGACAATTTCCGAATCGAAAGGCACCAATGGCCATACCACTGAAAAGACAGAGCATGTCCAAGCACCTACAGAAGGCGCGACGACTGCTTAAATATTCGGTGAATTATAGTGGCGATACGCTCGGTGCGAATCTAGCGCATACCCAAGGTGTCATTTTATTCATCTCGTTCATTCGATCATTCTCTTCGAGGTCGTCTGGCAATCTCCCTATCGGTTGCCATTGGTGATTTAGACAATCACTTTATGTCGTCTTCAAATTTTAAAACAGAGAAGAGATCCTTCATATTGCACATTTTTCTCATCAAGCGACCTGCTACAAGTACTGGTTATTTGATCGATGCCAGCTGCATACCTGTACTCCATATCGGAGACAACGGCGTTCATATACCCTGCAACGAGATCATGGCGTTTTAAGATTCATACTATACATAATTTACATAGGTTTTATAGATGATAGATAAAAGAAGAAGGTCGGTATTCTGTGCTTCGATTATTCCAATATTACTACGCGAATGTGTCTCGACTCCATACTATTACGCTTGCTCCGAAAAGAAACGCAACTCATAGGGCCCCACGGGAAAATGCAATTCTCCTCAAGGCTAGGTTATCCTTTCCTAAAAAAAAAAAAAGGATAGCCTAGAAAGCTTTACTACAGCAATTTCTAGTAGTGTAGACGACCCTCCTGAGAACCTACACATCTACCTCTACGATCGCCAATAGAGATGATTCATTGAGGTCGAGTCATAGTTACTAATTAGCAGCCCTACCTGTGAACGATGCGCATTGATTCATCGACCCGCAGTGGCTATGTATGACAAGTGAGTCAACCTGTGTTAATACCCGCTAGCCAAGTCTTAGATCGTCGATCCTTCAGGCTGCAACACGAACCTCGCTCCAGAATTCTTCACATTGTCAGCCACATGAACTTCCTATTTTCTGAGACACATCGAGCTATGGGCGGTCCGTAACATTCTTGGAGCTATGCGCAAGTCCGTCCTAGCCTAACGGCGGGCTGTGCTAAGTACTTTCCCACTACTGGATAACGCCGCTCTCCCAGAAACAATACAAGTATAAGACAGAGAGGTTGAACTTCCAGGCTTAGGATCTAACTAGTACAAAATCCTGAATATATTCATTCTAAATTTCTGTTCCTTGTGACTTTATTCAGTATTTCTTGTTTTAATTTGCCGTTTCCCGACATCAAGAGTCTGCCCGTCTTTAATTATGGCGCTCAATGAAGCTACAGGTGGAGCAAGCAACACCAGGGATATTGACCGCGATCAGATAAATGCAGCAAGAGCGCTATTGCTTTCTCACAAAGAACTACCATCCCAGGAACAAATTGAGAATCAAGACAAGCTATTCGGCTCATTTAGCCAGCTCATCCTCGGTTCTTTCTGTAAAGTGAGGACATTTGGAAACAATGGGACACTATATGGCTATGAGTCCTTATCAGGGGAGGAACACCTGCTTCTGATGAGAGTTGGGTCTCATGGATTTGGGACCTGGAAACCAGGCGACCCGATGTCTTGCGTGTGTTTTGGCTCCATGAGCAAATCGTCTTTTTTCAACCTCGCAGAGAGTAGGCTTCAGTCAGCCAAAGAGGATGAGAAAATCACCATTCATAAGAAGTCTACTGATCCAGAAAATGAAATCAATGAGATGTTCCATGTCAGCTGGAAAGGAGCACGCATAGGACTTCACTTCTGCTTTCTGGCTCCATATGGGATGAGCAGGTGAGCGACCTTCCCTGAATATTTGCAGGTAAAATAATCTGACTGTCCGAATGCATAAGATGGGAAGATCTTTTGAATAATTCTTCTCACGAGTCAACATTATCGAACGATACAATGAGGGCCTTGAATGCCTGCAAGGACATACGCTGTATTCATGACTCGATTCCGAACATCGACAAATTCAAAATTGCATACCATGTTCTCTATTTGTGGGCACGGTACCGTGGTATCTACTCTGAACGACTTGGTTACCTCAGCCGCGAACAGATACTACTTCTTCTGAACTATGTTTGGAAAACAAAACAATGCGACGGGGAGCCCTTGCCTTCTATACTCAACATATTCTTCACCCATTACAGTCAATTGGATTGGGATAAAGAGGTCATCGTTGATCCGAAGCACGGCACCAAGAACATTGCTTCTCACAGCTACCGTCGTACTGCTGTTGTCATATGCAGTCTTTTTCCGCCTTGGAGGAACGTTGCATCACTGATATCAAAAAACTCTCTTAAGCTGATTTTAAGAGAGTTCGCTCGTGCCGCGAATCTAACTGACAATGCGAAGATAGACTGGCAAGACCTTCTAGGCCTACAAGGCCTTCCTCAAGAGAAAGGCCCATTTTCTTTCGCTGCATCACAATTCGTCCGCCAATTTAGTGTCTTTATTCGCTTCGAAATGAGATATTGGGGTTCTAACGCAACCAGCAGGGTTCATTTCTTGAACTCAATGGGAAACAACATTGCGCTCTTGTTTAACAAGCTTACTGAATCAGAGTTCAAGTACTCATTATCGCGTTCTGACAGCTTGGCATTCACATGGCCTTATCGTCTACGTGATCGCCCAGAAAGCGCCGAGGCGGAGAAGTTTTTCTACCTTATTGGGATCGAATACAATGGCGCTCCCGAAGATCTAGATCATGCCAAGAACAGTATAAGGAGTGAATGTGATAGGCTAGTCGAAGAAATGCGTCAAGTTGGCATGTTTGATCCTACAACAGGATGGGTCAACGTCTCCATCGTCGGATCAGGGGACATCGAAGAAGTGTTTTCTGACGGAGATGGAATCCCTGGAGAGTCAGAGAAATTATTAACAACCGAGAGCGTCAAAAGTCCACTCCTTACGGAGGATGTAAAGGAAGGGACAGGAAATCATCCCACAGAAAACGAACCTCCCAGGAAACTTCGCCCTGCAGCAGGTATGGATCCCCTCTCATTAGTATCCAACCGTCCATCTAACAACAATGCCTAGATATCCTTAACAGACTCATCTGGGACTCTGAGTTTGATCGAAAGGATTACATTGTTGGATATGACGATCGATTCTCTGGGCCACTTGAGATACCGCTTGATTCCTGGAAAGGAGACCCTACCGATGAAGAGTTTATCCCTCAACACAGAATACTCTACTTCAGGCACAGAAGCTCCAACGAGATCGTGTGGGATAGACGGGCAAAGGTTGACAAAATTTTTGGGGCAGTATACTAGAGAGGAATATAATACATGGTCCCAAAATTGGGATCCAGTTGTCCCGTTGGTAGTGTTCTAAGAGCAGTAATTGGTCCAAGGATTTATTACACAGTACCACATCATAGTGACAACCCAATTTGGTTAGTAGTATCTAACAAGACCTGTACGTTACTATCGCGGACAATATTAGAATCTATCACTGCCAGACACAAGCAAACAGTGACTGTTAGATGAACCAACAATACTACAAAATAGCATCTAGCCATAACTTGTAATGAAAACCTAAAGCAATCGCAAAGTCAGATCAAACGTACATAATATTCTCGCCATCATTAATTCACAATAGTGATTTTGGGAATTCCTTGGATAATGATTGAAAGTTATACTGCAATGGTCACGGGATTTGTCATAAATGGATACACAAACATGTGGAGTTCTCCTCGAAACAATTAGAGGTGTATAATCGTGTTTGGTCTCTGAAGCATAACCTTGCCAGCTTTCAGTATTTATTCAAGATAACTAGGAGACCCCCCCCCCCCCCTCTCTCTGTCTGTTGTTCTTGCTCTGTGACTCTTGTCCGTGTTTTCTTTTACAACGCCTGTGTCACTGTTGTTTTTTTTCGAACCTTACTGTTATTCGCCCTTTCCACCGCTTCATTTGCACTTTCTCAGAACAGAAGACTCAGCGATATATTCGAAGACCGTGTACATCGATTGCTCCCTGGTTCAACACTGCAGAAAATTCGTCGTTTCCACGATCAGCTGCGCCCTTCCAGGTACTTTGTCAACCCAAGAAGACGACTTTTCATGTTACATCGATGGATATCCGTTCGCTCAAAAAGAAGTACAGCTTCTTACATATGTCGACCAAAAACGAAGC
This sequence comes from Paecilomyces sp. PK2413, assembly GCA_023624055.1. Taxonomy (NCBI): domain Eukaryota; kingdom Fungi; phylum Ascomycota; class Eurotiomycetes; order Eurotiales; family Thermoascaceae; genus Paecilomyces; species Paecilomyces sp. PK2413. The sequence continues at coordinate 998,676 of JAMADQ010000002.1, forward strand.
AAATATGCCTGTATTGCGACCTACGTCAACAGAAAGCCAGACTTTATGTGCCAAGGAGCATAAGAAGGAAAAGAGAGCCCCCAATATGTCTTCGGGTTCCTTCCAAGAGGACAAGCTAACGCGCGAACTCACGCGTGGTGCGCCAACTGACTCAAGTGGCACACGAGCAGCATCGGGGCTAAATCCTAGTGGAGAGGATGCCGCCAGGAAGAGGAGCCAGTATTTCGAGGACTCGTTCAGCACTCGAGAACCGCATAACACACCGAAACACAGGGTAAATCAAGATTCTGTTGTCATCGTCGAGATGAAAACAAATACTAGGGTACGATTCATCCTTACACGGGAACACAAGGTTGTGTTGCCTTCCGTTCAAGTATTGACAGTCGAGTCTAGGTGACAGCGGACGAGTTTCAGCTCCTATCTGATATGTCGTCGCTCTTTATGCAAGTATATCAACGCCCAGAGAACTCGATTCTGGTTACGGTTGAGCAGAATGCCTGTCTTCGCTTCGGGAGTTCTCCCGCCCCGGCCTATCTCTTGACGGTTTCTGCACTTCCTTCTCTCATCGCTCCGATTACAAACCTGCGGAATACAATATTGATTCAACAAGGTCTGAAAGACCTTCTTCGAATACCACCAAATCGTGGGGTGATCAGATTTACTCTAGTTCCAGAAGACAACTTTGCGACCAACGGTGCGACTATAATGGGCGAAATAGAGCATCTTGAGCAGAGCGCCAGAGATGAGAACCCTGGAATCCTTAAAAGCATATCACGCTCTATGAGCAAGAAACTCAAGTCAAGCAGTACAAACAGTAACCCGTTGTCTCTTTCTCTGGCTACCACGGCCGCTTCTTCAATTCCACTCATAGCAGAGGCACCTGAGTCCTCTATATCAACTGGTACTACTACGAAAGGGGGTCCGGAAAACACTGGCAGCGAAGGTGGAAACAAACCACGTACCGTTAAGAAGTCGGGAAGCGTGCAAAGATTTGTTGCCCGTCGGCTCTCTGAGCTCGGTTCTATTGGAGATACCCCATAGTTTCGTCCTCTGAAGATTCATCTTCAATTGTGAGAATCGTAAAATGAATGCGTATGAAAATACATTTCCATCCTATTGCTCTTGCCACCCCCGGCATCATCGCCTAGTTTGCCATCTTGTAATTACCACCCTTTATTGGCCTGAGGGTCATAAGCACCCCCCTGTCCTTAGGCACCACCACTTCTTACACCATTGGGAGTGTGTATATCAGTGGTGCTTTCTCCTATTGGGATGTAACGCGATTTGCTCCCTGAAGTTGGAGGCTTTACGGCTAGGAAACGTATAGATGTTGGTGTTTGATAAGGCATACCTGCATGTATCCTCTACCACTAGTTTCAGTCAACTACAGATATATTCAAAATAATACTAATTGTCCGATCCTTACTAGCTGTGCAATCTATGCTGATCTGCATTCACTGCTTGAAAGAAGGAGCATTGGCCTTATCACTCTGGGATATTCATTGATCTGTTCATGCACCAACAGTGAATCGCATCACGGCTTCCTTTCCAGGGATTTCACTAAATGCCCAGAGCTCATACTGGAAGATGAGAACAGGCCTTATAGATTACCAGAATCCATAGTCGTGGCAAGACGTGTCATAAATCCCCTTGGCTTTTGTTTGCCCGCAAGAAGCATTGCATGTAGTCGTTCTCAAGCCGAGTAAATATGGCAAGGGCTATTTCAAGGTGCTAAGTAGTGTACAGTTATACGACAAAAGTTTGAAACTATCGGCAGGTAAGACGATGGCGGCCACCAGTTTCAAACTTTCGCGGGTAGGTGTATATTCCTATATTTGAGTAATTCAATCCCTTATGAAACAGCCTATTAACTGGAGCTGCTGCCTGCTTCAGGGCGGGGCTGGATGTTGGTGAATGCAACACCTACTTGGGTCACTCACATCAACGTTCTCTCCCTCTTTGTCATGTACCCTTCTTTTTCATCACTCCACCACAAACTTGCATTTCTACCTCCACAACGCCCCAAAACAACGCTGGAATTAGCTTCCAGCACTGTGCTTATCTCTTGGCAGCTACTCGACTCAAAGGCTTGCAGCTACCATGCTTAGAGAAATCGAAGGGGACTTGTTCGACGCTCCTAATGGAGCAGTTTTGATCCGTGAGTGAACCTCCCTGTTAGCATACGTATCGTGGGGTTATCTACAGAAGTACCTCAGGCTATTGTCGATCCTCATGCTGACGCTTCCTGTACTTGGTAGATTCCTGCAATTGTATGGGTAATTGGGGAAAAGGGATTGCTCGCGGTTTTAAGGAAAAGGTTCGAACACATCTTCACCTATGTTGGCATGAAGGCTCAGTGTGACTAGTATCCAGCCGCATTCGAAATATACCGTGCCCATTGCAAGAAGTATCTCACTAAGCGGGAATATACAACACTGTCCGACAGAACGGTACAGCTTCCGGAAGGCACTGCACTCATCATTCCCCCTCAGGAGAAGGACTATCTCTCGCGACAGTCCAAAGGGCGAAAGCGCGGACAGAACGCGGTTTCAGAGCAGACTGATAATAAGAAAAAGCATTGGATCGTCTGCTTGTTTACGTCGCTGAGACCAGGACGCTATCTGAGCTCTCCAGAGGTCATTCTGGACAATACTCGCACGGCAATTGATGATATGGAGAGGCAGTTACTGATATTGCGAGACTCCGGGAACGCGAGAGGAATTGATGACACAAACGGTAGTGGGGACCCAACGATTCCTGGTGAGCTGTGGTCTTGCAGATTCAATTCCGGGCTATTCGGGGTGGATTGGAGCTTGTCTAAGCAGATCCTGGAAGATGCTGGCTTGGATGTTACTGTCATCAAGCCACTAGATGGGTAACCACAATGGATCAATGGAGTAAGGCTCATTTGGGGAAAGGTGTGCTCGTGTCTCCAAAGTCACTGTTCAGCTAGGTACTGACGCGGCATCAGTGAATAGATCATATCACACGGGAGTCTGTTGTTGCGCCTGTTAATCGAAAAAGTCCGTTTGCAATTAGGAGTTGTCTATTACAAAGAGGCAGCAATTATTGTTGAATGTAACTCCTCATGTGGAAAGCTATGATAGCCAATACGTAAGTCACCTGATGTCGTGTCGTGGGATCGCGTCCCCGCAGTAAGCTACTTGCTGTCGCGTCGGATATCCGATTATTCTAACATCTCACTACTTACTACCTTATCTGCATGCCTTACTGTCGCGGCTTCTTCAATTCTTAACGTGAGGGGTCTTGGTCCAACCCTAAATCTGCTAGTAATCGTATACCATAATGCCCGTGGAACGTCAAGCCCCTCAGAAGCGCAGGCGACTGCCATTTAACCCACCTCGTCCGCAATCCGCCGGCGCAGGCCCGTCGAATGCGACGAAATCGAAAGCATCAAAAGCGAAATCCAACACCCGTCCCTCAATAGGGTCATCTTCGAAGAGTACCAAAAAGTCTACTTCCCGGAAACGTGCCACATCCCCTTCCGTCTCACGATCTGCCTCGCCAGCATCTGCATCTGGTTCACAATCAGCCTCCGAATCTGTATCTGGAAGCGCTGCAACCCCCGATCGGGCACGGTCGCCCTCACAGGAACCGGACTTTATACTGGCTGAGATTATCGGCCCTGAGAAAGGCGACGATGTTGACTCGAGTGAACCGGCTATCCCACCGAAGCTGTTAACCAGACTGCTGCACCATCACTTTCAAAATGAGAAGACTAAGATCGCAAAAGATGCCAATGTCGCTGTTTCGAAATATGTGGATATATTTGTGAGGGAAGCTGTAGCCCGGGCCGCTTTTGAAAGAGCAGAGGGGCAAGGCGCTGAAGGTGGCAGATCGATTGGTGATGGATTTCTGGAGGTATGTGCCTTCTGTGGCTGTGGTTTGAGTGACACCAACTGTGTCGCGCATCCCATTTGTGGCTGATTCTGACATTGTTTCGATTGTCATATAGGTCGAAGATCTGGAAAAGATGGCTCCGCAATTGGTTCTGGATTTTTGATGATCGTCGACTCGTTTCTGCCGGCGTTTTGGGGAGTTCGAATTATTCTGTGCGTTTCAAGATACCAACTAGATGAAATGAGGTTACGAACAAACAATTTCTTGGGGGTTATTCATTGAACAGCGTGTATTTGCTATACTCTGCTGGTGCGACTTTATATTTCCTTTCAGTTGTGTGCAAACAAAAGCGGTTTACTCACTATGGACTGCACACTTTTTTCATCAGGACATCTGAATTGTAGGCGATATTAGACTGTGGTGATACGATCTCAGAAGTTGGAAAGTTTCGGATATCTGACCTTCCCAAATGATCAGCCACATGATTTGTACGACGTCTACGGTCTACGGTGCTTCACACTACTTCCTAATAGAGGAAACAAAGTTTGATGTTGACAAGCTAGATTTGATTCGATACGCTACGGAGCAACACTGTACGGAGCATACTGCGAGCAGTAGCAACACTGCGCCACCACTGCGAAAAAAGAAGAGACATGTTGAAACGATCCTTGTTTTCCGAAATAGGTTTGATGCCAGAAATGTCTAACTCTTTACATGCATGAATTGCGCTTCCTACGTGGTTAAAGTTGCAGAAAGGGTCTGTTGTTGACACCTTACCCGTTTTGGATAAACTGGGCAAGGCCGGTTGTCTCAAGTCGCCGCTCCATCACGGATGCGACACTTATCAGACACCCACAGACGCCTCCTTGAGTCCTGAGCGCCAAAGCATGAGGCTCTCTGAAAAGATAAAAATATGCTTTCTATATTTTCCACAATGCACTGTAATAGAGAAACCCTTCTCAGCTTGGGTCTATTCCAGGTGCCTTGAAGTGCTGTGTATGCTGCAACTACCCTCCCAAATTGCTAACTAACGGTCGCATAAACTCAGTTACAATATAGGGATGCCTACCTCTTATGGCTTCGGCCTTAAGCGCTATCAGGATATCGGGGTATGGGCCCGTAGCCCGATATGGAAAATGTGCAGAGACCTGCAACGCGCCATGTTTGACGACAACCCTTTTCAGACAAGGAACACACCACATGTGTCCCATAGAGATCCAGAAACGGTAATGGTCCTCATGCTGAGATTGGCTATTGCTGTATAGTCAGACTTCGAAAGCTCAACTACTCCGTAGACCCCTGGCGCTTCCTGTCTGTCTGGGGAACTGACTGATCTGGAATATCTGTGACATATCCTTCTATTTCAGGATCAGCTCCTGTTTCTGGGGAGAAGGGAGGATCTAGCTCCATTATGCCTTAAAAGAGCCTTCTTTCCCCATGGCTCGTCTCTTTTCTGTTTCCTTCGACAATCAAAGGCTCTACTTCACTGTTTCTTTTTACATTCTTTCTTTTCAATTTCCTTACTTTCTTCATAAGCGCTAGTCGCTTTAATTCACTTCTTACTACAATTTCATTGGAATCAGAATTATATCTAGACACAAAATACAACTGCCAGGATGCAGCTCCAGAACTTCTTTTTGTCGGCTTTTGCCATTGCCACCGCTGTCCGGGCAGAGATGGGCGGAATGTCTTCAGAGCTGGGAAGCTTGATGGGCTCCAAGGCCGCTTCGAGTATGAACTCAGGCTCCGGTACGGTCAAGGTGCATCCTGTTAAGGTCGGCTGGAACGATACCTTGACCTTTTCCCCGGATCAGCTGAATGTAAACCCGGGTGAGATGGTCCAGTTCCAATTCTATCCCAAGGTATGCTCGTCACTTGATACAAAACTGATATTATCGCGATCAAAGCTAATATTTCCAGAACCACTCCGTTGTCCAATCGACATTCAACGACCCTTGCACGCCCATGGCTAAGTCTATGCCCGGTATGACGGGTATCATGTCCGGTTTTATGCCCGTCAGTGCGGATGCAAAGGAAGTGCCCGTCTTCACCATGATGGTCAACGATACCAAGCCCATGTGGATCTACTGTGGTCAGAAGGGACATTGTCAGAAGGGTATGGTGATGGCCATCAATGTGTAAGTTACTCTTCTCTATCCATATTGGACGTGTTGTTGACTTTTATACATAGTGCCAGTGGAAGCAACAAGACTCTCTCCGCTTTCAAGAGTCTTGCCGCGCAGGCCAGCAGCGATGGCTCTAGCAGCAGCACTGGAAGCACCAGTAGCAGTGGCAGTTCCGGTAGCAGCGGCAGCAGCACTGGTTCTGCAGGCAGCACGTCTGGCAGTGGAACTGCTACCACTGGCGGCTCTTCCTCATCTTCTGCCGCTGCCGCCGCTGCAGGATCGTCCAGTGCTGCCGTTGAAGTGAACGCTGCTTCCAAGCCTGCATTCGGCAACGCCGGCCTCTTGGGTCTCTTCGTTGCTGCGTTCGCGATGTTCCAACTATAATTTCAAAACTTCATTGGGGAGCAATGGTGGATGAGTTTATGAAGTCATCCTGGCATTTCCAGTCATTTTTGTCTAGTATATTCTGTTTCCATGTTTTTGTATTCTAATACCGGCCGGGCCGTCATGATTAAGAGCCTTTTTTTTCTCATTTCTCCAGTTTCACAAAAAATAATATCCATAAGTTAAAGCATTACGAAATATAATATGCTTTCAATGTACTTTCAGTATCTGGACCGAAATAGTTCACATGCGTATTAATTATTAGCTTGGTTGACTAGGCACAGTACGGAGCAACAAGTCTACAATTAAGTTAGAACTAGGAACCGTTGCCCGAACATAAGCGTACAGTAGCGCACCCACACCGCTTTCCGGCAGAATCGCGTACCTTATCGAAATCAACACCGTCGCGTCCGCGAATCGGGGATTTGTATCAATCGATCCAGCGACAGAGATGCCTACATGGGGCGCACATTGTCAGCATGAATGATACAACTACTGCTTTGCTCACGGAGCACTTCAGCTATACACCTTTGGTGAGTCAATGTCAAAACCTTTAAAAATTACTGCGTCTCGGCGACTCCCAGGCGGGACGAACAGCCCGCGTGCTCTGTTCGATCGTCGAAAATAACCAACTTATTAGACCAAAGTACTGACATTCTGGCTGCGTTCTTTTAGTCGCTCATAGATGACATTATCAACTCCATCAATAATCTCATTTACCAAGCCATTTCCAGCCTTGAATCTGGACTTCTATCAACCCCTCCAGAGCGCCTGGGTTTTTCCCACGCCAATAATGGATCCACTATCCCTGACACCGACGCGGATGGAAATGTCGAGTATCCCGAGGCAAGACTGGAAATAGAGAATGGGCTCCATCAGCTGGAGACTCTACTGGAAGCGACAGTGGACAAGGCGTTTGATAAGTTCGAGATCTACGTTCTGCGCAACATCTTGACGGTCCCGGAGGACCTGGCCGGATGGATCAGACTTGGACACTATGAGGTATGTAATATTTTCCTGCGGTCTGAGAAAGCTCTTTGTCTCTGTGCCGGCATGTTTGGTTCCGTAGCCATGCTTGAGATAGCAAAGACTATATGTTTGTGCTTCGGCTGGGGATCTAAGACGTTTCCGACTTACCCTAGACGGTTAACGGTGACTCAATTGCTGACTTGCTGTTATTGTATCAGAGCCTCTCATTGAATACCCTATCATCACCGAATGCGCCCACTCCCGAGTCAATTAATGCCCAAAGGAAGAAGCTCCACGAGACCCGAAAACTACAACGAGCTCTGAAGCAAGAGTCTGCCCGCAACGAGGCAATAATCGCACAACTACGGTCTATTATTTCAAGTGCGGATGCAACCACCACGAAACAATCAGAGAGCAGCGCCGAATCCCAGGACCTCCGAGCCAGCCGAGACACCAATCTTCCCGATCTTTCCTTCCTGACGTCCGACCCAGCAGCGGTGCAGTTGAGGGTTGGAAGTGGAGCGGAGTCGGGAACCAGCAATCATCTCACCACACATGCTACGTTCATACTATCTCAGCTACCGGCTCTCCGTAACATGCTCAATCAGCTTCGTCCGAGACTAGCCACATTGCCCAAGTCGGCTGATGAAATGGAACTTGACAGCAGGAAGGCTGAACGACGAGCCTACATCGAGAGTAGGATCAGACTCCACCTGGAAAGGACAGGGGAGCTTGCCATGGACGAAGGGAACATTGTCCTGGCAGGTAGAAAGATCAGAACTAATGAAGCGCAAGCTGTGGAGAACGTTATGGGAATGCTTGCAGATGACGAGAAGAGGAATTCTTCATAGCGAAACAACTCTATTGTTTATATACCATGGTCATGATTTTGCATAGGCGCTTGTTTGGTCTCGTTCTTGGGGGGCAAGGTTGGTTTACGGAGTTCTACCCGGGTGTCCCTACATTTTTCTATATGATCCAAGAGCAGTAGGATTGATGAGTACCAATTTTTATCATTCTATAATGACGAAGAGCTAATTAAAGAATAACATCTACGCTTCATCAGTAGGAGCAGTATCACCTTTCGATAGCTTTCCTGTGTCACATTTCAGGGCCCCGCGTCCACGCGGTCCTCAGCCGCTAATGAGACAACTTTTATGCAGCAGTTAATACTACCTAAACCCAAGAAATGCTCCACGTCTTCTGACCCCGTCGGAAGGGCACCACATCAATGGCGTCCGATTTCAGTATATCCTCAATAGCCTCTCCAGAGTCATCAAAGGTGATGAATTCTTGCTTCTCCTGCTCCAGTCCGTAGAATTCTCTACCGAACTTGCTGAGGAAGCCCTCGAGGATCTCTGGAGTAATATCTTCTTCCTTCAAGACACCGTTCTGGCAGCCCTGATCAAAAGCATCGACTACCAACTGAGAAACGTAAGGCTGGGAGAAAACGCCTGCGGCAATCTTGTCTCCGCCACGCTTGGCAATAGCTGGGTGAGGTGCACTGTCCGAACCGAAGAAGAACTTGGGGTTGCCAGATGTCGCAGCTCGCAGAAGAGCGTCACGGTCGGCAGGAGTTTTGGCAACAGGCTTGCAGAAGCAGAAGGGGTCGCCAGCCCAGGAATCAACGATAATGGAGAGATGATGGGCAGTGATCGTACCAGCGACTGTTGGGCCGCACTTCTTCACTGCCTCTACGGCAGCAGCGGTTGTGAGATGCTCCAGGATAATACGGAGCTTGGGGAACTTTGCATGGAGCTCAAGCAGGGTTGGAAGGAAGCGTTCCTCCGCTGACATGACAGTAATGTCGCCCTTGGAAGGCAGCTCGCCATGTAGGTTAAGAATGAGCCCCTGGCGTTCCATCTCCGCAAAGACGGGATAGAACGAAGTGTAGTCAACGACTCCAGAAGAGGAGTTGGTGGTGACACCAGCAGGGTAGCTCTTCACTCCGGTAATGCCTCTCTGCTTGGCCTCGACAATGGTCTCCGGGGTGATTGACTCATGCAGATAGAGAGACATGAGGTACTTCACCTTCGGCTCAATGGCTTCGAGGCGCTTGCGATAGTCCAGAGCTTGCTGGACGGTCGTCACCGGCGGGACCAGATTGGGCTGATATACAACATCAGATCCTTTGAATAGGAAGGCATTATTTTACTCGACAATTCCGCCACCTACCATGACATACACGGTGTTAACACCACCTTTCCTGATCGTAGGCACGACCAGCTCCATCATCGCGCCATCTCGAAGATGCACTATTCTATTCATTAGCTTTATCAAAATGTTCCGTTCGAGCGGTCTTGCTAGCATACCATGGAAATCCGCGGGTGCGGGGATCTTGACTCCCCTCAGCTTTGGGAAAGGCATGATGGCTCCCTGGGGATGGATATGAGGGACTCCTATCTAGGAATTGCTAATTATTGAATTATACCCAACCGAATAATGCCAATAATAATAGCAATAGGAGTTCCCCGCGTCTAAAAATTGGCCTCCCCGCCAGACGATTTTTTTACAGTTGGACTGCGTCATTTCATGCAATCTCATTGGTCAGTTCTGCTTTTAAGAGTTCAGAGTCATGTGACTTCCGAGGGTTTCTGCCGAAAGCGGTCAAGTTTCATGAGTGGCCAATCACAGTGGGAGATTTGTGATTTGCCCTCTTCTCCTCCATCGTTTATCATCACTATTATCACTTAGCAAGTGTCCATGATCCGAATGATATCGGTAAGAAAGCGCTGTGGGGCTTCCAAGGCTACCGCTGCTATTTTGCGGGATCTATTACTTGCATGAAGCCAGGAACTATCAGCGAGAGAGACCTTGTCTTAGGGCTAATCCTCCAGGCCAATGATCGTCTACCCTTACGCCCTGGACCTCAGTCAAATATTCCCGGCGCTTTCTTTCAACGTATCAGCTTCAATAGCGCCCGTCTCTTCAATTTCCGTCACATCATATGCAGCGAGAAACACGAACAGGGATTTACATCACAAACTGCAAGCGACCGATTCGTCCTTGTCTTGTACAGAGCAATCGAGCTGGGCGCTTCCCTGCAGTTTCTCACGTCCATTACAGCCTATCCTTAGCATTTCGCATAATCTTTACACTTGACAATGGGGATTAAACTTCTAGTTCCAGAAATAGACATAAGGTTGGATGCTGACAGTTGCAGTGATACTCTGCTGTGGCTGCTTGAAGGCTTGTCTAGGATGAATATCACCAATAGGATAGGCCTGTTAGCTCAGGAACAGAATAAGCTGAAGAATTTACTTGCTTCCTATGACAGTCGATACGACAATGTCGGCCTAGACTAATTCTGCATGCGGAACAGAAACTCGTAGCAGAGCCGTTCTCGCCAAATAGAAAAGATACATTATCTATCTCTACTCCTGCGGTTCGCCTTTTTCGCTTTACTTCTTTTCTTTATATTCCCGGTAAACATAATCTTCTTCTGCCTTCAGCCAGCCTTTCCAAGAGTCGCTCTGGTCAGCCTCTACTTGTTTTTCTTCTCCGCTCTTTAACGTGCCTTTTCATCGTATATTCTTCTATACCCTTATCTCAACTACGCTACAGATTCTAGTGGTGCTATTGTATACAGTTACCGATATAACCTTCATTCATTTCCCACGATGAGTTCTCAGTCCACTTTTTCGGGCTGTTCCTCAGACCAAGAATCTTCCTTCCTCTCCCGGGTCAAAATGCTCAATCGGATACGACTCGGTGTGGCATGTCTGATCTTTGCGACAGCAATTGCAATTGTCGGTTGCGAAGCCGTCCCACTACGTCATTATAAGGAAACAAGCTCTTTTGAAAAGTACTGGCTCGTTCTTTGGCCTCTCAACCTCGACCTACGTCAGACGAATGCTCTTCTGGCTTGTGGTGCTGTGATCGCTTTCCAGGCATTGATCTATATCGTCGTGGCCATTCTCCCCTCGGTACGTCTTCCCGTACCATGTTACATACTTCTCCAAGCTAATAATTGCAATTAGCCCCATTCACGAACAAGACTTCTCACCTTCCTTTCTGCTGTTGTTGCACTCACTGGATTTATAACATCTGTAACGGGCGTGATCTTCGCAATCCATATGCCTTCATCGAAGTACCCAAATGGGTTCACTAGTTACGAAACAATTCACTCGTGGACTTGTAGATGGAAATCCCTCAAAGGGGTGAATACCACTGATAATGGTCAATCTCTGAGTGCCCCTGCTAGCTTCTCCCGCGACTGCATGGAGACGAGAGCTGGATTTATCCTTCTTGGGTTGTTGATCGGTCTGGAGGTGATCATGGGTGCTGGTGCTACGGCTGGATGGTTCCTTGAACGGAGTGTCGAGAAGAAGCGATGTGAAGAAGCTTTCGAGCTGCAGAAGGCTACAGTCACTGTCAAGGGGCCATGAGATAAATTTTGAGATCTGGGGTGATTTTATATGATCTGTCTACTGGATCGACAATCTGAGATATTTGCATACATGAGGGTAGGATGATCCGTCGGATGCTTCATCTGAGAAGATAGAGGCAGGGTTAGTTATCAGGGCGGTCGAGTAAATGCTATTCCATGATGGATGTAAACGATAGGTATATAGTGTCACAACGTGTATTTTTTTCGTCAATATTGATAATCCATCTTCTAATGATATCGGACACACAATTCAAACTCTTTCACATTCCCAATAAAGCTCTTGAAGCCGCATAAGCATTGGTGGAAACAGTACAGATATACTTGGATAATAATAAAATGGCCACTAGTGCCGCTCGTGATATACCATGGTGGATGATTGGGTAAGCTTGTATACTTCTCACTGAATCTGAAGTAAGTGTGCTGATCTCAAAAGTTATGTTCTGTTTCCACTTCTGAAGTCAACCCTTGTGCTTTACCGGAGTATTCTCAGTACGGGAGACACAACCCCTAGTCGACTCAATTTGTCTTTGTTAGTCTGGCTATCCCAAGTAATAAACGCTGTACCCGAAACCAGCCAAGTCTTGCACCTTTGGCCATTTTGATACGCGCTTTGGTGGAAATTGCCGAAGCCCTGTTTCAGTGAAGGTAATATCGACGTTTCTCCATCTCTAGGCAGGCGCTACCGCGCTACTCAGAGCAAAAGGGAAAGGGAACTTGTATCTCGAGATGTTGGTTTATTTGCGGTCATTCTAATAAAGGATAGAATTGTGATTGAATGCGTTCGCTGCCATATTATTCTGATCAATGTAGTTAGTGATTTCGCGTTGCCACAGGATGTAAAAAGACATCAAATAAAATTAATGTCTGTTACGCTTATCCTATTTATGTGAAGTAGGGACCAAAGGAAACCCCTCGAAAACAATCAATTATCACAGGCGGCAGCCCAACCTATAAGTCCAGGTGGTATTACCCCAGCACCTTTCCTAGCTACTCTATCTGCAGTTGTTAGCGAAAGCTCAAGTGGAAAGTTACCTATATTCCTTCTCAGTAAGAAGATCCGTTAATTCTTTTGTAGGTGACCGATACGATAATCTAAATGGGTCTCTAAAACGAATAACGTAATAACTAGGTCAGCAGTGAAATTTGGTTGGATTATAACTCTTCCAATTGCTATTTACTGGCTTGTAATCCATAGTATAACTGATTGAAATTGATAATGAGTTCAAACAACTCAAACACGTTTTGTACAGCGATAATTAGCATCTTTATATATCAATCCTTAGTATATATTCCCCTCCTTAGTATATTCTACTATCCCGGTATACATATGCCCATTGACATATATCTACCACTGCTCCATTATGTGCTATCACATGTCATATTAAGTAATCCTTCTTATATCCTTCCGTGTATTCCTTTAATTTATACTTATCTTCGAGCGCTAGCGAAAAGTTTCAATATATTCGCTCAAATTTTGCGCTATTTTCTATTCCCCCTTCTGATTGGTTCCTAATCGGTGTGAGGTGCTTAACTATCCCCGCGGGTTTAACTAAATATATAAGAGGTGCTGGCCTGTAATAGCCTTGTCGGCTATTACTGTGTAGCCTTTTTGGCGGAGTGGTATAGTGCCTAGAGGCCAGCGGCCTATGCCTTTACAATCGGGTAATTATTGTTGGTATTATATGCCTGTTTATCACCTTTTGTTTTGTGAAGTCTAAACAATTCTTTGTAAACTTCTATACAGCTTTATGTCTACGTCAATTAATTTACGCCCCCTTTTAAGCAGAATACTCCATCTGCTCTGCCGGCCTAGGTAAGCTTTATTGACCGACCCCCTGCTTCTATTAATTCTGCTAACCCTTCGTTTGCTCTGCCAGCTCCGTCTGCTCTGCCTACCTGCCTGCTTGCCTGCCTGCTTGCCTGCCTGCTCCGCTAGCTCCAACCATTCTACTACAAGTTATACTGCCTTCTCCGTACCAACCGCATCTATTGCCTGGAATGGCAGTTCTCATATAAAACCAAATGGGAAAGGCTACTAGGGTGCACACCGCCTCTAAGGAGTCATGTTTGTAAATAACTCTATTTTTATATATAATCTACTATATGAAGTTCGACTCTATATATGATTAGTTATATGTTTACTGTCTGCTTAGTAAGTTGCACTCAAAGCCCTTTGTAGTTACGGCTCTGACCGCGTCGCTGCCGTACGACCCCCCTAGTATATTACCTAAGCAGCTCTACAGGAACAGTTAATATATGTGTTAATGGTTTTAGAAGTATTCAATCTCCCGTAATCCTACCTCGTATTCGAAGATTGTCGATATGATTGCTGGGATGTATCGTAACTTAAGGTATCGATAGTTTCTCCTGAGATCTTCATGTCTCATATAGGTAGTACCAGCGTGCTTCATTATTCATCGCAGAGTCATCTTTCGTTGGCCCATAACAGCTAGCCAAGTACAGTTATCTGTCTCAATGAACAAACGCATCATATACTCATAACAAATAGCCAGCATGTAGTCATAGTTGATCTGTGTGCGCTTTTTGAGCTCTCTGAGGGAGCTTTCTGTATTACCCCTGTGGTTTTCCAGATCATATTAGTGCCTGAAGCGTCCGAAACGTCTGCAGCGGTCCGCTTTTTAGGCGTGTCAAATTTTACATGCAATGCGCCGAAATAACTATGTAGGAGTAATGAGGATCAAGTTGAAGTATCTAGAAAGGTTCGAACATGGATCCCTTCTGATGGAGAGTAGCAGGCAGCAGGCGGAGGCCAGCAGCAGTAGCGAGGGCCAGCCGTGGGTGCAGCCGAAGGATCACGTTTCGGAGCACTCAATTCGAGTCATTAATAGCCAGGTAGACACATTAAGCCACAAACGCAATCATTGGAAACGAGTAGGTGGTTCTTGCTACCAGTGTCCGATTCTAGATTCTTGTCGACAAATACAGTGTAGTAACGTAGTATCTCTGCCTTCTTTCTGAGGTCCTCACCAGGCAAAACAAAATATACTGTCCCGTTATGCCGCGTTTCGATGGTTAGTTAGTTACTATTGAGTCCTTGGTCAGCACACACATTTCAAGCCTAATGCCCCACATGTTACATTTGGTGCTCCTGAGTCAAGTTGCTGGAAAATGGTTACCATGGTTCTCCACTTCGAAGTCTGCCATGTCTTTATTCCTCGCTTACGTAGCCTTGATTCATCATTTGTGCTGTGTTTGTTCTGTGCTGCAGCAAGCTCTTTTGTCTCTGGGTGAGGTGACGCGGCAGTGAGTTGGTCTTGTGAAGGAAGGACTCTAGTAACCTATGGCATATCTCACCGTTGGATAATTACATCACTTATCTACTCTATCCACTATAAGTTAATAGAATGGTAAGTGGAAAGATTACAATCTGGCTAGGCTTAAGTTCTGATTTAGCGGTTGCCTTACTTATGCCAGAGACCCATTCGAGTCATACTTCCAAGAATTACAATCCAGTGAACTGTAATATTATGCTTGAGCTTTCACTAACAATAGCAGATAGGATAGCCAGGAAGAACCTTGGGGTGATAGCTCTCGCAGTAGTTAGTAGAGGCGAAAACAGTCATTACGAACCAAGTGTGGAATTCTACACCGACTTTCTTCGGTTAAGTATGTAGGTATCCTGAAATGTAACCGAAGGCCCTAGACTATTAAACGGCCATTAAGAACCGGCACCATAACTATTAACAACAGAGATTTCGCTCTAGTCCCCACATGAATTGTTGTACGGTCCCTCTTTCTTTTCTTCGGAATCTCGGACTTTTCGGGGGTTTTGAAGATCTTAGCAAATACCCGCTTCTAAACCTTAAATTATCGGAACGACGTCCAATTAAGAAAGATGCTAAATATCTTGGCAGTACCATAAACCGTATTTACCTTTTTTTTTTTTTTTTTTTATGCTGCTGTAGGTATGTTACTGGTGTAATGCCGTAGGTTTTCTGTCCCAGCTGACTCCAACTATATTGTTTGAATCAGGTCAAATTACAGCGATTACAGCTAATGCTAAGAGGCAGTAGTGGTCTAGATCACTCCAGATCTCTAGCAACGGCGTGTAAAAACGCGATATGATCGGAAGGGCGTGGGTCGAGCCCTAGTCATGGACAGTAGCTAGCTATCCTGCCTGTCTACACTATTTCATAGCCATTATGTTTGGTTTCTAAATTCAGGTCTGGAGACTCTGGATGTATTCATGCACTGAAAAATAGACTTTTTTTTCTGCATGAACGTATCTGACAACGCTGAGCTCCTAACAGTTTAAGCCTCAGCGATAACTTCCATCCTCCGGCATCATGCTCATGATCGAGCTATCATGGTGGAAATATCATCCCGTTATCATAGTCCTCGTCATCATCTTCTGTTGATTCATCCTTGCTTTCGAGCTCCTCATCCTTTTCTTTTTCCTGAGGTTGGTCGAGATCAAGATTTCGGTTCCAGAATTCACTAAACGCCTCGACGCAGACGAAAGCGATGACTCCAAATATAGCCATCGGAATAAATAGAAGCAGAGTGTTGAATGTCATTTTTGCGTCTAGAACCATAGCTCAGCCGAAGACTATATAGGTCGAGTGTATTCCGCAAGGTAATATAAGCGCAAGTGTAGGGAAATTTTTTTTGGATATTGAGATGGGTATCTGTGTCGAATATCCGGGTCCTCTTATTAGAAAAAAAGGAAGTCAACGTTTTCGATCTACACGAAATGACAACCAATCCGTTGTCAGAGACATACCTGCTAATGTAATCTGAAAATCCTTCTGTAAGCGAACTTCGCTATCTGTGCAACGAATATAATGACGAGGAATTCACAAGTTGATTATAACTCTTTCTGTTCTGCAGCGCGATAAGTTTAGAGCACAACTGAGTAGTTACCAAAGAAAGCAAATTTTGTAGTCGCAAAAGCGACAAGCCCTGGTACATTTATCTATGTGCTTATATATTTCATTACCAGTAGTTATAAATAGAGGTTCTAGCAACGGAACACGTAGTACTACAACATAAAAATTACCATATACGGCAAATCATGAAAGTCTTAAAATGCAAATGGTGTGTGTAAATGTTTTACAAAGACCCACTCATGAAGCAGGTGCCTCAAAGTTCGATAATATAGAATTTTACCGAAGTAATGACCTTGAAAACCTCGTCCCCGGGAACAGCTTTTTAACGATTGAATTCCAACTTACGAACATATTCGGTATTGGGTGGCGGAGAATAAGCGAACTGAAGAGTAACTGACCCTTCCAGGCACTCGCGTCTGCCGTTGTGGCCTATTCATTAGCCATAACTCCGAAAGTCCGCTGCGGATGTTGAAAGTCCGTTAATTACCGAGCGTGAGCAAAATAATAATAAATTAGGACAGTTTTTGTGGGAGAACCTAACCCCTATCATTCCATTTGGCACTAATGCTGTAAAATCTCCATCATCTTTTGGATTGTTGCAGTCAGCCCCTGGGAGCCGCCCTTAGATTTGTTGAAAACGCCCGCTCTGAGCTTTAACCATTTTTGAAGCTGCTCCTCCAGAGGATCGTACTATTCATTAAGCTGTTCGATTATCTTCACCGTACATCTGTTATTATCATAGATCCGATTAAGCAGCGTCTCGGAAGCCTTCGACTGGACGAAAAGTCAGAAGTAATTTTTAAGAGCATTCACTGATAACTTGCTGAGTTTGTCTACTACAATTAAATCCTGAGCTGCTCGTACTGTCTGTGTTGGACAGTGGATCGCACGAAGCTGACGCCCCTGAAATAGGGTATCTTCATTGTGACTTTATAATTCATCATCTTTTCATCATCCTAGCACGAGTAACAAAATCATATTCTTTATAGCAATACCGGAAACTTGATTTTCAGAGGCAAGCTCTTTCCGCCCATTCCCAAGTTTTCGTATCAGCCGATCAAAATGATCGAAGGGCCTCCGCTGAGCTCGACTGCAACCAGAAATCGCATCCCTGCCAGAGTATCTAGCATGAAGATCCTCTCTAGCGCAGTACTGAGGACTGTGAAGACAACTTGGGTATACTCTAGATCTCTTCTAGTTCCAAGAAAAATTGTCTTTCCTTCTCCTAGAATTTGCAGGAGTCGGTTCAGTGGGATAAAGGCATTGCGAGTCACCGGCTAGGAGGATCGAACTGGTACAGCTGATAGTCCAAAAGGCTATGCTGACGATAAACTCACATGTTCCTGGCCCAGGCGAAGAGGACCAACGGGACTCCTATGTAGGAGTCCGCTCAGTTTGGGGGCGGTTTTATGGAAGGGAAAACAACGCTGTTCCCATCATCTGACGTCCGCTACACCTCAACCTACCGCAGCGTATGCTTCGTATGACGGGCCCGAACTTATGGCGTTTCGACGGTACAGCTAGGCCTTTTACGAGAAATATTACGCCAAATGCCAACTCTAGAAAACTTCATCCTATGGGAAGCTTGAGAAAGCGGCGAACGGAGGGCTAACTCAATTTTGTATCATTGCTTTCTAAGCCAGGATGGCAGTCTACATATACAAAAAGCGGAACAAATCACCCAGAAAATCCGCTTTCACTAAATATGTCGAGTATAACAGGATGTTCCTGGTGGGGTCTCAGATTGTCCAGCACCCCAAAAGATCTAGACAACGCTCAACAAGGAAAAACATAAAGACTTTTACAAGGAATAGTGCAAAAAGTCCCACGACAAGAAGGATTGGAAGCACGCCACTGATAACACCCGTTGTCTTTCCGATATTCTCAGAGCGGGTCTGAATGGGATCCTGGTTGAAAAGAAAACGATGAAAATTGTTGGAAGATTTCCGGACTTTTCGTCCCGCTCTAGTACTTCCAGCCCATGATGGTAAGTGTATGCGGTGCTGTTAATGTGTTCAGTTGTCGGGTGCTTGGTTTATGTTCCGTGAGACTTGATATGATAACTGCTTACCGATTGTGTTTTCGGGTAGTGTGCGTCAACCGTACAATTCTCGATGGTCGAACTTTTCTGTCTCAAGGAAGTCTCCGATATATCACGTAATATATCCTCGCTCGTTTCAGAGATAGGGGATAATTTATCGAAACTTGGGCAACCGCAAATGCTCTGCGCTATGCACCCTTGGTCTTGGTTGGCGCAAATGGGCATTGCCAAGGAGAATGAAGACAATATTAAGAAAATAATCCATGCAATTGCAGGCCCCATGGATCGGTATGATCAGTTGTATTGGTATCACAATGCCAGGCAAAACGAAAGAAATTTATGAATATGAGAAGGATGCAATATTAATGTAAGTGATATTTGCATACCCATAGTCTTGGCTGACAGACAGAAAGAGCAGGATAAACCTTTAGATATGGGAGAAAGGATAACCACTAGATATCAATGACGGCTTCACTATGCCACCGACCGCGGACCCTATTATGCCACGGAGAACAATAGTTGCCCATTTCTTTTCTTGGATATTCTAAACGAGATTTTGACAGGCCTATAGACCCTATTGTACTTTTAGTCATTTTAGGGAAAGCTGTAACTGTCATTTAGAGGAAGTTGATCAGTCACGGAACTGGTATCGGCAAATGTTTTGCCTGTTTATATAAAAATGCATTTATCCAAGCAACGTACGAACCAATCAAACCCTGTCTTAATATGAATTTAGCGTAGAGGTGCTAACCAGATCATACAGTATCCTTAATTTATACTTTCGGACTCTCGCGCTTTCGGACTTTCGCACTTTCGCACTTTCCATAATACCGGCAACCTATCAAAAGTGACGAAATTCTACTAAATCAAGTGAAACATGGGTCTATGAAAGAAAATGCGACTGGACTCACTAGAGTAACTACCATACAAGCTATTTTATTGGATCTGAAGCCGAAAAATAAAACTGCACAGCTTTCCAAGTCTGTGTACGATATATCCGGACATAGTATTTTTTTTTTTTTTTCAGAAACAGTTAGTGCCGTAAATAATAGCAAATAAACGTGTGTAACCTCTGGGTGGTAATATTTCAATAATAACGTATGCTTTCTGCTGATGCCTATCCTTAGCCTATTTAATATCTTTCTGCGAGAAGGCATCCTGCAGCAGAAAAACGATCTAAGTCCTCAACTCTCTTTTCTATGACATCTATCTATGTCCAGAATGAATCTCAGACTATTATGTCTCATTACCATGGTTATGAAATCGTACCTACTTTTTTTGCAGCTATTTACTTCGACAAGACCTGTGAAACATGCTGAGAGGACACTCATATCACAGCACGGGGAGCGCCTGCCGAGCTTTGGACGGGAATACTCGAATATAAATTCCTCGAATAGCTGTGATAGCCAAACTATAACGTCGTCGAGACACGGAAAAATAGTGATTGGCAAAAAAAAAAAACAAAATGTTTTGAACAGTATGGTGATCGAGCTCCAAGGATACAGTGATCTTGCTAACAATATATAAATATAAGCCACCTCACCAGATTACGATCACGGTTATGTGCACCGGGGACAATATCAACTATCATAAGCACTTTCTGCAGCAGTTACACAATGATGAGCTCCTGGACACAGAAATATCACTTGATTTTGAAGAAGCATATAGGCCTGTTACGAATTCCCGCTGTTTTACAGCAATATTTTGAGAAATCATTCATGGATTCTTCTGATCGCGAGTCATTTATGTCTGCGGTCATTGAGGTGTACAGTACAGGAGCGCACGATCGTGGGCTCAGGGATCTTGTCATCCAGCTGACGACATATAGCCTTCGGCTTCTGAGAGACAGCGACAGTCCTGTATTCGATCGCACCTTTTTGGAACTTGTTCCCGACTTCCTGTTAGAGATTGGTCTTTCTGCCATGCAGAGATGTGCCGAGTATCAGAAAAAATACCAACGTTAGGACGACTAAGATTTCTATCTTTGTAAACAACATCCTCTAGGTAACACTGCGTCAAGGGCGTGCCGCCTTCTTGGATGTAGGAGATAATGAATGAAAAATAACAATGGTCCATGCTTACCGCAGTCAAGAAATTGATATTAACTGATGACACTTTGGGGGGCTGGAGGTTTGAGTAAACGTCCTGTTATCACCCCAGGACCCTTTCTAGCTATCCTATCACACTGTTGTTAGGGCAAGCTCAAGCGGAACTCTTACCTGGTCCCTCCTCTATGACCTAAACCTTCTTAGGTCTTCTGTAGGCAGTCGATGCGTGTCACGTGCATATGGGGCACGTGACCCATTGTATTTAGATAGAGATCACGACAGAGATAGGAAAGCAGACCTTCATTTACCACTCTTCCCCATACCATCGTACCAGATTGGTAGCATGTCCTGGCATAGGATGTGCTTCCGGTCCCGAGCTATTACCCGGCTGCCAGGTACAAGAAACAATAACAGTAGTCATCTTGCGTAGTATAGCAAGTGTGCATAATAAGGGAATATAATATAGCCAGTATATATATAAGGTCAAGGAGCAATATTATATAAATAAAATAAAATCAATATATTATTACTTGCAAGGATGTTAGGAAACTAAGATAAGGATAAAAGTAATAATTGCCAGACTTCCTATAATTCTCTAGAAATGTAGTTAAGAAGATAAAGAAGAATAAAAATATCCTAACCTTATTATAATATAGTCTGAAATCTTATTTAATTAATATTTAGGACAAAGTCAGAGAATAAATTATATTTTATTTTAATAATACTCCTGTTATCTTTTATTATATATTTGTTACTGGAAACACTATAATAGTTCCGGAATATCTTCCTTTAGATTATTAATTAATTCCTATATTTTGTTATTGTCTTTCTAATATATTAAGTATTGGTTACCAGCCTAATATAAAATATAAAGGATCTTATACTTCTTCTAATCTTAAATAATTACTGGGACTGGTGGTTATAGTATTTTTTAATATATATTGGGATTAGCTTATTTAAGATAGATAACCAATACTATAAAATAAATATTTTAGTCCTTAAAAAGATTAAATTTATATACTAATCTATTTATATATTGTTTTATTTTAAAAGGTCTCTTTATTACAGGAAACAACTTTATAGACTAAGAAATAGAATATCCGGCCAATCCAGAATAATATATCAGTCATATATAGACTTTGTTATGGAGTAATGGCAACTTATAGTTAGTATTAAATATTATTATTATCTATATTTAAACAAGATCTATTGCATCTAAAACCACTGTATAAAGCTATTTATATATAGCAATAAACTCTGTATTAGATATAAATCCAGTAGATAAGACCTATAGCTTAACCCTATATAGTAATTCAAATAAAGAAATACTTATTATTTTATTTAGTAATATATTAGCAGCTCTTTTAATATTAACAAAAATATTTATTTATCTAATTTCATACTATTCTACTAATAGATATTAAAGTATAGTTTCTATTATAATATTAATCTTTTTTAATTAACTATCTATGCTGGAATAGTATACTACCATTATCTTAAGTTTAATATAGTATGATTTAAAGATCTTCTGCCAGAAAATATTAGTAAACTGGGCATTTCTATTGGAAATAATAACTTTTGGTAAATTCTAATCCTTAATAATAGATACAAAAAATATATATATCTATTTAATAGTATCCCAAGTCTTATAATCCAAAATAAATTATATATATTATAAAAACTTATCTATTACTATTAGAACTATATTATACCTCTAACTTTTAGAAAGGCCTGTAATAAAATCTATAAACCAGATCTTAAGTAATATGGATAATATAGAAATAGACTGGCATAGGCCATATTTATAATATTTATAAGATTTTACTACTTGGCATATCAGACAAAATAGAATATAATCTACTAGTTTAATATAACCCTTAGATATAAAGAAATTATTATATAATACTGCATAGCTCTACTTTAAGCTTATATAACTATAGCTGTTATAAACTGTTTCAAACACCTCTTGACATAGTATATAAGGAATATATAAATATTATAGTTCCTTTCTAATATTATATAATAGACTGTTTTCAAGCTAAAACATATAATATAATAAATTATCTAAAACTATTAGTTACTTAATAATTTTATATATTATAGACTAATATATTATATCCCTAGCAGTATATTCCTTAACTCTTATCAGAAATTTGTTATCTAGTATAAGAAGTACTATAATAGATATAATAGTCTTTGTAAATATTTACTTTATATCTGTTAGGATAGTATAAAAGGCTTATTATTTATTTAATATAAAATCCCTGCTAGATAGTTAAGAGAGTCTATCTGCATTTAAATATATCTATCCCTTACAGTATTTAATAGTTATTTGGGATAGAAATCTAATTAAATATAATATTTAATTATTTAGTCTATAATTATACTGTAATAGATTATATCTTTGGAGTATATTAACCAGTATTATATAATCTGTAATAACTATAAAATCTCCTAAATTAAAATAGTAAGGGAGCTTTGAAAATATCTATACTAATATACTATATTCCAACTCTATAGACCAGTAATTTTTCTCTGCCTTGATAAATTCTTTAGATAAGAATAATACTAGATATTTAATACTATTATCTCTATCTAGTATATTATAATATTATAGCCCCACTCCTTGCTTCTATCTATATATAATATGAATAGTCTGGAGAAATTAAAATAGACTAGTATTAATACTAAGGTAATATAATTCTTTAGCTATTCTTATATCTATTAAGCCTTTTTAATAATACCAATTATATCTATAAGAATTATTTTAGATATAAACTGTTTCTATATATAGCTGCTCTTTGAGAAGTCTATAAATCCTTATATTTTAAAAATATATAATGGCCTTATAATAGCCAAAAAATATAGTATAAATTTCTGATAGTAGTTTATAAATACTAATCCTACTTTGAATTATTGGAATATAGTAGAGAAGGCCATTTAATATATTATTTTAATCTTATTCTTCTAAATACTGATGCCAAGTTATAAGATATAGTAGCCTAATACTAAGATAAAAGGATATATAAAATAATATTTGCTAAGAAATAATACAATACCAAAATCTATAAATATTATTAGAACAGTATCTAAATATTCCAAGTACTATTCTTTTAAGTAGCTATAGATTATTATATTATTAATATAAACTAATACAAAGTTCCATATAAACTATACTAGCAACCATTCCATGCAGTACTAAAAGAATCTTAGAATAACTAATAGATCTATTAATACTACTATAAGCTATTCTAGGCTACAATATAGTATAATAAATACTATTTTCTATTAATCCAATAGTTAGACTAATTACTAAAAGAATCCTTTAATAATATTTAATAAGGAGAATATTATAGTATTATTATACTCTGCCAAAACCTTATCCTGCTTAAGCAAAGAGTATATATTTAGAACAAGCTTTTTATTAACTTATCTTAAATCAATAATTATTTGTAGCTTATTCTTATTCTATATAATAAATATTAGTAATATAGCTGGAGCTATTTATTATAATAGAATATATTTAATATATCCTTCTATAACTAACAGGTTGAGAATAGAATCTATTATAGTCTAATCCTATATTAAGAAACAATAAGGCACTTACTTCAACCTAATAACATTGGCTTTGTTGCAGAACCACACTGGTATATTAATACTATTATTAAATATACCAAGACCATTATAGAAAAGATTACTATATTTATACAAAATATACTATATTTTATATTTATAATCTATCTCCTAAGCCAAAGACACATTTACATCTAATACTATGCTATCAGATTTATTGGCCTTGGCTGGCAGTATCATTAGCTATAATTCTTTTTATCTGACTAGTTGGACTAAATCTATTATAGATATAATTATATCAAACAATAATATATAGCCAAAAAGCTGGCCCATTTATATATAAATAGGATATTCTCCCATATTGGTATAGAATAACATAGTACCATTATTATAGACTAAGGCTATAGGAATACTATCCTATATAACTAAATTATTATTCTTTTATAATACTGGAATAATCTGACATAAATATATCCCTGGTATAGGATGCCATCAAACTGGAACTATACTTCCCTAAATAGGAAGTATTATAATTATTTCTATAATATATATAGTTCTTTTTTTCTGAAATAGTTGCTTTGGATATTTCTCCTATAATAACTTGGTAGATATATAATATCTATTAATAATAGTCTGTTAATAAGGCAAGTTAAATATTGTCTTATTCTATATAAGAATACTGGTATCTGTAATTATACTATATATAAGGATAGGAATAATATAATAATATTTTATAAACAGAATTATAGTACTGTTTTTAGTAATTAATTCTATTATAATCTATAGCTATTATATGGAATATATTTTCTAATTATTAATGCTGTATAAAATCTTTAACTAAGGTATAGATATAATATTAATAAAATACTTTTGGTAATAATCTTATAAAATACAGGATGAATCTGATCTAGTATTAAAATATATAGTTACTATTTCTTTATGTTATATAAATTCTATTTGTAAATATCTATATTACTTTTGAGCCTATATAGAAACTGGAGATAAATCCTAGATAGATTATAGTATTTTCCTACCAATAATCCTTTCTAGTTTTTCTTACTATTACTGAGAATCTCAAGAATTTCCAATATCTCTAAATCTTTAGTATCTAGATTACTATCTAATACCTTAGCTATATATACCCTGGCTTTCTGCTTAATCCTAAAAAAATACTTATTGTCCCAATATTTATTACTATAATAATAACATAGTCTCAATAGTAGCTACCCCTAACATAACTATTTTATCATCTATAATGCTTTAGGTTCTTCTAATATAGTTGGTTTAATATTAGATATATTCTAAATATTTTATTTTATATACTGTAACACCTACTTTATAAGTATTCTCTGATATTACTGGAACAGTTTATTAATCCTTTTTTGTATTATAGAATCTATCTGATAAGCTATAATATACTGGGATTCCTTCTATTTATAGTATGTATCTATTTCTATATTATAGATGTAAAATCAGAATTATTTAACTAGCTCCTTTAGCTTAATTTTTATAAATATTACCAGTTTTGGATTAAGACCTTCTTATAATTTGTTTTTAATAGCCTTAGAATCTATTGTTTCTACTTTTCTTAAAAATATAATCTTTTGGAAAAGATAGTTATCCAAAGCTAGCTTATCTATCTTTACAAAAAAAAAGGTTATATTATAAGCCTATCTATATATTTTAACTAGGTTATATTGGAATTCCTTTTCAAGCAGATAATATTATTCCTTAAATAAAAATACTAACTCTTTATAGGTCTCTTCCAGAAAGTTAGTATACTATATCAAAATATATTCTTTCAGATAGAAGGGCAGGATATCCAGTACAGAATAAATTTCCTTATAAATAGCTACTATGCAAATCTGCCTAATAAAGAAGTTAATATCCTTTTCTACCAGATCAAAAACTATAATATCCTCTAGCTTTAATTAATATAGATACTATTCTTCTCTATATCCAGTCTTATAGTATCTGTCTCTATTATTATTGTTATACAGTTATTTTATATTTCTATTATATAACAAATACTGGCTATAGTATTAATCTATTTCTATATTATATATTGGTTTCTGTATATTTCTATTGTAGAATAGGTATTGATTATAATTAAAATATCTAGCAGTTTACCTCTGTATAGGGCTCTAAAAGTCTTAGGATAATATAATTGGTATTAAGGATATTAACTATAATTTACTATTTATACCACTTGCATTTGTACTATTCTTCTGGAATCTAGTATTAATTATATTCAAATACTATTCAAATTCCTTTATATATTCTTCTAGAAAATACTTTTATACTAAAAAATACTCCCTTTCTTGGCAGTTCATATTGTAATAATTAAATTATCTTGTTTTTACTAACAATTATTCTATTAATATTAATAATGTCTGTAAGCAATAGTCTGGTCCTGTATAGAATACTTCTATTTAGGCTGGTAATTTTGTTAATAAGATATTATATCTACTTCCAGCTTTATAATAGTATTGCTGTACTTTGGCATATAATTCCTTGATCTTTTTGGGGGCCAGTATTATAATTATTCTATATATTTATAAAAGATCAGTTTATATTATATGTATATTAAGTTCTTTGTATAGTTTATCCGTAAGCTTATTGTAATAAACAAATAATCTATCTATTAGTATTGTATAAAATTTAAACTATTTTATTATATACTGTGTTAGTACCTTTTTATTCTTTCTGGTTCTATCTGTTACTATACCTTTTTCCACCCCTAAATCTGTGTATATTTTTGATATTATATCCCGGTGTTGTCCCTAAATTACTACAATATATACTATATATCCTTTGTTTAATAGGTGATGTGTTCTTCTAAAATTGTAGAGAGGACTAAAATAATACAACAAACACAATATAGAATTAAAGAGAATGGGAAGAACAAGAACTGGTTGGGTTGTATAGAATCCTACCCTGCTAGCTGCGACATAGATGAGTTTTCTTCTCAATAGAATCCTAGCCGGATCTATTATGACGGCAATTGATGCTGTCAAAGAGGCTGAAAAACGTCACCAACACTACATCAGGGCTCTTAAACAGCAAGCACATGCGTTGTTGTTAATGGCAGATGATATAGCAAGGGTTATATTAATATTCTTATTCCTTTCAGTATTAGACCGCCTGCTCTTGCTGGAGATTAAAGAAAAGCTGCAAGCTATAGTTAAAGAAATATAACATAATATTGGTAGTATTGGCAAATAGGATAGTTTGATTTTATGGTTATTAAGGCTAATTAGTTATTTAGTTATTAATATATTTTTTTACTAAGTCCCGGGACGGGTCTTCCTCCAAAGGGGGACCCTGTCACATGCATATGGGGCACGTAACCCATTGTATTTAGATAGAGATCACAACAGAGATAGGAAAGCAGACCTTTATTTACCACTCTTCCCCATACCATCGTACCAATGCGGCCTGCTTATCACGGTCTGTCAGGTAAGGCTTCGTAGATCGTATAACTCGATGGATCTCGCTAGATAATTGTATAACGATAGCTAAGTCAGAAGTAGGGCCTGGCTAGATCGTGATCCTTCCAGTTACTGTCTTACTGACCCGTAGTATATAGTGTAGGTAACTAAATGATATTGAGTACGAAGAACTTAATACATCTGTAGAGCGTGAATGAGCGTCCTTATATATCCAGTCCCTCCTTGGTATATTTTCCTTCTCTTGTATATTCTACCATTCTGGTATATCTACCCACGTTGGTATATTCTACCAGTTCTCCACTGTATACCATCACGTGACGTGTTCCGTGATTCCTCGTGTAATCCTGCCGCAGATTTCCCTGTCTCGTACGTATCTTCTACATATCATATGTAGTAATTCATTTGCGCTCACACCGCCTTTGGCAGAATTCGCGCTTTACACTGTACACGGAACTCGCGCCGCAATTCGACGCTCTTGAACTTCACTTCACTCTGCTACTGCGTTACTACCTATTACTTCGCGGAAACTCGTGGGGCTGTGTCGCTGCATTTTATAGGACACGATAATACCCTGAGAGCTCATAACTACAGCCACGATGCCGGGCGCCGCAGCCACCGCCGCTCCGGCGGAGAATCATCTGGATCTCGAAAACGACGAGGAATACAACTCAGAAGAAGACGAGGACTTTCAGCTTGATGATGCCGGCCAAGATGTATCAGAGGAGTCCTCTGAAGAGGAAGAGCAGGAAGCCGGTGGCAGACCGGCGAAGAGACGAAAAGTTGGCGCAGGGAAAGCAACAAAGACCGACGAGATGGAACTGGATTCCGGAGACGAGGCGATGATACAGAGAGCGAAAGAAAGGAAGAAAAAGAACAAGAAGAAAGGAAAGAAATCTGCGGATGAGGACGAGGAGGATATCGACCTCGCCGAGGATGAAGAGGGCGGCGAGGGCGGCTTCGTGAAGACGAGGTCTATGAGGATGAAAATGTAACATCTTGCGACATTCTACTTCGCTGGCTACAATAGGCCCATGCTAATGAGAACTGTGTTTACAGACAAGAAGAGCGCAGACCGCTGGCCAAAATCGATGGTGCTACCGTCGATGTTGATGCACTATGGGAGAAGATGAACCAGCCTGACAGCGATGCTGGACTTTTGCCCACGCAAAAAACACAGGAACCAGATGCTACTCCCGTGGTGGAAGAGAAGAAGGAGAGCCCAGATCGCGAAGCAGAAGCTGCGCAGCAGAAAGCGCCGACACTCCCCTCGGAAGAAATGATCAAGATCAAGCGTACATACAAGTTCGCTGGTGAAATGATCACAGAAGAGAAACTGGTTCCGAAGGACTCGGCAGAGGCAAAACTGTTCCTCTCCAATGAAGGAAAGAACAACGCGGAGACTGTTATAGATGTTGACGATGCTGAGGCTAAGAAGGCTGCTGTCAAGCTGCGCAGGCCTCTCCGCAAGTACTCTCGGTTCGATCCGAATCCTCCTGGATTCATCAAGAAAAGCTGGGAGAAGCAGCCATCTGGCGATGTTATGGGCGAAAACACGGATTCCAAAGGACCTAAGCTCAACACTGTCGAGAAATCACGACTCGACTGGGCCGCCTACGTGGATCAGGCTGGTATCAAGGATGAACTCAATGTCCACAGCAGGGCTAAGGAAGGCTATCTCGGTCGGATGGACTTCCTGGATCGCATGGAAGCTAAGAGAGAAGAAGAAAGAAGGACCGCACGATTGAAGGGGCTGTGATGCATTTCTGTTCAATGACGGACCAGGTCAAAGTGGCTCTGTACAATATATGATTATCAAGGTCTACATCGGTATCATACGGCTATCGAGCTTGCGTGCGTCTCGCTACTGGGAAGTGTACTCTCTTTCCACTTGCCCTCGAAATATACGCCGGCCTTGATAGGCTGATAATGCTTTTCGACCTCTGGCGCTTTACCTCGGCGGCCCTCAACCCATTCCTTCCACTCCGCTCCCAGTGGCAACACGTCCACCAGATATGACGGATTACCATCGCAGAAGTACGGTATGCTGTACCGGTGTACTCCTGGTGGAGGAGCCTTGACTCTATGCTGTGCGGACGTGTACACCCCGTTCGTGAATCGCGATAAGAGATCACCGCAGTTGATCACATACGCGCCGTCAGTTGGCGGAACTGTGATAAAATTGCCCGTCTCCTTATCCAGTACTTCCAGCCCGCCAACACTGTCTTGGTACAAAATCGTGATCAGACCCCAGTCGGTATGGAGTCCTGCCCCGATGTCATCCT
Source organism: Paecilomyces sp. PK2413 (assembly GCA_023624055.1). Taxonomy (NCBI): domain Eukaryota; kingdom Fungi; phylum Ascomycota; class Eurotiomycetes; order Eurotiales; family Thermoascaceae; genus Paecilomyces; species Paecilomyces sp. PK2413. The sequence goes on from JAMADQ010000002.1 coordinate 1,028,652, forward strand.
CTTGCTCTTTTCGGCTCTCTTGTCCATAGTAATGGATTAACCGGCAATGCGACATCTGCTTCTCGAAGTATTCTTCGAAATAGCCGCTTGGCAAGCCCAATCCTTCTGCGATGAGGCCTCCTATAAAGCGCCCTAGCTCGTCCGCTTTGCGATAGTATTCTCTTGCTGTCTCCTTGAACCCAACCAATCCATTGTCCTCTGTCTCCATGGGCCACGGGTCACGCGTATCCTTTTCGCGGTCATCCACGAACTCTGGCGCGATACAGAATCCTTCGTTCAAATCTGGCTTTCCACGTGCCACGTCGAGGGAGTATCGCTGAAAGGTCTCATAGCCGCCATGGACATGATCAATCTTCGGCGTCGTCTTTTTGAATGACTCTGGCTGCGAAAAAATTTTCTCCATGTACGACAGGATGCGTGTCTGGAGACTGGCAGAGATACAGGGGTTCTCTGCAACTTGAAAAAAGCCGTGCGAGAGGCAAGCGGTTCGTATAGCAACCACGAGGTTATCGCGTGGCTGCGAGAGGGAGATAAGAGGGATCTTGGCTGCCATTGTATTCTTGTCTCCAGTATAGTCTCGGCCGTTAGATTGAGACTACGGTCTATATAGTCTGCAGGAGAGTTTATTCTAGCGATGAGATCAATATGAAGAAACTAAGACGACACAAGCAGTGGTTACTCTGATAAGACCGGTCCCGTCCCTGGCGTGCGGGGAGGCCTTGCAACCTTATCGGTCGGTTCCGTCGATGTGAACCAAACACGATATCGGCTTATCTCGAATACACATCAATATAGTCTAATAACTGAGATTCCGAAGGGACCTGTTTCAGATAAAGTCTAGATATGTTATTTTAGGGACAATGTATCTCATTTCCATATACATGATTTTTCTGTCTCCATCTGTAACTACTGCATAGATCGATCCATGAAGCAAGCGTGATCCGAGAGAATCAAACCCGTTATTTGGACCTTGAATCTTGACTTTCTTCATTTTTATAACCTGGCATCGTCATCATCGACAGAAAATCACATCCCTTCAAAAAAAAAAGAACCAGAAACTACTCTACCCCATTCAGTTGCTATCCTTGGGAAGGTACTTAATGCCCGACTGAGGACAAGTGGAATCCGAAGCTACAAAAGTTAGACAATCCGTTTGCACACAGTCATGAGGAAGAAGACATACCCGCATCGGCAGCAATGTATTGACCGTTGATAGCGTTTCCCTTGACATTGAAGAAATACCAGACCTCATCCAGCGCGCCATCTTCACAGTTAATCGTGACCTTGGCGCCGTGGGCTTTGCTCAGGGCATCTTCGAGATCGCTCAGTTCGTACGTCTTGGAGGAACTCGGCGTGATGTTGGCGTCGGAGAGAAACTATACGGAAAGAAGATTATCTATTAGAAAAGTCTTCTTTTGTTTTCTAGGCTGATTTTTAGATACGGAAGAAGTGATACTCACCTCGTAGGTATTCAGACCCTTGAAGAGATCCACGACTTTATTGAAGAAGTCGCCTACTTCTTGCTGCGGTTTGTAGTTGGAGTAGCAGCTTGGTTCGATGGTGTTGATGCAGGTTCCGTGCTTGCCTGTGTTTAGATTTTACATATTAGCAAAACCAGCTCTAATAGAATGCAGTCATCTATGTTGTGAGGAAGCAAAACTCACTCCACTCATGCTCCCAGAAGCTCTCATCATCTCCGTTTTCATCCTTCCAGTACGTGTTCATATAGTCCAAGAGCTCCGTCCGGCTCTGCGACTTCAAGATCTCTGTGATGTTCTTATAGGCGCGCGACTCGTCGCAGTTGGACTGGTACGTGCCATCGCAGTTATCCGGCCAGAGACCGTGGATGGTCCAGGAGTCGCTGGGTCCAGTGGCCGGATTGGTGTCCCAGAATTGAGTCTGGAGGAGGAGACCGCCTGGTGAGTTCAAGCAGCACGAGTCTTTGACGGCGGTGGTGTTGTGGCAGCTGAGTTGGGTGCTGTTGAGGGAGCAGGCTTGGAGACCCGCGAGGGCTCCTCCGGCGAGGAGGAGCTGGGATGCAAGCGCTCCCATTGTGAGTTTGGATAAAGTTAATGGAGACATTGGTCTTTGTATGTATAGTACTTGTGGAAGTGTATAGTAGGACGGAGATGGAATGAGGTTGGCAATTCAACCGACCTGGTTGGTGAGAGAGAAGGGAGGGAGGAGATCAATTGACTGCCAGGCTTGAAAGCTCGACTTACTGAGCTGATGTACCTGGAGAGTATTTAAGACCTATCTAGATAATATTAATTGCTACTACCCTGTGTCCCTGCATTCTCCCAAACATGAGCCAAGACCATCAGCACGGCCCGCAGAGACGTATCGATACTAACGCCCCCATCCCGAACTGCATGTTATGTTGGCTTAAGTTGTAGTTGGATAGTATCGATCTGAGCGGAAGTTAGAAACAGGCTGGATCTGTGGCTTTGACGGGTTTCGGTTGCATGATTCGCCCGAAACATTATGATCGAGAAACATCGCGGTGGATCTGTATTTTAATGACGTTGCAGCCCTACAGGCCTATCGGGATGGAATTCTCGCCAGGAACGCGCGAGGTGGCCCCTTGGATAAGCTGGAAAGGCTCGGCTGAGCGTCGATCGTTCCCCACGTGCGATAAGGGACGAAGATTGATCGCTGCTGGTCCATGAGATGGCGACGGAGACCCCGGTATTTTATTTTTGATTTTCTGGGCTGCGCTAGAAACGAAGCATATGGGGGGTCTGTTGTTTTTCTATCTCCGCTTGGATGGATGTTTGAAACGGGGCAATGCGACATACTCAATTCATGCAGAGATCGTCGCGTTGTCCTAGTATGTATGCGGCGGACGGTTTAGAGAGGTTGCATCGGGTCTTTTCTTGCGACAATGGACTCGGTTCAATCAGCCAAGAACGGCGGAAGGCGGGGGACTATCTTTACATTCGGCGTGATTGGAAAGATAAGAGATGAAAGGGACACAGTAGACTATTACTAGTTACCCTACACACATGATATGAGATATGCGGGGAAGGTTGACATGCAAGATAGATTATGAGCATGTATTTCCAGATATTATATGTGGTATATACGTGAGTAATATGAACACAGAAAAGAACAACTATAGACCAAAAATTCTACTCCTGCCGGCTTAGAGCGTCCAAGTCGACATCCTCAGGCACTCTCTCAGGGTTGAACCGCCACTCCGCATCCGAGTATGACATTGCCGGAGGGGACATGGACTCATTCGCTGGATGATGCTTGCGGGAAATATTCGACATAGGCCGCACTGACCTCGATGAAGCATGGTTGTTCACCCCTTCAGTAAAGAGATCCGGGGCAGACAACGACTTCTCCGCGTACGTGGACTTGCCGCGACTATACATCTCCAGTGACTCGAAGACATGGGGAAAGACAGCCGTGTCGACATCATGGGCCCAAAGGAAGTCCAGATGCTCATACTTTGGGACGGGCTTTGCCTTGGTGCCCCGTGGCAGTTCTTTGCGCATGATGTCAATGTCGATCAGACTGTCGCTCTCGCCATACACAAGAACCACGGGGGACTTGATATTGCGAGTAGGGTACTTAACGGGTTTGTAGTAGCGGCTGCTTGCGCCGATGCTGAACGGCGCGGGAACCTCATCATCGTACATCTGAAAGCTCTTGTTCCGTATGATCTGGAACCAGTGCACCACAGACTTGGTGCTGGTGAAGGAATACAGATGGGGATACGCAGCGAGTTTCTGGTTCTGGCTCATGTTGTTGCCCGTCCAGTTGAAAAGAGTCGACAAGGAGAGATCGATGATGCGCACAAATATCGGCGGATAAAAGATCGCCTGCCACATCGTGGTCGAACTGAGAATACTCTTCCGGCCAAAAGCCAGAAACACGACATTCGGGGATGCCTTCATCAGAGAGTCCACGATCCCGTTGTGCAGCCCAGCAGGTGCCATTGCGGGAGCAAGGGCGATGAAAACATCAACCTTCTCGTTCAGCATCGGATGAATCGACAATGTCGCGAACGCTTGAGCGGTACCTTGGGAGAATCCGATATACGACAGCGACGGCTGTTCCGTGACAGACAGGATGTATTCGATGCTGTCCGGGATGTCGAAAAAGGCAAATTGATCGATTGAGAAGTTCCAGAACTCCGTCGAAGATGGAACATATTGCGTAGATTTCTTCGAGTACTTATTCCCTCTGTTGTTGCCCAACCAGACGTCGTAACCTCGTTCCACGAGCTGAAAAGGGAGGCACCGTTGTTCATCCGTCAAGCACACCCACACCTCACTGTTCATGAGGAGACCATGATGCAGGTAGACGACTTTCTTCCGGATACTGCCCTCTCCATGGTTGACCCGCTTCCCTTCCTCGCCTTTGCGATAGGCCAGACGGTGCAGGCCCAGGAGGTAGCCATCCTTGGTCTGCACGATATGTTCCTCAGCCTCGTAACCAAAAAGACCACAGAGCTCTGCAAAGTCGGACGCTTTGGCAACCCGTTCTGCGAACGATCTCTGGCGAGGTCGAGCTAGTCGACCTTGCGGTGCTGACAATAAATTGAAGACGCTTTTCGAGATATTGTAACAGTGGTTGATCACCGCCTCCGCTGCTACCCGTTAGTTTCTCTGTCCAATCCACCGTCTCCACTGGACCCTGAGCAGAATGATCAAGACGATCCAACTTACGCAGGCAGAAGGTGATGATATGGATGACACCTTCGAGAAAGATAAGAATCAAGGAGCCGAAGAGCGCGATATATTCGGTCCTAGACAACGCCATTTGTAAGCTGACAATCGCTCCAGACGGAAGTTGCAAGAGGGCAGAGTCGAATTCGCATTCTTCCGCAGAGAGAAGTGGTCAACCAGCCCGAGCAATATCATACGACTGAGCCTCCTCCCGGGCATTCCGCTGATATGAGGCGCGCACACTTACCAAAAGAGTCTTCCAATGAACGGCACTCGTGCCATTGTGACTTTGCGACCACCAAGCAGGGCGGGCTTCAATCTAGATACATCGACAGGATGTCCAGGAACAAGCGACGCAAGAGCATAGAAGCGCCAGCCCACAAGACCTGTAGCAGCGACCCCGCTGGATCGTCTGCCGTCCCTGTCTCCTTTTAAATAATCGAGATAAGCAATAATAACCAGTTTAATGGTTCAAACCAGCCCAAGCCCGAAAACGTCATGGGCGCTGCCATGTGATCGCCGTCCCCCTGATGCTTATGTCATCCGGCCGCTGTCACGGCCTCAGGCACTCCAGGGCGCCAATCAGCGTGCGTCCATTCCCTAATCCGCCAAGCCCGGTTCGGATCGCGATGGGAAAGCTTTCGAGATCGGCAGAACAAAAGAAAGGCTTCGTTGCGATCTCGATTCGGAGGCTCAGCGTGCTGCTATCCTCCAGATACAGGCAGATTCTCTGAACGGTGAGAAGCACAGCCCGTCAAGTCTGCCAATATGCCTAGCTCGTGCAAAGACATCCGTGAGTAATCCTATATATCACATCTATTCCTGCAGTGACAAGAATTGAAATGGCATGCGGAGGCTGTTCTGTTCACTGTTTTATTCTCCTCCGGATATCTTTTCTTCCATCTTGCATCACACTAATTCTCCATTTCTGATATTCAGGACAAGCCCTCGCAGAATGCCTCCAGGAATCAGAGTGCATCATGGTGCAACGGCACACCCCGCGAGAGTGCCTCAGCGACCCATATCTCAGTGAACTGCCCACGAAATGTCAGCAACTCCGAAAAGGTCTCAGCGAGTGCAAGTACGTCGTTATCTATCCATCCCCCGTGACTGTTCTTCGAATAATACCAGATGAGGACCGGACTGAGGACTAACCACCAACTTCTGGTTGCATTAGACGCGGAATGGTCGATATGCGCAAGCGCTTCCGCGGGAACCAGCCCGTGGGCGTTTCAAAAGAAATCGACAGCGATAAGAGCAATCAAGGCTACCAGCTCTATGCAGGCAAGCCAGCCTTCCAGTCCGTCAAGAAGATCAATGGAGATGAAGTGCAGATGGACCCTGAGAAGACCAGAGGTCTATAGAAGTCACCCTGCTTGCTTTTCGTCGTTTACGTGACATAAGTCGATGCGGACATGACAATGACATGTGTGGTCTAAACGTGGATCATCTGGTGATGAAGCAGGACGTCACTTGTACTATTTGGTCGAATTTTGATTTGCATGAAATAGGAGTTCAATACCTGGGTTGGGTTTTACTAAGGCGTGTGTGGGACAGTACCTGTATGTCTGAGCAGATACGTCTACCATCTGTATTATATACGATCGAATATTCTCCTCTTTGACTCCGTCAAGTTTTCTTTTATCCAGGTCCTACAGGCGGATGGGTAATTCTGGAACAGAAAATAACCAAAATAAATAACTCTCTAATTCCGAGAAGGATCATCTCATAGCTCTTTTAATACGAAACGTTAATCTTACAATCACAAATCTACTGTACTTTCTTGATCCTGGCTTCGGCCGACGCCGATGGGGCCGAATAGAGCCAGACAACGACGAAGGCGAGGAAGCCTCCGATGACAGAGTAGAGACCGGAAATCCAGGGCCACGCTGCGCTAATCTTCCAACTACGGGGGTACTCGTTATGTGCGAAGTGGCGGATGGTGATTTCATGCTTCTCCTCGACATTGGTGAGGAACGGGCGCTTGTAGTTGACGCGGAAGGAGAAAATGCCGTGCTGGTCCGGCACAGTGAAAGATGCCCCATACAGAGTGCTGTTGCGGGTACGACGGATGGGCTGAAGATTGAGACGGTGGAAGGGAGACAGCATGGTGAACTCGAGTTGCACAGCGTCCTCGGATGGGGCCTCGAAGGGAACCCACTTGTCATGGATGAATTCAGAGAATTCGATGTTGAATGACTGAAGGTAACTGTTAGCAGATACAATGGAAAGTCACAGCTTATGTTAACTCACGATGTCGTTCTTAACCCGGTAGATGGTAGGGTTCAGAGGTCCTTCCTGGCCATTCTCAACCAGACGGTGCTCAATCTTTCCAACCTTGATCACGCCAACTTCCTGGAAGGTCCAAGCAGTGAGCTGCTTGGCAAAATCCCGGTTGACAGTGGTGGTCTCCTTCTTATCCTCCGGGCCCTTCACGGTTGCCGAGAACCACTTGTCTTGCAATGCCTCAACAGAACCCAGAACTGTAAACCGCGCAGAGTTCCTTGCCTGCATTGCAGAAACCAAGGACAACTGGGTGCCAGTTGCGAACGGGTCCTCCACAGAACCAGACTCCTCCTTAACGTTATAGCTGTACGCAGTCTCAGGCGCCCGCAAGATAGGCGCGACTAATGAGCTCTCTGCTCCCAAGGTCTGCGGGGCTGCCCTGGGGATGGCCAAGATACCATCGCCGGAGAAATAGGGCTTGGTGTCCGGCCTCAAGGCACCTGGCCGCTTGAGGAGAAGAACGTCGTGCTTCTCCGATGCGGAGAGTGTATCGTAGTTGAAGTGGTCGACAACAAGAGACGAACGGTCAGGCGCCAGATGGATATCGAACTCAAGAAGAAGCGAGCTCAAAGAGCTGGGAGTGGGCGATTTGCCAGACAAGGCGAGGAGTACGTTGCCATCCTTGTTCATGAAATCGATGATAGCCTTTGGTGTCAATGCGGGTCCCAAGCCTAGAACACATGTCAATTGAGTCTATTCATGGCATATAACTAAAGAAATTAGAAAGTGCTGCTGTTACCTTTTGACTTGGGAGGGAGGATAAGCAGGTGGTCGTAAGCTCGCTCTCCCAGGCGGAAGAGGGACAGCTTCTCGTTCTTAGGCGATTCGAACGAGATATCGAAACCTCGACCTAATAGTTAATTAGTATCAGCTAATACATCTATCAAACAGCTTCTGATGAACTCAACTCACCTTCGAGGTCGCTCCAAAACGTCGAGTAAGCGTCCTTCTCGGCCGCCTCTTCCAGCACCACCAAGAGACGGTTCCCCGAAGTGCTCAGCGCATGGACAGCGCCGCAGAAGCATAGCAGTAAAAAGGAAAGTAACCACCGCATCTTGAACAGCTCCGCGCGGGGCAGCGGACGACAAGATGGAAGAGAATCAAACAAAAGGGGGCAATCAGATTGGCAAGCAATATGGATGTCGCCCCGGGTCTCTCTTGACAGAGCTGTTGGAACTATGCGGGAACGGGCGACGTGTTTGGACGAGACGCCAAGACTTTGCTTTATTGCGGATCGGGATACATACCGCCTTCGTCACTTCAAACCTCGATTCTTCCCCTCTCGGCGCGACTACGATTGCCTGGAGTCCAGCGTACGCCTCACGAGCAGCATATAGGTCAGTATTGTCCTCTCCCCGTGCTGAGTTGATCCATCGCCATCAATCTCCCTCTTGCCAGTCCCGAAACAGCGTCCCAATCGCATATCTCGTTCAATCCCCGCTAATATCCGGGATTCCCAGTTCTCTCTCTTTCTCCGATAAAGTCATCATGTCGGCTCCTCAGTTCTGGTCGACGCCTCTGCGCTACCTCCGCTGGGCATCTTACGAGAAGCCTGCCATCTTCTACTCCATCCTTATCGGATCAATGGGCCCCGTCGCGCTTGTGACGCTCCCTCCCATCAGACGCTTCTTCGGCGATGTCGACCCCGAACCTATTCCTCTGACATATCCCAGTAAGGCGGCCCTGTTCCCGTCAGCCCATTGAAGAGGGCAAAATCCATTCTTCTCGCATGTGATCTATTGAATAGTCTCTGTGCACAATATTGGTCAGACAAGCTAACCTGCGGCATCCGCAAAATCCAGTTCCCAAGGGCCCCCGAGTAATCCCGCAAGGTTTTGACGACGAGTAGGCGAACTGTTGGGAGCAAGACTGAGGGACAAAGTCTCGAAGAAAATATAGTGGCGGAGCATTGTTTATGAAAGCAGGAGTTCGCGATGCCGTTCACAAGGAAGAGACGCAGTCTTTGCGATGGTAATGGGGGTCCGTTTCCAATCCTTAAGGGATGTACATCAAATGTATCACTTTTTTCTTTCCGTCCGTCTATCCAGCGATTGACCCAGAGCGTCCACCTGATCTCTGCTGGGGCTATGGGCTACGCTATGTGGTGCGGAGTTTTCCGTATATTTGTTTATAACATGGTTTTTTTGCTCTGAAAAGAAGCGCTTTTCCCTTGCCTTCTGGTTCTAATCTGCCAGTATTCTGTGAAACATCTCGCTGCGTATTTCCAGACTATAATCTTATAAGCACTCAGGCCACGCTGACGCGCGTCCCCGTTCTTTGCATCTGATTCTCTGATTCTTTAGGCCATTACAGTAGCTACCTCTTCGGTGCTGTTGAGGTCTACCAAAGCTGCTTCTAGATGCCGCTTTGCAGTCGTGTTTGGTTCCCTCGGAAGTCTACAGGTCATCGATGATGTATTACTGGGAGTGACGCTCAAAAATAAACCAAATGTTGTTATATACACATGCGTAGAAATGAATCGAGAATAGCCGCCATAAACCAGATGACTCTGGGCATCATCGCAACAAATTGGTATAAAAGGTCAGTAAAACAGGCTCAGAAAAACACAAATCCACCGAACGAAAAATTAAAAACCATGTGAGGGAGAATATTGTCATGGACCGACATGCCAACCAGCCAGAGCAGGCGGGTCGGTATAGAAAGAGAAAGAGGAAAATATACGAAGATCAAGAGCAGTCGTATCACCGTCGCCGGGGGAATCTTTGAAATCATTCTCGCTTCCCACCCAGTGAATAACGCCATACAACCCCACGCAATAAGATGAACCGTAATCAACAAAATATCGTTGAGCCTTCGTTGGCAACGCGTCATGAGGCATGGCGCTGAAAGCACCACGCATATAGCAGTCGTGCTAACGAGGCGAAAGAAAACTCCACCAACTCCTGGTGAATGGAAAACTCTATCCCCAGATATGCATGCAATGAAAAGCTTCGAAATGCATCAGAAACTGACCTCCCCTGGGTCACTCTCCATTACGCCTTCTTCCCAAGAGCGATCTGCCACAACGTCCTGGACAGAACCTCGAGGTGCAAGCGCCATAGCTTCGCCCTCGCCTCGTTCCACGTAATCTTCTTGGCCGACCTCGTTCAGAATGCGCTGGAAGTACATGCGCAAGCTACGGAGACCTCTAAGATAGCCACGATCAATGTCGCCAAGGTGGTGTGGCGGACAAGGCACATCAGGAGGCAGTTCGTCTTCGCCCGTGACGCAGTTGGCGAAGTCCACGATCTTCAGCTGGACATCATAATGATGGTGCACTTCCTCCGAAGTACGACGATATAAAGGTGCCCGTTTCTGGTCCGGCTGTGCATCCGTATTGGGCGCACTAGTTGCATTGTCGTTGCCACTGGGAGGTGATTGCTCTCCGTCATAAAGAATAAGTAGGCTACTCGCATAAAAGCGATAACCCTTGAGCTTCCGGATCATATTTTCCAGTTTGCCAAGTTTCTCGAGGATAGCAGGCACCTTCCTGACAACGCTAGTGTAACTGACACCATCATAAAGAAAACGAGTGAGGGCATCTTGAAATTCACGTCCGGACTTCAGGTCACGTCCGAAATATTTGTCCTCAAACAGATACTCTTGCTTCTTTACGTTCCACGTCTGCATGCCACACAATCGTACACCAAGTTGTTGCGACGTCGTTGTCTGACATTTGCGCCGTTGCGACTTTTTCTTCTTCTCGTTTGCTTCGATACCATACTGTCGGGTGCCCATCTTTAGGTCCAACACACAAGGCTTGTTCATTCCAGCGGTGAGGTCCTCTAGCAGGAGAAAGAATTGAACTCTTTCGTCTTTCCGAGTCTGGGCCTCCTTGGGATTTGTCGGAACATAGAAGCGATCCACCCCGTTTGTCTCTGGAGCGGCCGACGGCACGGATTTCACAGTTGTCACAGGATCCTTTAAATGCTCTGTATCGTTCTCACGCGCTTCACCGGACGAGCCATTATCCTTGGGCAGAATGGCAGCCGGAGACTTCTGCTCAGGGGGGGAGGTGACTGTGGAGGGATTGTCGCTTTCCATAGTGAAAATCTCATCTTCCCTATCACCACCGTAGCCCTCATCGTCAAAAAACATGAGTTCACCCCGTTTTCCAGAGCTCAGACTTCGGCGCCGTTGCAGGCCACTTCCTGAATGACGTCGTCGAACACAGCGCGCTCGAGAGGCGGAACTGGCGCGAGGAGGGCTTTCCGCCGTTCGAACCCTCTCCAATAGACTGGGTTTGCCTTCCATCGCAGTAGACGCGGACGACGAGAGCCCCTGCTGGTCCTGTTCCTTGCAGGCAGCGATTTCAATGCCAGCACCTTTAGGCGAACCCTTGTTAATATCCGCGAGGTAACGGCTGCTGGCCGTTTGGTCTTCTGAGAGGTTAGCCTTCCGTCGAGCGGTATCTGAACGCATTCTAGGCAACATGGTGTGCCCACGTGCGTGCCGTCTATGATGATGGATAGCAGGCGGCGAGAAAACCTCTCGCAGAACTTGCTCTTGCAGTTTTCGGTTTACCGTTGTGGCACCCCAGCTAGGTTTGTGATTTCTCAAGGGCGGCGTGGGGCCCGAAATATCACCTGCAGAACTGCTATGCGGCATGTCCGTGGCAGATCGTCGAGATAGTAGACTCCTACCAGTCCTCGCATCATCCGCTGTCCTTGGCCTCTGAGAGGAGAATAGGTCGGCAGGAATGATGTGACGGTTATTCTCTAATATGACTTTCGGAATGATCCCAGTGACTTGTTGCTGGCTGAAGATCCTAGGCTGTTCCGAAGCGCCTGGAGTCTGACTCACAGGATCCGGGGCATTAGCCTCGGATTTAGAGTCAACGATCTTTCCATTCTCAAGTTGTTCCATACTATCTCCAGCCGGAGCCTTTGGGCGCTTGGGAATCTTTGAGAAGGTCACATTGAGAACACCAATGTACCTAAGGTGATGGAAAACAGTGTCAGCAGATTACATTCGCAGTAGGATGAGACCAGTGACTAGCTGTCTCAGCGCAACGACCAATTGGCTACGAAGACTATGGTAAGGAATTACAAACCTTGGTAGGAACATCAACATCTCCGGATGCCTTCGTTCGATCCGCTCATAGAACTCATTTTCTCGGTTGTTGAGCTGCTTGCAAACAGCACGTCGCGAAAAGCGAAAGACGGTAGTGTGACCGCCTACTTGGTGACGGTACGGCTTCAACTCCACCGCTCCTACCGGACCGGAGCGACGGGGACGCAGATATCGGTTACGCTGGGTAGGCGTCGCCGTAGGTGTCATCTCAGCATCGTCGGTGACACTGGATTCCTCCTCCCGGGCAGACGATGCGCTCTCATCAGCCGACGCAAATTCGGATTCTGAAGCAGACTCTTGGCTAAATTCGGAGATAGTTGCCAAAGACTTCTCACTCATATCACGTTGTGGTGGCAAATCTTGAAGTTCACCATGCAGTATCCTACTATCAGTCTTGGATCGTAAGGTGATATCCACATGGCTGACCTCCTGTTCGGGACTGAGATCAGGTTTTACAGGACTCGGGTCAGCGTCTCTCCGGACAGCATCATATTCTATGCCACCGACAGGACGCTGTTCGAATGATTCCAATTGTTCAACGTCCTCGGATGTGGCACGCTCGTGCGGGAAATACAAAGCAGATGAGATTTGTTCATCGTCCTCTTCCTCGAACTGACTGGGATCTCGCGAACGCCGGGCACGAGTTGTATCTGACGATGGCGATAGACTATCCGGAGAAACGCCTTCGAAGTAATCACGGCGCCGCTCGGAGTATTGAGTGGGAATGCTCTTGGAGAAAGAGGTCCCGTGGCCACCTCCTGGGGTGAGATGAAAATTTCGGATTTCATCCAGCAATTTCCGTGGCAATACTCTTGGCTGGTCCTCGATATATACCACATCTTCCGAACTTTTCGAAGGTTCGATCGCGCCAGCTTCGCCGTTTGTTTCAACCTCGGAGAATGAAAACGTCTTCTGTCGATGTGGGGACGTGAGGACTGCATCGGTAGGCTCCCAAGGCGATGTCTGACGGTGGTCTCCTTGAGAATCGGCGAGCTGCTCATGATCATGCTTCGCACGATCCTCTCGTCTCTTTCGGTCCGGAGACGTTGTTGTGTTCTCCTTGAACAACCCCAGGTAATGACTGGATTTGCGGCTGCGGACATGGGACGCCGGCTCCGCATTCGCTAGATTTGCTTCAATTGATTTCTCCACCCTGGTGCTGCGACCTCTACTTCCACTCCTTTCTAGTTTTGTATGTCCTGGGTTCTCCTTGCTGATTTCCCTTTCCTTCAGGGACGATTCCCCGGGCTCCAGCGGCTCGCGATTGATGTCCGTACCTGCCACCATCGGATGCAAATTCGAACGTGTGATATCAACAGGGGCAGGCTGGACGCTTTCGCCGTTGGTCCTCTTGAGGGTTGGCACCTCGCCGGCGGTGCCGTCGGAGACAATCTTGCGTAGAGGATGTACAGACCCCCGAGTGGTCATCCCATGGGATCTCGCTTGCTTTGGGTTGTCCACCGTTTCGTGCTTTCTTGCCCAGCCTACGTGAGAACCAGCCTGGCTGAATAAAGGCGATGGGAGGCCGGCCGGTGGACGAAGGGATGGGGCGTGGTGGGTAAGTGATCGACGGATGGGGGATTCCATGCCGGCACGGGAGTCGTAGGTCGGATGGGAAACACTCGCAGTCGTTACAGAGGGCGCAGACACATCTTCATGGCCCGATATCAGGCTGACCTTGTCTTCACGGTCTGCATCTGGCACTGGAGGGAGCGGCGGAGTACTCACATCACTGTCCGACGGGAGATAGTGGGTGGCAAAGATACTGTCTCTCTCTGAGAGCAAGGGGCTCTGGGGGCGGATGAAGGAGAGATCAGGACGCCGGAGATGCTCGAGGGACGTCGTGGAGGCTCTTTTGAGGTGGAAGCTGGCCCGACTCCGCGGCGTGGGTTTCGGAGACGGCGCGGGGGACGAGGGTGATGGCGTACGCGGAACGGAAGACTCGATCGGGCGCTGACCAGGCTCCTGGCGCCCCTGCTCGCGGAGATCTGAGTCGATCGTGGTTCTGCAATCATGTTGGGCATCCGGAGCAGGTGTCACCAGGGGTCCGGGCGAGCCATTATCTGCTGCGGAGGAAGGGCTTGACATGGGGAGGACATTGGTCAGGCCGGGACGGAGGAGAGGAGACAGTTCGACGGAGCCGGAATGGGCTCGAGACGGGGGAATCCAGAGCAGCAGAAGAGACGAGCGGTCTGATTGAGAGCGTCCAGAGTCGAAGGATCAGTCGAGATGAGCGGACGAGGAGGACGAGAGAGTCAGAGAACCAGGAGTGACGGCACGTTCTGGGTCGCGGCGCTGCTAGAGGCCGATATGGTTGGACGGGCAGCGGAGGCGGAGGAGCGGTCGTCATGAGAAGGGAAGAGTTAAAAAAGGCTTAGATAAAGCACAGCCAGCCCTGCGAGTGCCAGTGACGCCGATCTCCGTCACCGCCTAGCAGAGATAATAACACTCCTGTTGTTATTGTTATTATTATCATCAGAAGGAAGAGACAATTACTGGATTATAATTAATGGCAGATGGGCCATGTCTAATTCCAGGAGAAATACAGAAGAGAAGAAAAAGCGAATTGCGTGGGCAGAGAAAGAAAGAAAGAGAAGGGGAAAGAGGGTGTTGTGCTCGTGGCCGATGCGGAAAGCGGTGAGCATCGCCCTCTTCTTCGTCTCTTCCAAGGTTCTTTCTATCTATCTATCTATCTATCTATTATCTTTCTAGCCTATTATCATTATTTATTCATCCACCTATCTATCTATCTGTCTATCTGTCTATCCATTATTTATTCTCTTCGATGCATCACTGTCGTCCTATGTATTTCATCCGTCCTACCGTCTAGCTGAACGTTCGTTCTTTGTACCATAGAGCACATCATCGCCCTATTTGTCCCAACGGAAAACACTACATTCTCCGATCTCTCCACTCCTGGGCTGATCGTGATGGCAGATCTCCGTCCTGATGCTCGGGGCCGCCAGCTGCTGCCCGACCCTCCTCTGGTTCGTTGACCTGGCCGACCGTCATGTCGTCAGACTCGCAGCGCCATCTTCCACTCACAGTCATCGTTGGTCCAGCATGCACGCACGGAAGCATATTCCGCCGTGAGATCAGATAATAATCCCTCCAATCTGTCCACTGCTGCAGGCCGGATGCTGCATCTCTGGATGTTCCTTGATCGCTGAAGCCAAGTTCTTCTGTTTCGGGAACTCTGCACGGTTCAATACCATCTGTTTTCCGCTGTCCAATCAGCCAGCAACGTGCTCCAATTGCTGGTCGCGCCGGTTTTCCCTTCGTTCTAACCACGTCCGCTTGCAGCATAGATGCTAACATATTCAAGGATCTAGAAACATGAATTGTCTGGTGCTAACAGAGGCGGCTAATACGGTCCGCGTCTGGGCATTGGGCGATGAACGGGCTTCCAGATGGAAAGAAGTATATTGCCCCCCCTGATCGCCAGGGAGCGATCCCGACAGTCCCGGGAGAGAGGTAAACAAATGAGAATCAAAACGTGACATTCACTAGTAGATATCTAGCACGCTTTTGCTGCATGTTCCCATGAACGAATTCTTTCTAGACTGCCACAGAAAACACATTCACATCGTTGATATCTCGACAGATGCCTATGCAGAACATATCTGAGAACCCGCTCTGCTAAGCAGCTGCATGCCAGATCTTTCTTTCTGGATGACGAAGGTCTGAGCATCACGGGTTGGCAGTCATTCTCCGTTGGGCCCCATCTTCCGCCCTGTATCTCAGACAGCTCTCCACAAAGCTTATTGGCGAGGTCACCGCTCATTTACCGACAGCAATAGTGCAATTCTCGGGTTTGCATTCTGCAATGGTGATACTCCGTACGCTCCGTGATTTTCCCGACTAGTCCATGATTCCATTGAAAACTGGACAAGATTCCTCGTACGTAACGGAATTTCCAGACAATAGACAAATGGCCATCGTGAGCAGTAAGCATGATTATTGTTACGGCTGGAATATGCAACGAAAGCCAACGCCTCTGTGGCATTGTGCGGACATGAGTCGGCAGATAGATCCAGGGGAAACCATTGCGGATCGTCTACCGTTTCCCCGGTAAAAACTATCATTTTCAAAGGTAGTCACCTGGCCTAAATGCCATGGTTATTGATCAGTAAGGGGGCGCCATTAATGTAGAACGCCAACTTTCGGTTTCGGCCTTGATTCTCTCGCAACCTTGGTGAGTAAGACTGCCAGGGTACTACAGAAGCAAGAGCAGCTGTTTCCTTCAAGTAATATTATCACTGCTTCGGCCAGTGAGGCTTGTCGACTTTGTTTTGTATGCGAGGTGAAATATTTGGTCATGGCATGCCGGTACAATATATATCGAATCAGAGATCCCCAAAGCAATCAGCTGGACAGAACGTAGGGTTAATGCACGTACACTACTTCATATTACTTGATGTATATTCCGTAGGACGATTGAAATCGAATTATTATGACTTATCACACAGGACTTGGTGATTACCCAGAAGTTTACTCCGCACATTGTGCTGTCTGAAGAACGATGCTACCCTAATATCATATCACAGAAATGAGTTATTACACTCCAAATCATACAGTTATCACGGGCCGTTGATGATTCAATAAGTAATCTCCATCGTGGGATATTCAAAAATAACAAAGTTAGTAGTATTCTATTCGACAACACTGGCAGCGGAATATCCGGTATTTTAAAGAAAGTGGACAAAGCTAACTAGATTATTTATTGGATCCTCGGGCTACACTAAAGAGACTATTATCGACCACGTGGTCATTACTTATTATTTACCATAAACTACGGAGTAACTAGAGACTCGTGACATGGTCCGACTCAGTCTGGGTCCAACAACATTCTCCTACCGGGTGTTTTATTCCATGTCGAGCGCATATCCCACCGAACAAATCAATCGACTTAGTCTACTTCAAGTACGTCTCGCTTACTCCTACACTAGGCTAGTATTGGCTGATGTTCTGCACATTTCAGGGCGCTATTTGCAATGGATTAATAGAAAGACCCATAATGGAAGGATAGATAAGGATTTGACTGATTGCTAAATGTAGAAAGCGAGCGGTAGTTATTAGTTATTACTAGGTTGAGAGTTATTAATATCACTGCACTACTTTTTGGCATGGTGCAAATACATATCTAGAATAAAGAGAGAGCTTGTTTTCCTTTGTAACTAGCTGTTGCCCTAGGACGCCGAGCTGAATTCGAATGCTGATATATATATTTGCTTGGTATTACTGTTTATTCTGTCTTGGTGCTGTATAGTTCCAAGAACATGTGCCATCCTGCTATTTCTGGCAAGTTGGCAGTAAATTGGTATACTTATTCGGCCCGAGCTGGTCCCTATCACGAGAGCTGCCAGAAATGCCGCGACAATAATTAACCTCGTCCTCTTGTACAGCCACAATGGGCACCGGCCCGATCTTCTGGCGACAAAGGAACAAAAAGCGCTTATTGGTGATTGTGACAAGTTGCAAGAATTGGTCTCCTTTGTCCATGGCTTGTTATTGGAAGATGAGCGGCTAATTGTCTACCAATTGTGATGAGACGCAGACCGGGCTGTGACGGGAGGGGCGCCCAGAGCCAAACAGGTCCATCCATCTACAGGGCTGCCGTGTCAGAAGTTCCTTTATCCAGCTTGGTGTGTGATCAAGTACTTAACATGATTAAGCTGCGCAAAATGGCCTCTGAATGCTTAGGTGGTTAGGTCTGGAAATCGACTTCCATTTTGTCACGTCCTGAAACTCGTTGTTCTTTGCGAGGTACTTTCTCCGTATTCGAGTCTTGAATTCATTGTTCCCCGCGCTTCAAGTATAATACCCCTAGAGCACAGATAATTACGGACTTCTATTTGTGGAGAGCCTGTCTCCCCTCCTGCATGATTAGCGTGCGATGAGAACGCCATCGTTCAGAAAGAATTCCAAAATTTGATGTTGAGAATAAAGAACAGAACTCATCAGCAGCTTGCCAATCTGCTGATCTGCAGGTCGCAGTCTTGGAGGTACATCGTCCTCGATGAATTCAGCATCTACCGTTCCTATTTAATACCTGCTGCGTTATTGCGCTCTGCTCTGTCCATACAACGTTGCATGCTGACGATTCGTCCCTCTCCGCACTAGGCCTCGCGCTGTGTTAAAGACTCGACGGGGTGACACAGCAGCTACATCGGTGCAACAGCTGGCAGACGATGGTTGACCGTATAATTTCCGAGGCGAGATCAACATGAGGCGAAACACGCGCCTGGATACCTCCAATACGGAGCAGCCGTCCAGATATTCGTTCCTCGAGACCCCAATGGAGATGCGCGCACCAGTTGATATATCCAATGGGCAGAGTTCACCTCCACCGGTTCCTCCTCTTAATCCGACCCCAACGCGAACAGAACAGTCAGATCCAAATACAAACCCACCGAATGAGAAGGAACAAGAACAAGAGTACTTGCGACAGCTTCAGCTGCAACAGCAGGCCGCAGCCACTCCATACATTGGGCCCCCACCTCTAGAGCAACACCCGGCGCATTTCGCACCGTACGCAGATGATATAGAATCACCAGTGCAAGAGCCGGTCGTGCAGACGCAGCAACCTGAAGTTCAGCCACCGAATTCGCCAGGACCAGTTCCGATCAAGTCAGAGCCAGTGGTTGAACAACAACCTCGACAAGGCCAGGCCACGTCAGTTGAGCCGGATTCCAATCCTCTACAGCAACCGTTTTCTCCAGTATCTCCTCTTTCCCGGCATTCTGTGGCCTCTCCTGTAGGAACATTCCGGAATATAAACCATGGGCCAGAGCAGTCAGATGACATCTATGCAAACCATTTGCCGGGTCAAATATCGCACCCTAACCAAGAGGTCAAGGGAGGGACTTGGAGTCATAGCATGTGCGACTGCTCTGATGTCGGAACCTGCTGTCTTGGGCTGCTATGCCCGTGCATTCTATACGGGAGAACACAGCATCGATTAGACATGAAATCGAGAAAGGAGGATCCAACGAACTTGTTAGCGTATGAGAGGTGCAATGGCTCGTGCACTGTCATGGCACTTCTCTGCGGGTGCCAATGTGCGTGATCAGGTCTCCCCCTTTTTTCTCTGTATTATGATTTTCTTCTGTGGGTGTCTGTATACTGATGTATCTGCTGCAGGGCTTCTGGCAACTATTCAACATAGTCGAACCCGGAAATCATACCACATAAAAGGTAATATTGCATCTGACTGTATTCGGGCTTCCTGCTGTACTTGCTGCACTCTCATTCAGGATGAGCGGGAGATCAAGAAGAGAGAAGAGCACCGAAGCAGAGCCGTACGGGCAGCAAGTGCACACCTCGTCTCACCATATACCGTACCAACGCAGATGTCATACCCGCCACCTCCTCGATAAGAGACTGGGAAAGTGGAGATGCATCAAAGAGTTTTCCTGCCGTTTACTTTCCATTTCCGGAGCGGACAGCCTCTATTACACTTAGCACTTGCATTGCGCTTGTATTTATATTGTTGCTATATACCCCTCTGTCTATTTCCTTCCGTCGAGTACCTCTAGCGCATGAGGAATTTAGAATTCCTTGCATATTTATCCTGTCAGGTCAATTGCTCATTTGTCTTCTTTTGTATCATATCAGTGAATCTCAGCGCCTCTTACATCTATCAGAATGACGAGTAATCCGATTTACAGGGAATGCTTACCAATGCCCTGTTCAATATAATCTGTCTTATCAGGACGAAGCTGCTGCCGTGGCCCATTTCATTGGCTGGTTGGTCATTGTATTGGCTCCTTCCCGATGTTGCGGCATTGCACTTTTTTGGCAAGAACACTTCTGAAGCAACTTGCGCTTCAAAAAAGAAGAGAAATTTTTGTAGGACGATTTCTTCATCATGCAACTCGTTTCTTCTTTGGCCTCTAGGTTAATAGCAGTTCAGTTTCATATCTCCTTTCGCTGTAATCTTACAGAAAGAGCCTCAGTTCAGAGGTCATGATGCTAATCGACATTACGCCAGTGCTGATGTCTTTCTTTGCCCTCCTGATACCATGGATACTGTTTACGTGGAGCAATAAAGAACATGGTCCTAGGGCCCTTTGGACGACCACAGACTTCCGGATACAGCGAAACAAGCCGACAATATTGTCCTGGAAGCACGCTAGAACGGAACTTTGGGACAGGGTATATGTTTCGATCACGCTGTTTGATTCAGCCACAGGAGAGCAAGTTGTTCAGGTGTTCAGTGAGTAATAGTTATTCCTTGCGCCCAACCAAGGAGCCTAGTTTCGTCCTACGAAGGACAGTAAATGACACGAGAGGCAGATAACTCGGAGAATTCGTGGATCCGAGAGTACTCCTGGATGCCGCCGGATTCTTTGCCTTCGGGCGTCTATTTGTTCCGAGTAGATCCCAATGTTGGCAGGCCGGATTGGAGTCCCAGGGTATCTTACGACCCGGACTTCTCTGACCCTCCTCCTACAAAGTACTTGGTGCCTAGGACGGCAGTCAGCTCGCTGGTAAGGCCAACCACTTTGGATGAACGCATTGCGGTAGAAGAGCAGTTTTTATTTTTGGATACTGTCCCGTATGCCAGCGCAAAGCCAGGGGCGATGCCCAGAATCCCCATTGCAACGAAAGGAGCGCACTATCCCAGTTTAATATCTGCTGCAGCACTTGCAGTGATGACCAATGTCGACATCTCCAGACGTTCACTTGCTTATTCTGGCAATGACAGGGATACTATTTGCATAGCCCGATATCCCCACATCGACGCGAGACCACGCGCAATGTATGTATGAAATAGCTATCGTGCTTCTCTATTACTGACAAGTACAGAGCATTACCGCCACCGTAATTAGCAGTCAGCAGGAGAAGAAAATCACTCCAGGGTCTTATCCAACAGTCCACAATCTGGGAGACTTGAGAGGAGAGCTGCTCCGCTGCGCAGGATGCTGTGGAAAGATGATATCGGGTTAGGTGGACACATATTTGACGGAGACACAATTGAAAATCGCGGACTGTTAATGACAGGTGAAATATACAATACTGGGGAGAAAAGTTCGCATATTCACGGTCTAGAAAGGCATTACATAGATAACTGGGGCCAAACTCCTGCTCGTTCTGCGTTCTATCATCCTCTTCGAACCCAATCCTCGATGTAACTAGCTAGGTAGACCACTGGCCTGCTATTGAGAGATAGTAGGCCCCAGGAAGAGCTTCTGGACTCATCAAAAATCTATATTTATCAAGTGAATCTCTAGCAACGCGTTTAATCGGGGTTGCGCATAGACACCGGCAAGTAAATTATCAAGTTAAGTAGTTAGAATGAAAACATCTCTCTCCTGATTTCCATCTTGAGACAGATTGAAGTTAAGTCTATGTTTACATCTCGTAGAGGAAGGGTCGAAAGGATCAAAACTATGTCGTTTATTCTACGGAGGACATTGTGTAGACCATGATTGGGGCCAGCTTCCTATAGGATGTCTCTGTCGTGCGTACGTGGGTTATAAACAGACTTGATTGTATAGTTAACTATCTTGAAAGTATGATAAGGAAAGAGAGGAAAGGATCTCAGGAATAAGGGCGGACAGTGTGTTTGCTTTAGGAGACATCTTGCCAACGCAGCCGTCTCCTGGCCCTCTGGGGAGCAGTGGAGCATGTTCTTCGTCTTCGTTATACCCCTTTGACTAGCGATGCAATAGTCAAATTAATACGAATGGAGAGTTATCGGAAGGAACGAATTTAATGCGTCGTCATGGTTGCAATGCATTATTTGAAACAAGCTCTATTTCAGCTCAGAACTTCAACTTCAACAAGAACTCCCGAAGACAGTTTAAAATCAGGTTCGACGAACAGGCTCTGGATTCAATGGAAAGAAATACTCTTTTTAAGAAAGAGAAAAACACAAGCATCATTGGTCAAGCAAAAAAACGCCGAATATGCATTTATCTACATTTAAGTCATCAGTCGCATCGCTGTATGAAACAGATCTCAAAGCTCCTGGCAGATGCATCCCAGAATATGTAGAATAGGGAAAGTCGATAAACAGGCATCCACATCACCGCAAGAACGTATCAAAAGCGTATCTCGAACCAACACGAAAGATTCTTCCTGGACTGAACTCCCCCAGTGAAGGAAAATAGACAACAGGCGACAGGAATCAATTATTTGGAGATGTCATTATAAAGGCAAAAAAAAAAAAAAAAAAAAAAGAACAGAAAGCCACCTTTTCGTAAACCATTCACAACACACAGAGCTCCTAGTCAGTCGACCACATCACAACCGGTTAGGGAGACCAAGATAATTCATTAAAAAGCAGATGCCTAGGTAATGAAGAGGCTGCAGCTGGTGTTTTTTTCAATGTGCAAAATCAACAGAGTCCAGGCGAAATCGATTAACAACGGCAATGCGTCTTTGCATTGATGTCAAAAGATCATCAGTTCCTGGCTTCAGTTCGTCATCGCAACAGATCCGGAATTTAAAACCTGAATCCATATGGGTATCCATAAAAAAGTGGGAAGAAGATGCGATCCGCGTAAAGGTCGGTCAAGGTATGTGATTGCAGAGGAACTCTGGAATCTCTTCTCCGGTTCCCCAAGCCCGGAGATCGGTATTGTCTCCGGCAAGGATATTAACAACCTCCAGGGTACACACACACACACACCGGACTAGGACTTGCATTTCTTTCTATTAACTCATGACCCAGAGCGGAGAATAAAAGAGCGTTGTCTAACGACGGGGACGGTCTCTGTCCCCTCTAGCTTGTTGTGGCCGGTTAGACTGGGCTCTGTGATCCGAGTAAGCCGACTCCGGAGTGTATCTGGGATCCATTCCTATCCGTGGGTCTGGGGCAGTAGTAGCTGGATAAGCTATCCCCGAGGTGACAGGAGCATAGTCCGCATCATTCTCATAACCCGGTCCGGGGTACCTAGGGGCATTATTCCTCCCGGGCTCATAGGCATAACCCGCGGTACTCGTGTATGTGTACGAGGGATGCATATCCGGAGTAGACACAGGCGGTTGGCTCTGTCCAGAGTACGGATTCTGGGGAGGAGGGTAGTAAGGAGGCTGTGTGTAAGAAGATGGTGTCGGATAGGCAGGGTTTGGAGGACCTCCATAGGGGGCCGGCTGCATATAAGGATCCATGTGAGGCGGCTGAGGAGGAGCTGCACTGTAGGACTGAGGAGATGGGCCCTGTTGCCGCATCTCATGAATGGCAGAAGCAGCATATGATGCTGGAGGAATGTTAGGGCTTGGAGACACATTCATATCTTGCACATAACTACCTCTGGGATAGCCTAGATCTGCCCTGCGCGATACATCTGCTTCCCACCGAGCAGAGTCGGCCTTGAGATCCGCGATCATCTCCTGCATATCATATCTGTGTTAGTTTTCTCCTCTCTTTTATCTAATCGATTTGCATCGAAGGATGAGGGTAGATACGTACGGAGGTGAGGTTGCGGTAAGCACGGATCAGATAACCTTTTTGACCCTGTAAGTTATGCTCGGTCAGCAACACGGACGAGACAGGCTACGGAATCCTTGGAAAGTAGGAGAATCGGTGCACAGACATTATGCGTTCCTGGTTTTACAAGAGCATCATTTCCCAGATAGCGACAGATGTCGGCCTGGATGACTTCCCGGCTGATTCCATCACCTGGAATAAAATATTCATTCTGGCGCTCCGGGCGCCCATCATATCCGTGGCGTCCAGTCATCTTGTCCACAAATACGGGATCAACAATGAGCACAGCAGATTCCAGGGGAAGAAAGTATCCAGTGAAATTGGCGGGGTCCGAGTCCTGGGAGAAGAGAGGATGGTTGGATTGTAAAATTTGTCTGCTTTGTTTTTTTGAAGAGAATAGAAACAGAAGAACAGCTCTAGGAGACTGTATGTCCAGGCAAATCCAGGGTCTGGTCAAATCCAAGGTCAATCCGAGGGTGACACGAGCATAAACGTGCGGAATACGCCCACGTCGATCAGGTAAAGCAGCAGCAAGTCCAGGCTCTGGGTTGTCCTCCGGTGCTGGTCACAGTTGATGATGTCCAGGAGGATTATTTGTCCACGGGGTCTAAGTCCACAACCGGTCCAGAGGAAAGGTTTTCACGTCCACGCTTTTTCCACCACTATGCCGCGACCAGAGGGGCGAGAAAAGGACAGAAAATCTCGAAACGTGGAGGAAACAGAGAACAGGCGTGACAAAAGATGGGGGGGGTTCAAAAGATGAGATCCAGGATAACCTTAATCCAAGCCGGGGGTATATCCTCCTGAATTCCTCGGGGACAAACGACTTCTCTCTGGTTTTTGTCCTTCTTTTCGGGCTGGCAGAAAAGGCCAGAATGCAGATAGAGACCGAGGAGGTCTGGGGGAGACTGGGAGGTGATAAGAAGACTGGGAACGAGGGGGTTGTGGGTTGTTTGTGGCTCCCGATGCTGGGATGGGCGACACGCGGTTGGTGCTTCTTGGGCTGGTTGGGCCGGGTTCGGGCTGCCTGTGTCTGGTGCCACGACTCCACTGAGGGCAACGAGATGACCCCGGTCTCTGATCACCGTGCCAGCATGGACGAACCGCGCGATGCCAGAAGACCAAAGCAGATGGCGTCGAGCTAGGGCCGGTTTAGTGCCCCCTCCGGTGTTGAGGAAAACAGATCCAAACCGTTCCGTCGTCGTTTTGACCAGTGCGTTGGAAGAGATCGGAGCTTTAATGGTGGTGGATTCGATCCAGCATCCAGGACGAGTAGATAGAAATACCACGGAGTCATCTCCACCGGGCGGTGTCGCTTGGGATCTCCTGCCCCTCCTGCGAGCAAGCGAGCAGAAAGTCATAAGAATTAGTAGCAGCAGCAGAAGGACTATGGAGCATTAACTGAGTGTTACTCTCCGGCTGTCCTCTATTCCCCATTCGCTCTCAGGCCGCTACTGGAGCATGGAAATAATGCTGCACGATGCGAGCACCGTATAGCAAACAGAAGAAACGGAAAGCATCGTGCGCTCATAGCTATTTTTCCTTCCTCCTAGTCCGCGGTTCGCGTTGATGCAGAGGATCTTAATGTTGCCGGCAGAGCAAGAGCGCACCACTTTTGGTATACCAGGCTTCCGTCGACTGGTCTAGAAACAGGGGTTTTCGCAGGCACCTGTCGAGGATCATCGCGGAAATCGGGAAGGACTCTCGATGGTGTCTGTCGAATCTGCAACATCAACAATAGAGTAGACTCTAGAGCAGAGTAGAGCACCCGTGCCAGAGATGGATTAAGCGAGGCGGAATGGCGCTCCATCAAACCGGTCGTTGCAGCATCACCAACACCGTCACCATCATTGTCCAATACTCCAGAATCGTACTCTAGTGTTCTCTCTCTCTTCGAATCACTGCCTCCGACTCAGCTGGTGGCGACGCTGGGACCGGCAGGGCTGGTAGTTCTGCAACGAACCGTCCGAACCAAGCAGGGCCAACAATGAGACGAACGAAGCGACCATCCAGCCAGTCAAACGGCGACAGGAACAGCTGTTGGGCAGGAATGCGTTCTCGGGCATCCACCGGCCAGAGCAAGATCAGTGCGCGTGCTGACTCTGCTACGGCATCACCGCCTGCATGCTCTGCTTCAAATAATCAAATAATAGTAGTTAATCGACTAGTAGTTCGAAGAAATGGTCGGTCATCCGATCGTCCTGCCTCGTCGCCTGGTTCAGCTTCAGCCTTCAGCAACTCAACAATCGTCCCCCGCTGAGTAGTGAGTACAGACCGGAACTCCCCCTCTGTCGTGATCATCCAGCGGACCGGCAACGGCGTCTGGGACCGGACAGCTCCCAAGGCACCGGGCGGTATCGAAAGCCTTCCTAGGATCCATCAAAGGCCATTGTCTGGCCATCTGGCTGCCGTTGCGCATCTCTATCGGCCCGGTTCTTGCATCTTGACTGATCTGGACATCGCGCTGGGTTCGATTGTTCACTCAATGATAGAGTCGGTACACCGCAAGACCATCGCAAGCTCGAATCCTGTCAGCACATGTGTTCCAATCATTGGATTTCCCTCTTTGGGAGCTCGCACCTCTGTTCAACGGAAGGCATTCTGCTGCATAGATCTTCTCCTATAATGTGCCTGAATGTGCAATGTTGGGTGTAATTCCATTTCTGATGCTGGAACGGGGTACCTAGGTATGCGTTCTCAACGTCTTTTTGGTGGGAACAGACGCTCGTGATTTCCTCGTGACACAATTCAATCCCACAACGAGACCATATCTCCCAAGCATTCGTCGCATCACTCAAAAAAGGTGATTTTATTTGTTGCAATGATGGACTTGGCTTTTCAGTGCTTTGTCTACCGGAATCATCACACTACAGTCAGGCTCGACATGGAAAAGATTTGTTGGCATTGCCAGACACTTGTCCCCGCCTACGGTCGACCTTAACCATGCCCGAAGGACGTTCCCATGGAACTCTGCATTTCTTGAGCAGATTTCCATCTCGAGGAGACATCTGTTCTCTCTCCGGCGACATTGCTGATATTGCGCGCAAAGTACGGAGTACAGCGTAGTCTTCCATTTGCAGTGGAGACTTCTTCCCCCGATATGGACTTCACTATGTAGATGGAGACGTCGTCGATCACTAGGCGATCCATCGCCTTCTGTCTTAGCTGGTGGCTGATGAGACCCATTCCTTTGGTGGACTAATTGAAGATTACGGCCAGCCGATTCCATGCGTGATCTAGAATGCTAACTGCGCTTCACAGGTGGTAACGGATGCAGCCTGCGCATGGTATAAGCTTCAACCATGCATCTTTTCGCGGGGATAGAGTTTGATTTCTCTATTTCGAAGGACATGCTCGGGCTGATCTTCTTGCTCGATAACGGTCCTCGAAGGGAAAGTTGGGCTTTTCTTCGTCTCATCCTTTTTCTTCAGTTCTAGCACGGTGTCTATCTCAGATCGCCACTTAGCCGGATTCCATCTCACCGACTTTCTCTCGACACCGCTCAATCAACCCCTAGGCTATATGATCTCCGTGATTAAGACACTTCCAACCGTTTATGGTGCTAGTCCCATTGAATAGACTAGGAACTAGGAACACTAATATAGCTCAATGGCCAAGTCCAGACTTCGGCTTCGGAACGAAAGGAATCACGAAGAGTCTTTCTGCTGTTGTCTCCAGAATCCAGATGGTGAGGCGAGTGACATCTATCGGTACCTGCAGCGACAAAGACGTCAGGAACGTCACTTAAGCTCTTGTAAACATTAAGTTTCCATCCGTGGTTCATATCCGCTCTGCATCCAGAAATCCTATCCACTCAAACTTAAAGCTCTTCCCCACATCCGTCATTTCTTTACCTAGAACAACCCAAACAATGACATATTCCGAACCTCCCAGTCATTTACTATCTCGATATGTATTGAGCACATGCGTTTCTTTTATTCGGACAGCAATGCATGAGCTTCGACCCTGTATGAGCTACTCTTTTTCTAAGCATACATCATAGTGTCTCACTTCCAGTGCTACTTTTGCTTCTAGATGGTCTTGGCCATGCCGATGTTATCATGTTCCAAGAAGAGTGTGGTTACACTACATCTGATGGATACTATAGGTATAGGCACGGGGAACAGTTCTCTGCGGCATCCCACATGGAGGATGTTTCATTAATTGCTACCAGACATCTACCATCCATCAGCTAGTCCTGTTATTTTAGAGATGTTTATTCCTTGTTGATGACGTCTCAGGTCTGGGGTAGAGTGATACTGATATCAGCCCTGAATTGCATATGCCCGGAGGTACAGGCCGTTCAGGGTGGTGCATGCATACAAAGTGATATGTGCGTAGGAGCAGCTCCGCGTGTAATGCCATCTAGCTATATTCCTGATATGGAAGAGTATAATAGGACGTGGGGGTGAATCAGATGGTGTCCTTTGTTATTTGCGCTCTCTTGACTGATGGCCTGCCCTGGGCAACGGGGTAAATCACCTTACTTGTGACTGGTCTCTCCCATTGGGACTCCGCCATATATGCCTCAGCTGACGATCTGGATGGAACCTCTTCCGGGGTGCTTGTACGGGCCAGAATGAACCTTGTGGGCATGTGAGGGTGGGTGCTTGCATGGGAGCTGTTTGAGAAATGTGGTCTGCAGACTACACTCTATCGTTGGCTACCTGGGGGATGGGTTAGTATTTGCATGTCTGAGCACTCCGCTGGGGCTATGCCATCCTCCTGACATATCCTTGGGATCTATCTGCACTGGCCCTTGCCTGTTGATGGGATGAGGTGGATGGAAAGAAAGCGGAGTATCCATTATATATTTGTTTATCGATAAGGAGCTTAACGAATACCGCCATGAGAACGACCAAAAGATCCAAAACACGATGTGATCATTGTGATGAAATAAAACCCAAGAGCTATAGGAAGGCTATAAGAATAAGGTAACATGTAAAGGAAGGATCAAAAAATAAAAATAAAAAAGAAGAGGGAGGGAGAATGCCGAGTGTAGGCGGTAGCCACATTTATTGGCGGGAGCGAAAAAAAGAAACTTCGAGTTGCTTTGCATCATCCGTGAATCGAACACGGGCCTCGTCGATGGCAACGACGAATTCTACCACTAGACCAATGATGCTTTCATGAGGCTAAATTTCTACTAACATATTCACATTCACATTATTTCATCGTGGCAAAACCGAACACCATCGAATTCGTGGGACAATATAGTCACCATGCAGGGGCATAAAATTACAAACAGCACACCGTTTTTTATTTTTATTTTTATTTTCTTCATCATGGATACATACGGCGTCAAAATTATTTTCTTCGAAACTCATATGGAGCGTTACAAGACTAGAAACAGTCCCTTCAAAAAAGAAAAGAGCAAACGAACGTGATCCTAGGAAGGATGCAATATCCAAAATTCATTTAAGTGTTGGAATCAGCATCAATCTTCCCACTCCTCATCTAGCTGATCGATCAATCTATTCTCCGCATCCACGTCCGCCCTCTGTCCGCGGCCCTCACCCCCGCCGCGTCCGCCGATCGCACCGATAATCCCTCCGCGCTGGCCTCCTGTCGCATTGACGTGAGAGTACCCATCGCCCGGAGAGCGCTTGAGATGGAAGAAGCTGGCTATGGACGAGATAAAAATAATAACTATGTCCTGTTTATTCCGAGCGAAGCAAGGAAGGCGAGCATAGGTTAGCCGACTGGAAGACCACTATGGAGATCACAACCATAAACGTAAAGTTTATCTTTGATAACGTAGTGGGAGAACAAAATAAACATGGAGCTAAAAATGAATTGGGAATATGCTTATTATTGAGAGAGTCGAAGCATCTCAATTGCTAATAACAGCGGCGAGTAGTTCAGAGAAAGACCGGCACCATGCCAGTTCAATGCTCCCTCACAAATACCCCACCACAGGGTATATAGAAAGAAAGAGGCATTAAAGCAATTCTTAGTGAAATGTATGCAAGGTTGTAGAAGAAGCCAAAAGGTCGAGCTTAGAATGTGCTGGAATCAATCAAGACGGGAAACAGGCAAGGAGGGGCTATTGAGGTTCTTGAACCGACCCTTCCTGCCGCGCCTAGGTCGGAATAGAGATATCACAAACAGTATCAACGATCGAATACTTACGCTGACAAAGCCAAACATGCCCGCCCAGAGGCTGTAGTTAGGACACTGTCTCCAGCCGCGTTGGTGCATCACTGTCCGCTGATAGGCGCAACCACCGATAAGGTAGGCTGCAATTGCAATCAAGACACTGTTTGGTGATATCGTCAGCTAGCCCAAATCTTTAGGATCGAAGAATCAGAAGGCAGACTCACATCACACCAAAAACACCGCCAGGACCCAGGCCGGTATTCGGCGCATGGGCTACACCACCGCATGCAGCAGGACTCCGGACTTCAAAGAAATACGTGCACTGATCCATTGTCCCCACGAATGATACCGCAGCTCTGGGTGCCATCGGATCCCGATCACACAGGAATGACATAATCGTCGACTTCCTCCGGACGTTTTCACTAGAGTTTCTGACATTGTCATGGACGGGTGCCTTGTCGCTATTGAGGATATTTTGTGAATCGAATGCTGAATCTGAAGGACAGGGAGAACCGTCTGTATAGTTTAACACGAGCTTTCTTCCTCGGAAGATAGGCTCTGAGGCTTGTTGTCTGTAGCCTGTTAGTATGTCTCCCAAACAGCTAGCCAGAGCACATCAGATCGATTGGAAAGGAAAGAGCTGGCTCGCTGATACTAAACACCATAGTGTCTTATTCTTGCGTACCCTATTGAGTATATCTTGCCATTTTGTTCATAATAAGCACTGACGTTCCGCCATCTCGACTTGTCGACGCCAACGACATCACTTATATCTTCGATAACGGGAGCGCAAATATTGACCGTAAAATTCGCAGGATAATCGTGACCCTTGGCAAGCCAACTTTCATCGCGATCGTCTTTGTGCAGCTTGCGGCCATCCTTCATCTGGGGCGGGGAAAGGGATATCGTATTGAGATCGAAGTACAACCCGCTGGTGGGAGATTGGACCGTGCATGGTTTCGACAATTTATCGTGTTTTGAGGTATCAGAGCCAGCTCTGACCAAAGAAGAGGAGGATGCTAGGAAGAGGAATTGAAAGAGAGCAACGAGTGAGCTAGATGGCAGCATCATGGCTGCGGTTTGCTGGCCGACGGCAGGATGCGTCGGGAAAAGCGCAGTGTAGATAGCAGAAAGAACGATTGAAGACAGGACCAAATAGTTAGATAGAAAGGAAATCTGACTGAGCAAGCGAACGGACAATTCCAGGCACAACGCGCAAGAGGAGACAGAAGCTGGATGTGATGGTCGTCGTCGCAATGTGGCGCCGTGTCAGCCTCAGGCAAATGCGGAGATAGGCTCTCCCGCCGTAGACTAACTAACTAAGCCCAGAACCAAAACGGATAACGTCTGAACGGTGGCCGCGGTCTCCGGCGCTCACTGCGATCTGTTTTTAATCAGTGTCTCGAGCTGTGCTGATCCTCCCTCGATACTTACTTGGCTGGCGGAAAATATCAGACCATCTGGGCGCTCTGCGTCCGAAACTCTATTTTTACTTCTGCCTAGGGCCAATTCGTTTATTTTTATTCCCCGGAATTGCCTGCGACAACGTATGAACCGTTCTTGATTTGCAACCGCCGCGCTCCCTTTACACTCGAAGGTGAAAGTAATTGCTGTCGAGCAGAGCTCACATAGTCAGCGCAGACCTGAAAAGGCAATTTGCGACAGAAGGAGGATGGCGCCCAAGAAAGAAGCCAAATCGGGGGTCCCCATACAGCCTGTTCCAGAGAAACGCGGATATGAGTTTGGAGGACCGTACGTACTGCAACCATTGTTGCTGGTGTTTGATTGCTGACATTGCACTCATAGGCTTGGTGCTGCGGGGATTGTTTTCGGTCTGCCCGTCCTGATATACGGCTTTACTTTCCTCTGCAATGACGTTTCGGGCTGTCCTGCTCCATCGCTCCTACACCCTTCCACATTGACCATTGAGAAGTTGAAAGCCGAGGTTGGATGGCCGGAGGAGGGCCTCAAGGCTTTCTACGACACCAATGCTACACTCTGGGTTCTGGCGTACTATGGTCTGAGTCTGTTTCTGCAAATCTTCCTGCCTGGGCAGGAAGTCGACGGCGTGACTTTGGCGTGCGGTGGCAAGCATAGGTATAAATTTAATGGTATTTTCCCCCTTCTCAGCCCACTATATCGGGTATAGACTGACAATATGCAGCTTTCCCCTCCGCTGTCATCATTCTTTCTGGTTGTGCAGTGGGAACTTACCTGTACGGCGCTGACTTTGCCGTTTGGACGTTCTTGTGGGACAACTACGTCCAAGTGATTACTGCGAATCTCATTGTCAGCACTGTTCTCTCAATTTATGTGTACGCGAGGAGCTTCTCAGTTCCCGCACCCGGTCAGCCAAACCCCGAATTCCGGGAATTGGCGCCTGGGGGTCACACAGGCAATGTTCTTTACGATTTCTTCATCGGCAGAGAGCTCAACCCTCGTGTGAAATTGCCGATTCCTTTCGTTTCCGACACTTCGCGGACAATCGACTTGGGGGTCTTCTTTGAGATGAGACCAGGTCTCTTGGGCTGGCTCATCCTCAACCTCTCCAACGTGGCCCACCAGTACAGGACCTACGGCTATGTCTCTGATTCTATCATCCTCGTTACTATTTTCCAGGGCTTCTACGTCCTGGACGCTCTTTATATGGAGCCAGCGATCTTGACGACCATGGACGTCATTATGGATGGTTTCGGGTATATGCTTGCTTTCGGTGATGTCGTCTGGGTCCCATTCATCTACTCTCTCCAGACAAGATATCTCTCAGTGTTCCCCTACGAGCTTGGGATTTATGGAATCGCCATTGTCCTGGGTTGTACTGGTGTCGGATATTTCATCTTCCGCGGAGCCAACAGCCAGAAGAACCGCTTCCGTCAGAACCCCAATGATCCTAGAGTGAAGCATCTGACATACATGGAGACCGCGACTGGTTCCAAGCTGATCACATCAGGCTGGTGGGGCTGTGCCCGTCACATCAACTACTTCGGAGACTGGATCATGTCTTGGGGCCAGTGCCTCCCCACGGGAATTGCGGGCTATGTCATTATCCAGTCAATCGACCCCAGTACCGGTGAACTGCAGAAGCAGGCCGTGCAGACCCCTGAGGTTCGCGGCTGGGGTATGATCTTCACTTATTTCTACCTCGTTTACTTTGGCACCCTCCTCATCCACCGTGAGATGCGTGACGAGGAGAAGTGCAAGAAGAAGTACGGCGCCGATTGGGACAAGTACACGTCCTTGGTGCGCAGCCGCATTATTCCGGGAATCTACTGAGATTCCTTATTTAATCTGCCTTCAGAGTACGACATCAGCATTTTTGTACGAACAAAAAGCATGGGGCCATTATGGTTGTGATTTCTGATTGCTATGTTCATGGGTCCAAGGGACTCTTGCGGGAGAGACTTGCCATCAGGTGTAAAAACTATGTAATGTCGACGGGATGAGTGGTTGCTCACCCGGATTCTATCATGTAAAATACAGCTAATAATATATACTTCAATTCGATTCGAATCACATGAATATTTCTGGGAGTCTATTAATAGGATCAAGTTGAAGAATCTACTGGGCCAGGCGGCTTTTTCTTCGGTTTTCCCATATCAGCTAAATTCTCCAGTGACCATTGTTCGTCACCTCTGTTTGGAATCCAACCTTTCAGCACAAGCTTCGCCTCCTGTAGTGCTGTTTCTCGTAACTTGACCCACTCTGGACATGAATTAGGATCTCTTTTGAAAGCTTCATAAGATTCAGCTTCCAGGATCCTCTGCTCAGCAATGTCGTTAAGAAGAGAGCCAATAAATTGCTCTTTGTCCTTGTCAAAGGCACTCGATGCAGACCTCGCATCACCGTCTAATGGGGCTGGTCGTACAATATCCCGAAGAAGCAACCACATCTTGGCCCGCGAAAGACCAGACGCTCCTCGCACCGTTGGCATCGATGCCTTGTTCCCTTGCTTCACCCCATTGATGATAGTCTCTTGTAGACCTGTCGTGTTTGTTGCTGTTGATGAAGATGACGTTTTACTGCGCTTGCGAGCAGGCTCTGCTCCAGTTTCCGCCCCAGGGGACGCAGCGGCAGTCCACACAGTTGAAGTATTGCTGACTTTACTTTTCTTGCGACCCTTGCTAGAGACGTTTGTGCTTTCCAGAGCCACTTCTGAAGCCGGGACTTCTTTGGGCTTAGCAAAGGGCCAGAGGGATTCAACCTCTGCTGTTGGAACGGAAAGGATGTTGAATGGTCGAAATCGGTATCCGTGATCGTTTCCATCCGTGCCCATGCCCCATTCTCGTCCCTTCAGCCCTCGCATTCTCCCAGTCTCTCCATCGCCGAAGGCCCGAGCGCATGCGACATCGCTGATTTCCTCTTCTGGTAATACCAGAGCGGTGATGTATGAAGCTTCTGTTGGAGCAACAAGTAGACTGGTAGGGTATGATAGCAATGAGGATACCTGCCGCAGGGCCAATTTATCTGAGCATGATTTGCTCAAGGTGGACTCGGCATCGGCGCGAGAGGGCTTTCGACGTACTACGCCGAGGTTAGAAAAATAACCACGGCCGTCGAGTAAGGTTGGAGCGGTAGTTGTCGATAATTCATCGCCCTTGGGGTCTGTCTTGGGCGGCAATTCCCACGGAGTAGGATCCTCTTGGGCCGCCATGCAGAGTTCCATGCTCGCGTCGCCGCAAGGAGCGCAGGTGCAGTACATGTACAACTTGACGTCAGGTTGGATTTCGAATGGTGGCCATGATTGTGAACCAGACGCCTGGTTGGAAGGATGGCAGACCCTTCTTCGAAGGTATGGAGAGCCGCTAGAAGAGTCGTCGCTAGCCGATGCTTGAAGAAGCTCCCGCTCGGAATTGAGAACCGACTGACATTCTCTGAGAAGCCAGTAATTGAATGCTCGAATCGCTAGGATCTCTGCGTGGCAGTCATGAAGAACAAGGCCTCGACATCGAGGAATCTGAGAAGCTGATAGACATTTTGCTCCAGTTCTACGTTTCCTGTTAGTACCATATCTACATACAATCAGGAAGCGGAAACGATTTTTCTAGACTTACGCAAGGCTAACGCATTTTAACGTGTCTGAAGATGGATTCTTTCCTTTAGAAAAGCAGCATTTATTAGCACTTTGTAGATAAGCATGCCAGAAACGATACATATAAGAGCGAAGGATGTAAATGATATAAAATGGAATACATAGACGAACATAGAGCAAAGCGAAACATACTCTTACTGATAACTATAGCGCTCATCGGAACCCATTCTCTGGATCCATCTGGGTGAATCGTGGGCTTGCTCCTGGCTGGCAAGGCATCGAAATGTGCATGTACCAGAGAAGCTATGCGGGAGGGTAAAGACGGACTAGATGTTTCCATATGAAGAAAGAGACTGTAGTATATATTCCTTCGGCTTATTTCTCTGGATGAAATTTGATCAGGATTCCTGGACAATATTTAATACAGGTAAAAAATAGAGACTTGACCAAATTCAAGTCAGATTGGCCTAGATACTAAGTTACTTCCCTTTTCAGTATCGCAAAATCCGGCCCTTATAACAGCGCACGGACCATGTAGAGAACGCAGTCCGTCTCTAGTCACGTGGTACCGCTTATCTGGATCTCAGGACTCCCGTGGCAGAACATCACCACGAACCTATCCATCCTTCCACAGGCAAAAAGGAGAAGCAGAGGAAAAGACAATGGCCGATAAGCTGCGCACCCTTCAAAACCTGGAGGCGCTCCAGGCCCGCTACGTCGGAACAGGTCACGCCGACACCACCAAGTACGAATGGACGTCCAACATCCTTCGCGACAGCTACGCCTCGTATATCGGACACCCGCCGATGCTGTCGTATATGGCGATTGGAATGGGAGAGCCCAAGGAAAAAGTTCGGGCGATGATGATTGAGAAAATGGTTCGAGGGGCGGGAAATCCACCGGAGGTGA
Source organism: Paecilomyces sp. PK2413 (assembly GCA_023624055.1). Lineage (NCBI taxonomy): Eukaryota > Fungi > Ascomycota > Eurotiomycetes > Eurotiales > Thermoascaceae > Paecilomyces > Paecilomyces sp. PK2413. The sequence continues at coordinate 1,064,167 of JAMADQ010000002.1, forward strand.
GTTAACTTGTCTCTAATAGTGTAGACACTTTTTTCTGAGAGGAATTTTTTTTGGCTAACGCTGCTTTTCCTTGTCCGTATAGCAACAAGAATAATGAATACGTGATGTGATGACTATGTTATCAATATATTTTCCCGATTTCGTCGGGAAATCATTGGTTTCGCTTCTGGAACCAGCCACAGCACTATGCTCGTCGCAAGGCTTCGGCCCGCCAGACAGTTATCCTGGCATAGTGGCTGATGTGTGCATGTCCGATCTCTTGGAACGCCAACAGAGAAGGAATAGATTTTGAGACGTTGAAGATACATGGGTATTCGATACAGAAGGGACCTGTGCAGCTTGGCTTTACGCAAAGGAGAATGGAGTACGAGAGGACGAGCGGTATGCTGCGAATGCCATCATTCTCAGTATATGACTTGATACTGCTCAGAGTGCCCTCTATGCCAAATGAAGTCTATCTGTGAGATCCTACGGTCCTAGATATTCTGCCAAGTCACGCCTGGGGATGCGCATGGCGGATAGATGGAATGGCATTGTTTGGAGATAGCCAGGTTGGTATTGCACGGTCTATGAGCCGAGAGAGACAACATGTCTAGATAAAGAGAAACATCAAATGACTAGCCTTACCCGGCAAAGTATCCTTTAAACCCAGAAACGCAAGATCCTGCTCAAACACATGCCTTTTTGATCCCTGATAATCTGTACATGGGAATGCAAGTCTTGTCCGATATCTCCAAATGAGATATAAATAAACACAAGAGGGAAATGCTGTAGGCATGTATCATACCCGTTTATCCTGCGCGATGAATAGATAGGGATTTATAGTTTGAAATGATGAAAATGACAATAGATGCGCCAAATACCAATACTGTGAACAGTGCATGATGAACCAGTAGTATACCCCTGGTCAAATATAAAGAAATCCCGTAGTGCACGTCAATAGATAAGAATCTGATCATAAGTCGTGAGAGATCGGAGCCATGAAATGGCTGGCATAGTAGACTCCAGTGTATTATTCAGTTCCGTAGCCCGACTTGTGAGAAATCGCTTTGTCCTGCTCGGCCGCGAGCCTTGTATTCTCCATTTGCAGTTTCCCAATAAGTTCAATCCACTTCTGTCTTTCGCCTCGGAGCTCGCTCATCTCCTTCTTCAGCTTTCGAACCTCACGGCGTAGGTCTTCGACCTCTGAGTGGCCTTGGGCCTTCCGCTTCTGGGCCTCGATTTTCTCTATGACTTTGACCTCCTCCGATTCCACTTTGCGCAGCTGTTTGAGGATTTTGGCTTCGTCACGCGCTAGCACAGAAGCTCTCTTATGGGCCTGTAGCGTTTCCGAGCTGGGTTTGCTTCCGGTGGATGCTATATTGGCTTCATCGGCATTGACCCGACTGCTGATGCTGGAGTCCCCATTTGCGTTGCTCTCAGTGTCCTTTCCTTTGGAAGGCAGACCTAGGGTGTCGACTTCGGAGCGTATCTCTGCTAGTCTGCCTTCAAGTTCCTGCTTGCGGGAGTCTAGCTTGGCAAGTTTCTTCTCTCGAGAACTAAGTTTCTTCTTCGTGCTGACCATGGATAGGGTCTCGCTGTGTTTGTCCCCACCGGAGGGTGTAGCAGGGCCAGCATTTGCGGATGATTGTTCAGAAGCAGGGTTTCCGGCCGCCAGGTCTGGATCAACCGTAGAGCTTTTACGGTGAGACTCGGCACTAGCAAAGGTATCATCACTGGCCAGCGAAGAATCATCTCTATCTTCTTCAGGCGTCGTATCATCCTCGACGGTACTCTGGGATGGACGAGGAGAATGGCCCGGGATATAGTTGAGGACTGCTCGGGGCGCGTACATTTCTAGCCCTGAGTTGATCATACCACCAACACTTGCTATGAGGCCGCTTTGTTGATTCATGTCCCCTTCTCCGACAACGCCTTCGTAGGAATCAGCGTTTGTGTTGCCCATCGACCCCTTGTTCTGAGCATCAATACCGGTAGCGGCTGATGGCTGAGCACTGCTTGTGAAGCCTTTTCGATTTTCTTGAACTGGACCTTGGCCTGGTTCGCGAGAAATATGGTCATCCTTGCAGAGCCAGTTGACGAACTTGGCTGCATCTGCGACGATGCTCTTTGGGGTGCTCTTTTCGACCATCCATCGGGGCACATTCCCGCCAGGATCGCTCCTGGTAACCATGATCCATTCGACTGTATTGGAATATTCCTCTTCATCTTCCTCGTCAGAACCGCTCTTCGTACTGGTCCCCGTAGAGGCAGATTTCTGTGTCTCTTTCACGGCGGATTCGGTCTTCCCTCGTTTGCGACCAGTTTCTTGTATCACGTCGTCAGGAACATCACGGCTCGTAACGTCGAGTTCACTCTTGTTCTGGGAGCGGAGTGGCAGGTTCTTCGTCCGATGCGCAGAAGGACTCGACGGAAGCTCACTCGTTTCTGAACGGACTTCTCTGATCAGTTCGACGGATTCGTATTGACCTCTGACGTAGCCATCTCGCGGAGGAGAACCAGGATGATCGCAAGGCTTCGATATGACCATAAAACTGCGCGGCGGATGTTCACATCCGGCAGCCTCCAGTCCCTTGTCCGATGTAATCATCAAAGTAACAAAGTCACGGGCTGTCGTTGGACCAGGAAACTGAGCAGATAAGCAATACACCTCAATGTGACCCAGTGTAGCCCCGTTGTCTGCATCCCTCACTTCCATGTACTCTGTCCTTTTGTCGCCACCAATACCCCGTACGCTGAAACAAGGTGCCTGTCCCTGCTCCCGCTCCTCCTGGCGCATTCGCAGTGTCTCTCCAATCTCTGCCTGCATCTTCGCCTTCCACCTGGAGAAGGGCAGACCTTCATGGACGCTGCGACGAGCAAACCAGGCGCCCTTCCCATCTTTGCCATTCAGCTTGTATACCCCGATATCCAACGGGTTATCCTTTGGGTTATTCACCCTGATGGGCTTCCCCCACTCCTTCTGCAACGATAGGAACTGCGGATCAGCCGTCCCGCTGCGGGCAGCGGAGTTCGAGATCCTAGACGAAGAGGAGCCCAGCGACGAGCTGGAACTACCATTGCTGTTATTCGAAGGCGCGGGCGGCGGCTCAGGAACGGACTCGATGATCAGTCGCGAACTCTTGAAGAGCTCTTGCATGTATTGTCGAAGGGGACTGTCCGAGTCTGGGACATCTTCCCAAGACGTGGGCGCCAGGGCTAGGAGCGCTTGATGAAGGGCCGCCATCCGTGAGGACTTGTCCTCTCCCTCTCCTTCTGCTTCTTTTCCTTTTACCGAGGAATTATGGTTTCTCTCCCCCTTCTCCTTGCTTCACGGTGATGGCAAGATGTTGTCGATGAGCACCTGTAAGGTGGGAAACAAGACTTGGCCGTCTTAACAATCACGAGCTGCCCGGAGTTGTCCGGGTTGGTAATGCAACCGAAGGATAGCCCGAGAAGAGAAGCGAAGCAGACAAATCAGTCAAGACGGGACAATGTCTAACCGATTACTGGATATGGAGCCCGCTCAAGGAAGGATGTACAGAGTGACTTATGCACAAATAGTGAGTTTGGTGGTGCCTTATGTACTGTGACGCATTGGAACAAAGTAAAATAGTAAGTGAAGAGTAAGAATGCACCTGAAAAATAACCGACAGGAACGATCCGGAATGTCCTAAAATGAACTGGGAGCAGAGTGCTATATAATTGATATATGATCTAGGATCTACAAATTCATCCAGGAAAACCAGTCCAGTCTAGCAGATGACGCTGGAGCTGACTGTGCATCTCGAACTATCTTGTTTCTCTTGGCGCCGCCTCGACGTCATCCATCCTCTCCGCTGCCGGATGGAGAATTCGCCGATCGCCGAGTCATCCAGCCGAAAGTACCGAACGGAGATAGCATTCTGACGAAATAAAGGAACAGAGTATTCGAAATATTCGAAATATTCGAAATATCCGGATTATAGTGAACTAGAATTAACTCGAGAATACAGTTGTGTTCCTACTCTCAATTTGGTTTCTCATTTTTCAAATTAGAGATATCAGACTACATACAGCAGCTGAGAGAAACAAGAAAGAAATAAAAGGGACGTAGAGCAAAAAGCATAGACGACTACTTAGAAGCCCAGCTTCACACCCATCGCATAACCGAAAGGAAAAACCAGCATCCGATTCCCGTTCTTGCAGACCTGCCACGCAGTGGATAGGACGCAGAACGAGCTTCCCCAGGGGTAAAACAGAAGCCAGCCTGAGGGATAGGGGATGAACCTAAGGTCGCATGCCAAGCAGACGAGGAGAGGCAGGGCTGGTCAGTTATCGACTTGTCTCGTTCCGAAGGAGAAATGTGGAGAGAGATCACAGATCTATATATTCTCCACTTCCCTTCTCGACTCGATATTTATCTGCCACAGACAGAGATCAAGCTGAGCGAAACGTGCAACAAACTGCCCAGCCCTGCATCCTCACAAGGCCGCGATAGATGGCACCGTAGCAACTACATACCGGATGTAGTACTGTGGTGCCTCTGTTGTCGCATGTCGACTTTTCACCGATCAATAATTGATCGCCAGTCCAGTACGCAGTACTGGAAGTGAGAGCCGTTCTGAAAGGGCGAAAGGACGGTACCACTACAGCTACCGGTTGTTCTGGCCAACCGGTTGCCAGAGAAGTTCCCACTCCTTGTCAGCCCTCGCAAAAAGCGACAGCAGAATGGAGAAGAATAAACGTCACAGGACTCTGCACCCATATCATATCCAAGCCGCGAGGCTCACCAAGTCTTGATGACATAAAATGTGAGTGTTATAGGAAAACATCCGCCAAGGGAGTTCTGTTCAAATCAAATCAGATAGCCGACCCGCCGGTTCTTGATGCAAAACAAACACAAAAAGCAACGCTTGCTAAACAAACAGAAAATCACGAAACAAATCAAATAGCCAAACATCAAAGTAGTCTGAGGATTATGTTATGTAGATGGATGAGAGCAAAGACGAGATGGAGTATCACGGTTTCGCTGAATCGATCAATGATAACGCCGTCAATAATGCCGTGGATGCCGATGCCTGCATGCAAGTCGTCTGTGTCGTAGTGGAGAGCAATCTGTTCTACAAGGCCAGGTAGTGTCGTTAGGGTGCTGACTCTCATCTGCAAGGAGAGCGCGATCTCTTGGTGTGATCGAGACTGTCAATCACATGGTGGTTCCATAGGGTAGAGCGAAGTCTTGATAGCGCTCCGTCCAACCGAAGCCAGCCATGCCTGCTGCAGTACTGCACGGTTGCACGAGCATGCTCGGCAGAGGAAGAGCAGCAAGAGCAGCAGTCGTAGGCGCACAATAATACTCCGACGTAGAGTAAGGGGAAGTCGTGTATGGTTGACTGTAGGAGGGGGCAGGCGATGGTAACTGCATGTCGCTCATTGACAGACCGGACCACATGTTGGGGTTTGATTCACCACTGGACGCCGGGCTGGGACTCGATGGAATCACTTTCCAGGATTCAACGGGGGCAGGCTGTTCCATCGGGCTATGCCACCATGTATCGGGAAGGGTCGAGCTGGGCAGGAGAGGAACGGGTCGAAGAACATCAACCACCCTTGGAGGGGGAGGTAATAACGGGACAAAGAGGCTCATAATGGCTGCCTTTGCCTCCTCACTTCGACCACAAAGTAGCTCACCAGCGCCATCCTCCTCCAGTCCCTCGAGCGCCTGGACATTAGTGCGGTAGACGAACTTGTTGGCAGCCTGGACGAATTCTTCTTGGAGCTTTTTCAGTTGAGCATCCTTCTCAGACCAGTTCCAGGTGCTGGCCGCGGTGTCGACCGAGTAAACGTCCTTGTGGAACTCGACCAAGGTCTCGATAGTCTCCGGGGTCAACTTGAAGGCCACTTCGCTCTGCGAGACCATGTCAACGTGCACGACGTATGCTTCTATGTGAACCATCTGGTAATTGAACAGGGCCTCCACGAGAGGGTTGTCGTCCTTGCGCAGCTCAGCATCGGGGGCCTTGGGGAACATGACGGAACATAGGGTCCAGATCGCATTCGGTGACGATAGGGTCTCCGTCAAACATCTGGTATGCTGGTTGACATTGTTGAGAGGTCGCTTCACTCGATTCACTCTTTTCAGCGTGGCCGTGAGCCATGGCTCCACCTTGTTCAACACCACATTTGGAGACGACCGCGGCGCAAAAGCAGCAGCCGACGCAGGTAGCAAGACTGTTGGCATTATGACCGCGCGCAGAGAACGTTGTTCAGTGCGCACGCCTCAGGGTATGGTATCTGATCGTTCGTAATGAGTATATAGTGAAAAAGGTCGTGAAGAAAAATAATTCATAAAGGCGACATTCGCCCACACGGTCTGACGTCCAAAGTCCTTGTTTAGTCCAGGGTATCGCTTCTTGTATATACTTGAGAGATATGGTCCAGCGCCGGTCTGTAGACGGAAGCGGTATAGAACGGTAGAGCCAGTGGGAGCGTATTCCGTCTTACTAGGCGAAAAGGGACATGGAGAGACTATTATAACGGAACGAGGATATGGGCGAGATAGGCTTTAGTGTGGGCGAACGCGCGGAAAATAGAAAGAAAATAAAGGAGAGGAAGCGAAAGAGGAGGGTAGGATGGTGGGCGAGAGTGACCAGAAGAGGCAACAGGGAGGTTGGCGGGGAAAGGCTGGTTAGTTATATCAACGGCACCTTCGGGGATGCCGTAGAGTGCTCTGAGCAGCCCATCGGGGCGAGCGCGTTGCCCATATGGAGAAGCGGGCCTCTAACTCACTTTTTTTTCTTCTTCCTTTCCATAGTGCCCTTGTTTCTCTCCATCCGGTCGGCTACGGATTGGCTGCAGATGGTCGCATGCAAGAGAGGGTGGTGGATGGCGACGCCGATGACTGTGCTGCGTACGCCGGCATACGGCGTACCGACCATACGGTACCAATACTATCAGTACAGATCGTCGTTAGTTACAACTTACTACAGCACTACTAAGAAAAATCCCGCCGCCCTGCTCAGTCAGAATAGAAATAATTCGAAAAGATAAAAAAAAAGACTTTCTCTCTATTTTCCGTTGGCGCCCCAGTTGACAAGCCCAGGGGTCTCCTGAAGAATTCTATCTACACTCTAGACCTTGTCCCGAGCGCAAGATGCATCCCCAAGAAACTCTATCATGATGGGCGCGTATACACGCATGGCGACTCGTAGAAACACTGAGGTTGAAACAGGACGATGGGTCATCCCACGATCTGCTGGCCTGTAAAACTCGTCAGGTATAGCGCTTTGGGGCACTTTGGCTACGACCCGCTATCGGGCGGCGATACTGGACGGGCCAGCTTGATCGGTAATAATACATACTCTAGTTACCTAGTATGGCCCCAAATAGGCAATGCTATTACCATCGAACGAGGTCTCAGTGCGCTCTGTATTATTATTATTATTATTATTATTATTATTATTATTATTATTATTATTATTATTATTATTATTATTATTATTATTGTTATTATTATTTAATTAATTAATCGTCAGTAAGCGTGAAGGTATTAGCATCGCAAGGCGATCCATACTACAGCAGCGCGTCCGAAGCGTAATGATACCGTCCCAAGGTCTCATCAAGCCCTTGTTCGCTCTCTTCGACTAGAGCCTGGCGTTGCAACCAAAAAAGAAATACTCTAGGAACCTAATAAATTACCTCCCCGTACAAGAGACATCCAGATCCCCAGCGCTGCAGAAAACAGGGCCTAGCGAGCTAAGCCCCAAGATCCACCCGTTACGGGGCACCCATACACATCCAAGGTTGTTTCTGTACCATGCTTCAACCGAATACTTTCTACCATACACTACTATACCATGCACACTTGCTCTGCATCTTTCAGCACAAACCGGTTGTGGACCGAGATGCCTACCTTCTTTTTTTGCTCCATACTTCTACGAGCCACTTGTGGTTGTGCACAGCCCTCGCTTCGTCTTCGTGCATGATTTCTATCGCCAGCGCCACACGTATATGTAGGTTTCGGGCGTCTCGAGGCCATGGTGACACCATCTTGTAAAGTAGCAATACGGACTAACTAGTTAACTAACTATCTTCAAGATTCTGACATAAGAAAGTGGATAAGCAGAAAATGCTTAGAGATACTGCCTATGCATCCAGTTCGACGCGCCGTGGTGGAGGTTGTGCGGGTTACTACTATGCTGCCGATGGTGGCTCGATTCGGAAAATGAATGAAAATAGGATCGTCTCCGGATAGCAGTACATAGTACTTCTACTCTTGTTTACTGTTGAGAACAAAGGGACCTAGACCTCACTATGGATAACTGTCCCCAACGCGTCCTTCCAGTTAGAGGTAAAAGAAGACCCAGGTCTGATTGGGTGCTTTGCGCGATTGCCTGTCCGGGAAAAGTCGCTGTGGTAGGACATCATTTCTGACCAGAAAAGGTCCAGATAGGGTCGACAAGATACGATCCATGGGTCCTGTTCCGCTTTGCCGCTCACCCGTACCGGAAGACATTATTGTGAAAGAAGCACTACGGTGTTCCCCGAACCTTGCTGCTCAACCATATAGTTACTCCGTACACAGCAAGCCCACGAACAAAGCTAAGACCACAACGAACCGCACTGACCATGGTGACCTTCAAATCGTGGACAGAGGGCTTTGACCATGTCTCATGAGACAGAGGCACTGCGCAAGCGGATGGCGTCTCACTGTATTCTGATCGGCTATGGCGTTGACTCGATGCCCTGCATGATCTTCAAGTTTAACAACCATGGAGGTTCGTGAATGCTGCGAGGTTACCACAGAATGCTGGAGGGCAGCATAGCTTATGCTAGGTTCGAAACGACTCCGGCAACAACTCTAGACTAAGATGTCCAGTGGAGACGACGAGTTGCGCGGCGATGGATAATAGTATGACTATACCAGAGTTACCGCTGGAGCAAGCCAGAACCATTTGTCTGTTGAACTTTGCTCGCCTCGACAATAAACCCACGGTTGGCATCGTGCGCGACCTGTCGAGTCTGCGTCGAGGGCCTCAGCTGACGAGGGTCGAGCATCGTGGGGCAGCTTGTGGTCTTGGAGCCCTTCTGAAATCGGATTCGTGGAAGAGAAAACAGTCCGGCATTTGTGCTTCAGCATATATCCCTGCTACGATCACCGATTGGGCTGCGTCTCGGAGACGGTCATCTCCAGAGTTTCTGGAACAAGACGCCACCATTTCCGGCGCTTGTAATAATACACTCACTGCAGAGACTGGAGAGACTGGAAAGCACAGAAATACTTACACACACAGACATGAAGTGGAAAGCCCTGAACTAGTTATACATAGACGGACGTTCCTGTCATTACACAGGTTCCAAAGAGCTCGTCAGCTGTGCGGAGTACCATAACTAATTAAGATGCAATAGTTACTAGGTACCGTCTTGTCGGGCTCTTTCAGCAGTCCACACAAGTGATCGACCTTGATCGATACAATTATCTCTTCCTCATGACAACATAGCCTGTGAATTTTAGACAGTATCATTTCTTCCATCGTCAGGTTAAGCTGATCTTGGGCACCAGGTCTCTGTGGGCGTCTCGGGTAGCAGGAATGAGGTCACATGGATCTAGATGAAGACGGGACCGTCGCAGCAAGCGCCGGGTACGGAGGGCATTTCTATCCTATCCATGATGATTATTTCTCCCACGGGCGCAGTATCATCATTTTTGTTTCTTTCCCGCGGCTGGAAGAAAATGTTGCTGCCGGCTACGGTCGGTATGCCCGTGTATGATCGACACGAAAAGGGTTCGTGGAAAGCCTATGGAACGTTGCATCGTCAGCTTCCGAAGCGATCATGCTTGAATTCCGGGGGTCGCTGTCTTGTTTCTCAGCATCGTAGGAAGACCCTGTGATACCCCCTATTCCCTTGAGGCCCCTGGATGAATGAAGTATACATACTGCAGTGTACGGAGTACGCATAGCACTGATAAGGTAGGTAATATTTCGCTGTATTGTTACGTGTATGCAGTAATTTACATTGTATAGCAGCATGCACAATGCCCAAACGGGACAAACAACGTCGATTATGCGGTGCTGCGCCACGAATGTGCGCCACATCGCCACACTGTCCCCCCTCCAACACGATAGCATTTATGTTAATGCCTAATATGGTAGACACATGTTCTAATAATACTAATGCTGCTAATGGAAAACCTTTCTTGTTGGCATCCGAGCACAGTGGCGGTGCCGCACAAAAGAGATCTCGACGCTATGCAGCATGATGTCGATTCAGCTGGACATGTCTGCCGATCTCGAAGTGCGGAAGAATCATACGGGACTGTACAAGGACGAGTCTGTCGATCGGATATGCAGACATGTTCAAAACCGGTATTGTTGTCTTTGACCGCTTCCCTGTCCATGGTACGCTCGATCCTGGCGAGCGACTCGTGCCGCATTTCCATCTCGCACCATCCGCCCTGAGACGCGACAAATGAGTCAGAGCGCGGTTGCGATAAGTCGCTTGCGGATCTTGAACACCATCCAACGCTTCCACAGGCGCAGAAAAAGAAACATTGGCGTCTGTAGCGCAACCAGGCGGGATATCTCTGAGTCATACTGTGATACTCGGTTAACCTTAAGACCCCGCTTCACCATCGAAGCCGCTTTAATCGACACATCTAGACAACACTGGATCATGGATGGATGGAATCGACAGAAGGAGTGTTGTGTGCATGCTCCGCGTGTCTGTTTCAGATGAAACATCTTCTAGGTTTCCTACTGGTGTGAAACATCTTCCACTGACAGGTGCATAGAGTATAATCGATATCATATGTGGCTAGTAGGAAAGAAAATCGAAGAAAAGTACATACTACGCACGGCGAGATGCCTATGAGGAGCACGTTCCCCGTGATCAACTGTCATCCCCGCAGCAATCCATGTTGCCCCCAACTGAGTACATATTTAATTACGCCGTTGTCGGATCCTGTTGGGGACCACCCGATTCTGACCCATTGTTTCTTGATAGCAACTTCTGGCTTATGGTTCGTCCTCCGCGCGGAGGAACCAGCGGTTGCTCCCGAGGCCGTTGAGAGCAACAATAACCAATCCTTGATCAGAAGAGCCTTTTCGCTATCTCAGGGTGAGATGTCAAAGAATAGGCTCGTGTTCTAGATGTCCACCCAGTCAGGGTCCAGATCGAGTCTTTATTTGTTTTATTCGTTCTTGTCTCACCAATGACAATGAGAGAATCGTCCTCACTCTTGCATAGTCTCGCCCGATTTACCCTGGTCCAAGTAAGATCCACCTGCCTGGTATGTTGTCCCGGGCCAACGACATCTTCTAGAACTCATCCTATATCATACACGCGTCGCAGATATCCGTATAGTTAGTTAGCTGGTACTTTTACCTGGTTCATGTTCAGTAGCCCCCTGAACACATAGAGTTTCTTCGCCCGTGCATGAGGTACTTCTGTACTCCGTAGTATATGTTGATCTTTCTCGTAGCCGCCATACATCATATGATTTCGAAGGGACTCATATTCCAATAGTGCCACTATCAGAAAGATACATTGTAACCTCCGAAATTGGAAAAACGTCTCTATCGCCACTAGGATACAAGCGGTATCAAAACCTGATACTCAATATACTGTCTAGTTCCCTAGTCTCTAAGACACTGCTGATCGGTTTCAGGACATGTCGTTCTTTCTTCCTGTCCCATGCATGCATCAAGTGTGATTGTGTCACTCACTAATTTGGGTTGCAGTAGTTATCTGTAACAATGGAATTGTTATGTAGGTTGCTTAGATTTGCTTATGTTAGCGAGTACTTTGCATATGAGGCTCAGGTGATGTTATGATGATAGTAGAGCATTGATCTTGGGTAATGTATACAAATTCTGACGCAAAAGTGTGCCTGGTATCTAGATTACGAGAGACATTACTTATTCTTTTGTCAAAATGAAAGAGAGCTAACATTTTGGATATTCATAAGTTTTTAGTATAGACCGTGACCAAATTATTGGCTTCGAGCCGGAGGTTTAACACCGATATGAGTGAGCATTTCATTATCAACAAAACCATATCATTTTGCAAACCAATCAGATAAACCATATAATAGATGACTACATATCTGATCGCAAGACTTCATACACATGGAAGTGGAATTTGTCGCCGTATGCCCTTGGGAAGCAAGGACGGGCCGTTATCTCCCAAAACGGAAGATTTAGCTCTATGATATATTGACCAGAGCAGCCAGATTGCTCAATTATCGTAGTGCGACCTCCATTATTGCATAGTTGGTATTAACAGCTTACAGCTACTGGAAAGACGGCACCTTCTATATACCGCTTTCGAAACCTGGGCCGCTTGATGGGTTGGGAGGCATTCCCTAACCCCTATCTGTGTAGGAAACCTGTTGGTATTAACCTCTTTAGCGTTAGAATGACATGTTGAGAATGGGGAAGCTTTTGCATTTGGTCCTTCATCGTGTTGGTACAATAATTTTCAGTTTGTGGATGCCTGTTATCTTATTTTTGCCTGTTTTTGGCAAATTATGACAATGAATGCGGGAGAGGGGGTCAAGTACTGCTGCTCACTCTTGATACAAAATAAATTCAGATTATGATTTGTTATAAATAAGTTTATTTCTTAGATACAGTGATTAATGCTCAATAGCTCCCGTATCCTTGCTCGATGCCCCCCTCTCATGATGATTATGGAAAGACGATGACATTGCCACAATAAGCTGAGTGAATTCGTCTTACAGCAAGTATCCCATTTGGAAAAAGCCTACTTAGGAAGTGAATGTCGATATCTGACAATCCTCCTGGTCTCTGTCGGATAATGAACTTGATATCTTCTATCTTCTATGAAAGTCACCACGTTCAGAGAATGAAGCGAACGTCTTAAATATTAGAAGAGCATGCATACCTTGTACAATACACAACCGTAGAGGGGGTTTTAATGCAGATTTCCGAGTTACTAATCCGAAGCGCGGAGGCATGGCCATTTGATTCGGAACACCCAGGCAATATGTCTAGGCTGCTTGTTGGTCTCTATTTCTAGAGGCTGAACACATATTTATTCCCTGATTACACAAAGAATCTACGTCCTTCGGACCAAGTAGTTACCGTTTACAGTAGAAATTGATGATAGCGGAAAACGCCTGGACGTATGTTAGGGTTGCCCCAATGAACAACATCGGTCAATGAATTTAAGAGCAGTCGATTAACTATGTCACAGTAACTATTTCATCACTTTAATAATCCAAACTGATGAGATTACACTACATTCGTTCTGGTCTCCCGCAACGGGAAACTGGCTTATGGAACCAACCTGCGATATCTAGAGCGCTTGTCGTTCTAGGCTCAAAGGACATACCTGATATTTGATACTCTACCTAGGTACATTTATCACTGGATTATATCACATGTGGTCTCTAGTCCCTGTATTCTCATGCAAGAATGGCAAAGGGGTTTATTGACCGAGCGATTTGGAGAAAGACCCCTGTCAAGACATTTTTAGAATCAAGAGGTCTGATGATAGACGATCTTCTTGAGAAGAATTATATGCCGCGGCTGTATCTTCTCACGTGTCAGAGAAACAGTTTCGATCGATGCTCCTTCAATGAGGGGAATAAAAGGATCGGCGTGATTCTGCATGAGTAGTTGGTACACAATGGTCTAAACTAAACAACGTAATTCCGACAAGAAACGGAATAGAGAATGGAACCCCAAGATCATTAAAGGGAATGCCATAAATCATCAATATATATCTATTTCACTATTGTCGACACAGAATGTTGTTTAAATCCGAGATGGAAGCTTTGAGCTACTCTCCTTGGGGGCCTATTCCAACTTATCAGGCATTGGAAGTCCCTGCAGATATGATAATACAGTATGACCAATGAGAAGATGTGTGGTAAGCCTTGCCCTTCGCTTTTGAATGTCTATTCTTTAATATACCTAGGCCGTGCATCCTGTCATCCGAAGCGGGATACAACGCAGTGACGTCGGTGTCGAGTATCATGCATCTTTTATATGATTAGCCACGCAGAATCCGGGGTTCCCTGATCGTCCTGTCCCATTCTACCATGTGTGCCCAAGGTTCTTCCAAATGCGCTCGGGTCTCTATCCGGATATGGAGTAGCCTGAGCTCATCGCACATGTCTTGTTCAATGCAGTGCTGAATATAACACACGAAGAAAGACTGGAAAAGACAAGTTCAGTATGAAGCATAGAATATAGGCCATGAGGTATGATATGGGAGCAAGACTGAACTGGATCAAGATCGAACAGCAAACATAGATAGGCCTCGGTTCCCCAGATTTCGAATGCTCTATCTATTCGCGATCCTTGTCTTTACATGAGCCAAGACGTCCCTGATGCGGAGTAGCTGAGAGATCACCACAGCTGACAATTACTAAACAAATCCTAAGCTAGGCATTTTAACTAGATAGAGCTAGGGCAAGAGCGCAATTCGTCGGTTTGCACGGCAATGTTGACTGATTCTTATTTACCGTGGCACCGGCGAGTAGGTACTCCGTACGTCGCGTGCTTGCGCTCAGATAACTGCATCATTATCAACGCGCACAGGTAATAATTGTCCAAATTTGCCAGCAAATACGGGGTACTCCATACGCAGGGAAGTTAATATTAACTTTTCGGCAACCTTGAACTTCATAATCTGTGCTCATCTCAAAGGTCCCAACAGGAGACAACAGCTGACCTGCTTCGGGTAGTATCCCTTATGAGTTTAACGGGGACCCAATTCCCCGCAAACCGTTTCATGCGCTAAGCAACGAACCGGTTCAGGAACCGAAACCAAAACGGGTCTTGAAATTGAATATCTCTGAGCCTGCGGCCTATGAAAGCTGCTCTTCCCGCGGAGATCTGCAGGACAATGACAGGATTAAGAATGGTCCTCGAATATAGACTGAAGCCCAACACCTCCTAAAGAAATGGCTACGGTGCAAGAAAAAGCCATTATAGCGCTGATCACTTCGGACGGCGAGAACCATGCCCCTGGGTAGCCCACTTGGGTGATGGAGGAAATTGCAGGTCGCAATATCTTGCTACGGACTCCAATTCGCGCAATTGGGCTGGAAAGGTCTGAGCGGATGTTTTAGCGGCTTGGAACAAGCTCATATTCATCTCCAATTTCCTTCTAAGGCTTCGATGCTATACTAAGCAGGGGTCTAAACAGACCGAACTCAAGAGCCGCCCCAGATAGCTCCCCCATCGTCCGATACGGCGCTCACCGAGTTCTTCATATCCGGGCATAACCTCCGTCAAGGGCTGGAATCTTCCAATTGCCAGTGACATCGTAGGAGAATGAAATACGAGCCCGCGTGAGCGCGGGCCTGTCGGGGATCGATCTATTTCGTTCAGAGAAGGTGAAAGTGACGATCTGGGGAAAGTAGATCTGAGATATAAAAGCGTGTAGTCGAACTCGCTGGGCTACCCCAGCTCCAGCGTGTCGCCTGCCTGCTAGCCCGTGTTTCTTTGGCAGAGAATTTTGGCAGCCCTCCAAGATGCGTACTTCAACGTTGCTCCCCGTTCTTCTTCTCAATGGCTCGTCCATTGCGAGCCCAGCGGGTTCCTCGTCTGCAATCCAGGCTCCAGCTCAATCAACTAAGCTGGCGTCAGAGAACAATGGACCGGCATTGATACCGGACCTGGGTGCCGGACAGGATCAGCAGCACACTTCAACGTCAGTTGCACCAGCAGCTCAAACATGGGAGCAACCTAAGAATACTCCCACAGCAGTTGCACCAGCAGCGTCGCCAGCTGAGTCTAGCAACAGCCCGGAAAATGGAGCCTTAACGGTTCCATTCAGTACGCAGGGGGCGCCACAGGCCGTTCCAACTGAGGCACCTAGTAGTAGCTCCCAGTCAGCTGCTACGGCCTCACAGGAGCCCTCCTCAACTCAGAGCCAGCCGCCGAGTGCATCGTCCATCTTGTTCCCGGCAGGCACTTCGAGCAATCCTCTTACAGACATCGCCAACACCCTGAAAGGTATTACCGGCCTCTTGTCGCCTACCTTGTTGCAGGACATCGAGTCGTTCTTCCACCATGTCGCCTATCTCCTCGATGACAAGACCACGGACCAGACAAAATCTCTGATCAACACTGCATCTACCTTGTTGACACCTGAGTTGATAAACGAGGTCACTGGCCTCCTGCATAACGCAAACTCTCTGTTGACACAGGAGTTTGTTAAAGATACGCAACAAGTGATCGGAGCGGTGGCACCAGTGCTAACTCCTCAGCTGCTGAAGGAAGTTGGCGGTCTGGTCACCAATGCGAATAGTCTGCTCACGCCTGAGAATGTGAAGGATATTGGCGGTCTCATTAAGGGTGCGGGCCCGCTATTGACTCCTAGCTTCTTCAACAAGGTCGGAGGAGTCTTGGACAATGCGAACGACCTGTTGACACCCGACTTCGTCAAGGATACCAAGGGCTTGATCAGCGGAGCAGGACCATTGTTGTCACCTTCATTCTTCAACAAGGTTGGCGGCGTTTTAGATAACGCCAACGCCCTGTTGACACCTGATAGCGTGAAGGAAATCAACGGGCTGCTGAACAACGCCAATGAATTGCTGACACCTGCTTTCGTCAAGGACACTCAGGGCCTAATCAGCGGAGCAGGACCATTGTTGTCGCCTTCCTTCTTCCACAAGGTTGGAGGTGTTTTGGACAATGCAAACGACCTGCTGACGCCCGATAATGTCAAGGAGATCAATGGCCTGCTCAACAATGCTAACGAGTTGTTGACCCCTGAGTTTGTGAAGGAAACTAAGGGACTCATCGGCGGTGCTGGCCCACTTCTGTCGCCTTCGTTCTTCAACAAGGTCGGAGATGTCCTGGACAATGCGAATACTTTATTGACACCAGGCTTCGTCAACGAAACGCAAGGATTGATTGGCGCAGTTGCTCCAGCAATCACACCGCAGCTCTTTAAGCAGGTTGAAGGTGTCCTGAACAACGCGGATGATCTCTTGACGCAAGACTTCGTCAAGGAAACAAAGGGCCTGGTCGGCACAGCATCCACATTGCTAACGCCTGACCTCCTGAAGCAGGTGACAGGGCTGTTGGATAACGCGGACGACTTGCTGACACCCGAATTCGTGAAAGACACTCGAGGCTTGGTCACCGGCGTGGCTCCAGTCTTGACTCCAGACGTCCTCAAAGACGTTAGCAGCCTCTTGCTCAATGCCAACGCGCTCTTGACACCAAGATTTGTGAATGAGACACAGGGCTTGATTGACAACGTCTCTCCAGTTTTGACTCCAGAAATCCTTCGTGGAGTCGGCACCATCCTAACAAATGCCGAGGCCCTGCTGACTTCCAAGTTTGTTAAAGAGACACAAGACTTGATTGGAAACGCCGGTCCACTGCTTGACACCGTGGGTCCAGAAATTACGCCGGCTCTTCTCAAGCAAGTCAGTGGCCTCTTGACCGGTGCTAGCAACTTGTTGACCCCCACGTTCGTCAACGACACACGAGAACTGGTCGAAGAAGTGGCACCTGTCATCACCCCGGATCTCCTGAAATCCACGAGTAGCATCCTGACCAACGCCAAGACTCTCTTGACCCCGAAGTTTGTCAATGAGACCCAGGTATTGATCGATGACGTTTCAGAGGTAAGTCGTGCTATAAAACAAAAACTTGATGACCTTAGATGACCTTAGATGCTGACTGTTTTTTAGTTGCTACCGACTGTGGTGAAGTTGCTGGGTTCTCTGTGAGCCGTTCGACCTTCACGAGGGATGACGAACTGAAATCAATGTGGAAATGCATTGAATAATATGAGTGGATGGATGTTGCCCTTTTCCTAGGTTTCTGCTATGACGAATCCTTGCTGAATGACAATGTGGAGTAATATTCCACATGGTAATGATTAATGTAATTTAATATATGCAAATGTGAATATCCGCCATATTTTGTGTCGAAGCGATGTTTAGTCCCACAAGTCGTCGATATTATGACTAGCGTAGTGAATAGCTCTATAGAGCTAATCGAAGGCTTCCACCACGTGAGAAATAGGACCTTTGACCTCGGGATAGTATTTGAGTGCGATGGCCACACCCTGGACAATAAAGGGACCCAATCGATTTGGTGCCTCGTAATTCCGCGTGAGTTGTATAGATGCTAGACACGTAAAGACAATTGATGCTTGAAGTGATATCCCAACCGAACCTTGACTGCCTTGTGATCGTTGGTTGCACTCCAGTTTAATAAGATTGCGTCTTGTTGGAAGTGCTGTAGTTGTGTGATTCTGGAGCGGCGTCCAGACTGGTTATTCGGACCTGGATTGGTGTGCTTGTTCAGGCAGTAAACCCACGACAGTGTCCGTGTTCAATCCCTAGAGTTACAACAAAAACTCCCATAACGAGTTTCCGCAACTAGAAATCTCAAAGTCCCAGGACAAACTCGAGCATTCTAGGTCGGGATCTCCGAAGCTTTCACTTCTTGGTATTTGGACAGGACCTTCAATTCGGTATCCCTCTCTTTGATCTTTTTATCCAACGCTTTTTGAACCTCATCTCTTTTCTTCTCGGCATCTTCGATCCTCTGCTTCACGTCTTTTGCTGCCTCTTCTTGCGCTTTCAGAGCGGCCGTAGACGACTGGTATTCCTTTCGTAGCTGTTGGAGCTGTGAACGGAATTCTACAGCATCAATCGGTATACAAGTGACTGGATGGTACCGATGCGGTGGTAATGGCTCTCCAGGAACGCGGATCTCAGGAAGAACTGAATGGATGGGCGTTGTACGGACTGGAGAATCGAGGGGAACTGGTTGGGGTTGAGGTGAGCTGGAATCTGCCGGCGGCGACAGAGGGGCTTGGTAACTCATTGTGACTGGGTAAATAGATAGGATATCACAGGAATAAGAGATGTCGGATATGTAGAAAGGACAATAATGAAGCGTTTTTGAGAGAAGTCCTCGTTTCTGAGATTCAAGGTCGGATGGACCGCGGCGGAAGTGGCGGGCGGTGCCGGAGTCGATCGTGGTTCTGCCGGACGAAATGGCTTACCGCCGGCGCATGCGGAGGAGTCCGTGTGTAATGGGGGTAAGCTCCTGAGCAGTGTCGCCCCTTGACACACAAGAGCAGAGTGACCAGAGAAATAGTTATCAAACAGGAAGAGATCTTATTTCGAAGAGAATGCAAGATGCAGGCATTTGGTACGTTGGGTTTACATGAGTCCATAAACCGCCTGCATACTGTCATTTCTACGCAAGCTCCTTTGTTCATGATAGCATTGACTAACATGAGAGTATTATAGTCCCGAAGAGCAGAAAGGTAAGCAATATGTTTTGAGGCATAATGGCTTGGTTTACTGAGCAAATGATATACAGCCCCGGTTCGAGTTCACTCTGAAGGTAAGTCTTTTTTTGTACTCCGGTACGTATGACGCCATGATATTAAGCCTGCATTTCCAACAGATCATTGATCTCAACAACGTTCCACTATCCAACGGTACGGCATATGTGAAATGGAGTCTTCCAGCGGGTACGTCGACGGAACACAGGGGCCATACGGATAAAGCCATGATCCAAGAACACAAGGCATGGTGGGATTATGAAAAGGTGGTCCATGTTAGGATGACAGTCGACCGAAACCAGACATTACAAGAGTATGACTTACAACTCAACGTCATCCAAGAGTTTTCATCTGTCGGGGGACGAGGGGAAAGAATCCTGTTGGGCAATGTCCGTCTCAATCTCGCAGAATATGTGGATAAGAGCGATGACGACGAGGTTATAACGAGACGCTATCTCATGCAAGAGAGCAAAGTCAACAGCACACTCAAGCTTGGTATAGGGATGCATCAGATTGAGGGTGACAGAAACTTCATCACGTAAGTGGATTTCGTCGAGTTGTATCCCAAAGCTAACCTTAGACAGGCCCCCCTTGAGGTCTGCTATGGTATTCGGTGGAATCGCCGGAGTGGTTTCCTCAGAGCAAGGGCAAGGTGATCCTGATGATCTTGGCCGGGTCCCGTCAATAAACATCAAGAGTAGAGAGACTGGCGACCTGCAAGATATGTACCGTCGCACTCTAGCAGCCTCTTGGAGCTGCCGCGCCGGAGAACTACCACCTGATCAGCTGGTGGAAGATATTTTCGCTGGTGGTGCTGGCTGGGCGCCCGCTGCTCAGAGTTCGCGCTCCGAACGGCCTGGACGAGGAGACTTTGGAGAAGTCAGTTCAATAAGTGATGGCGACTCCAGAAGGACGATTCAAAACAACAGACTTTCTCCCTACCCAGCAGGGCGTCCAAAGAGCTCTTCGGGTGCTAGTTCCCCTCTAGACAGTAAGGGCGGGGAAATATCATCAGGTTCAGAAAGCCCTGGCAGCAGAGGGAGCATTTCGCAACAGCTATATGACAGCACCACTGGCAAAAAGTGGAAAAACCGCGGAGCTGCTCCTGAGGTGTCCGAATTTGATGTGCGAGAAGACCTGAGGAGCTGGGAGGTTTCTGTGAAAGATTGACGCCCAGAAATTGCTTGCCTAGGGCTTTCAGTGGAATGTTGTTGATCCCATCACTATCTATTTAATCATCACCAGTTTAGGAACCGGCAGACGGTGGCCCGATGACTAAATATCGTCCCTGTGAACTCCGTGCTAGGAGTTGGCCCACATTCTGATTGCTGATCATATACTGCGGCAAAATGTTGCACTGCTTCAAGGATGACCAGTGTGGGCGATCCTCACGGCGAGCCTCTGTTTGACCTCGTCAACGTCCCTTGTTCGCAAGTCCTCATTAACTTGGACATTGAAAACATGGCTCGCCGTATTGGGACGGAGGACTGGAGGTCTTGAATGCTTCCTCAATTCTTGAGCAAGACTGTACAGACCTCCAATTTGATATCTACCGGATCCGACGTGTTGTCGGCTCTTTCACATACCCTTGACGCCACCAGAACTTCCTATACTCCAAAAAATGAACCTCAGTTTTCAGGGGTATCTCGAGAGGGGAGCCGGTCATTTTGGAGATGATGATATAGTTTTAACTTCAGCAAAATACATATGCTGTACTGTCCACCTTATTGCAACCCTAAGGATATTATCTTGATAGTATGGATGTCGGTTGTTAGATAAATACAGCCTTTGAAAATGGGAGAAAAGCCAATAGTTGTCCCTAGATGGAGCCCTGTAGTATAGAAAGAATGCCTCAGGTTTAAATTATCCAATTAGGGATTAGCGCAAGACATGGGAGCTTCCGCTCCGAACTCCGCGGAGAATGAACTTTTGTGCCAGGAAGATGGTTGCTAGCTTTCAAAGAAGGTAGTTACTTCGACTCTTTCTCTTTTTACATATGTTATCCAGGTCTTCCAGGAATGCAGTGGGGCTCCTGAGATCCCGATTATCCCCTGCATGCAAAGAAACCTCTTTGATTGCGGCGTCTGCTGGTCGCCACCAATTCGCCCGATATCATGACGCGCCAAACGATGATTCCCACGAGTCCCCGTCGCACCCGCAGCGACCCCGAATACACAAGCATGGGGTACGTTCTTCGAAGGCGCAGAAAGTCGTTCTTGATGTCAATTCATTAGGGAGACCTGGAGAGGTGGTCATTGTACCATCTCGGAAAGGCAACAAACGAGTCCGGAAGGAAACAACGGAGAAGAAATCGGACGGGACCAACGAGCTTTCTTCTATATTTGAGGAGCTTGACAAGGAGAAGAGTGTTCCTGATTTTGCAGAAGTGGATGCCAACATTGAGGAGTTCCGATTGTCTTACGCGCCACACGACAAGCTTAATTACACCGAGTGGAATGACTTGCGCCAGCAGCTCGAGAAATCTTTTACATCCAGTCAATTGGGCGCCTATATTTTTAGATTCAAACAGTCAGATCTGGTTACCGAGAGCAACGATAAAGAAACAATCAAAGTCGACTGGAAACCAGGGACATCTCTCTTTCTAGAGACGGATCCATCTACGCAGGAGCTTATATCGGACAGAACTGCCGCAGCTGAGAAACTCAGTGGCAAAGGGCTTCTTGCTGAAAGGATACTTCGAGACTGCTGGGGACTTGGAATCGCTGGAGAAGTTGGCCAGCTCGACTTACATCTACCGTCTCATGCGATCGCCTTGCTCCTAAGTTCTGAACACTTTTCCTTTCGCGATCTGGCGCAATATCACCGGGCCAAAATTGATGTCACACATTCGTTGAATCTGGTGAGGGTCACTGGTGACGAGAGATCGTGTATTCAGGTCCATGAGCAGATCCAGAACGTCATTTCAAGAATACGAAAAGAGACCGTTACTCTCTCCCTGCCCCCAAGTGCTTCTTATACTGAAAGCCGTCATCTCTCGTCCGAATTTATAAAGGAGCTGGAACAGAACCATGGAGTGGTCTTCCAGAGAAAGGGCCGTGATTCGAAGGGTAATATGTATTATCTTGCCGAGAACAAAGCCGAGGCAGATAAGACTCAAAGGGACATAGATATCGCCCTCCATCGGAAGGCCATTGGTCCTATACCCTTTTGCACCTACCTGCCCACGTCTGAAGAAGCGAGTGCGTATTCGGTCAATACGGGTGAAAGGGCATCTATATTTGATAGAGGCGCGCAATGGTTTCGATGGGCTCGCTCCAGCAGGGGAGCTGATAGAAATAAGTCTTTGATTCCGTTCTTTGACCGTCACAGGGAGCGTCTTTCTAGTGATCTCCTAGGATTACTGAGGCAGACACCAGCTATCGATATGCAACCACTTAATCAAGCTCATGTCAGTGAAAGCCTGACAGCCAGAGTCGGACAGTGTTTATTCCTCGACGATCTTAAACAGGGCGATAGAACCTTCAGCGCTGCTCGCCTTGGGGAACTATCGTCTCGGCGTATTTTCTTGGAAAATATCCCAAAAATCGCACCTTTCATACGTGTGTTGACACCATTTCCCGGAACTAATCGTCAAGTCATCCATCGCTTTCGATTAACGCCATCCATCTCGAACGCTGTCACTCTTCCATTCCTTGATCTTGAGATTGGCTTGTTGAATGCTGACGGTGATCCTGCTTTCTCTACTTCCGTGGTAATCCGCAGTGCCAAGGCTGTTCTACAAGAAAACAGCATTGATTATTTACTTCCCGAAAGCATCCAAGATCTTCGATTCACGAGGAAAACCCTTTACAACCTCCTCGAAGGCGAGGAGCCCGGTGAAATCCCTCTGGACGGGACAGCTCCTCCACCAGAAGGAGGGCCTGTCCTCACGAGCATCGCCAATCTCTTGCGGAGTCTCCCATTCCGGACCCAGGCCGAGGACAACCAACACGCATCGCAAGCTTTTTATGACATATCGCTTCCTACTAAGCTCGTCAACTCCCAAAATAATTCCAAGGAAGCAAACCCTGCCGTGCAATCCGGAGACTATGTGACCGGGACATATGCTTTCCCACCTCTACTCAAGTTCAGAACTTCACGCTTTAACATTTACGATTTCCATGGAGAGAGGCTTGGCTACTCCTTCTATCGACTTCTGCCCCCGTTTGGAGAACAATCTACAGTGCTCTCGCTAGACATGGACCTGATGAGCGACAAGTCTATCGATGGCGCCTTTGCTGCTACTGGTCTTGGTTCGATGCTCTCTACAGATGACGCACTCAAGCAGGAATTCCATTACTTCTATAACACCGCATGCAAATTGGCGTTTCAGCTAGGCAGCCCTGGACGGTTGTGAGGATCTGAATTTCGTGATGAGACCTTGGGTCTATGGTAGCGTTGTGGCGCGCTCAGGTTTTATGAATCGTCATTCCATTGTGCATTCATTATTGGTCTATGTAAATATAACGACAGTTGGCGGCGTTTGGCCTGGTCCATAATAAATGTACAAAAGCAAAGACGATATAAGTATAATTCGCAAGTCATCAGTTCCAAAGATGGGGATGAAAGGAAACAAGAAAAAAATAGACAAGAAATTCGTTATCTTTCCAAAAGTCGTCTCTAAGAGATGATATCATAGCGCTTTTATTCGGCAACGTAAAAAAACAGTTGCTGCCCCAAGGGATAAAGCGGTCTCCTGGACAAATGGGGTAATGGAACCGCCGTCAAATAGCAAAAAAAAAAAAAAAAAAAAAAAAAAAAAAAAAAAAAAAAAAAAATAAAAAAAAAAAAAAAAAAAAAAAAAAAAAAANTAAAACCGGTCCCCTTTTCAAATGGTGTAAGTTTACCCCCGTAAAAAAAAAAAAAAAAAAAAAAAAAAAAAAAAAAAAAAAAAAAAAAAATAATGAGAGAAACTGACGAAGAAGGGACAACCGAAAGGGGTATCCGTCCGTCGTCTATCGATCGTATAACGATTGTCCTTCCGTCCTTATACACCCATAAATGTGTAGAAATCCCTCGTCCCTCGTCTGAATCCGGCCTCCCATATCCATCCAAAGTTCAACCCGAACTGATTAGTTTCTAGCATGCGCTTCTTAACCCATAGCTCCTTGGCGCCGATCTTGTCACCGCCATCATCTCCACCTGGGATCACTTTGTGAGCTCTGGCGCAGAAGAAGTTCATCGCATCGCTGAATCCGAGGTCCCATCCATATGCATACCGCCAGTGCTCGAAGTGGACCCCTGGCGCCGAGGAGTCCCAGAAGCGCGTATGTTCTGATAGTGAGTTGTCCCTGATATTGGAGCGTTGTGTTTCCGCATCTTTCACTTTAGCAAGCACTTCTGCTTGTGGAATCGTGGTCCAGCGTGGGGGTGGGATGGCGCCGGTCTTCACTTGTTGCTTAAAACCCCAGTCGCCGCCGTCCATCCAGTCCATCTTGAAGGTCCAGAACGCACTACCAGAGGCCTTGGATGTCCATACTTTAGTCTGCTCGTTACCGAAAGCTTTGGTTAATTCTGGTCGCTGGGAAGAGTCAACACGATTCCATGTCCGTCCGTCTAGGACGCAGCTATACTCTCCGATGTAAACTGCCACTGCGGTCTTGTGATCGGAAATACTGCCTTGACGGCTCCTCAACTCCCCAAGCTCTTTGGGAATCCGAGCAATGATTTCTTGCGGCGACTTCGATCTATCGGATTCCGTAAACGTGTAATACTTGTGCGTGTCGATAATCACGGGGTTGACTGGAGACTTAGCATCGAGTCTATTTTTCTTTGCCACATAGTCGAGACAAGCTGTGAGATTCCATGCGTCGCTGATGTAGATAGGCAGAGTCGGGTCCACGGAGCTGGTGATGGCAAGAACATCGTCATACCACTGGTACATCCCTGGAGCGTTCCACTGGGCCTCATTGCAGACCTGAAGACCAATGACCCCAGGCATACCATGACGGGTTATTTCCTGCATGAGGAAACCGATGACTTCCTTTGCTCTGGAGAGGTTCTTTGAACTCTTCCAAAGCTCTGCCTTGCCAGTGTCGGTACCGCTGTGCCCGTCGCCGTTAGCGCCCCCGGGAAGACAATGCACATCGATGAGGACCCCGATACCCTCATGGTAGCATCTTTCAATCAGCTCTTTTGCAATGCTCCAGGCATTGGCGTAGACGTTTGCTGGCTCCCCATCGAAAGAGGTGCCCTTACAGAACGCCGGTCCGAGGGTGAAGTAGCCTATGGGTAAGCGGATGGAGTTACAATGCGCAACATTTTTGAGCCATTGGAAATCCTCGTCCGTCAATGCTGTGCGCCAGTGCTTCTCCCACTTTGCTCTGGTGGCCTCGAGACCTGAAGCTTTGAGGGAGCTTTCACGCGCGCCGTCAGTCCATGCCGCAATGGGAGATGGGATCTCATATCAGATGCCAGGACAACGAACCTCTTGACGGCAGCCAATTCGCTCGAACCTTCTGCTCCCTTTTCATACATCGAGCTCTTCAGCCATTTCTCCAGGACAAAAATGGCCCCGAGGTTGGTTCCATGCTGGTATCGATAACGAAATACGTCCTTCTCCGTTGGCGGTACGGGGCCTGCTGATGACGACATAATGGCTTCTGCATTAACCGATGTCCTCAAGCATATACGGAGGAATCATAGAAAAGAAAATCTATGAAGGGCAAAAGATGCTTGTCGATAGTCTTTCCCCACTTGGGCAGAATCTCGACTCTGGCGGGATTCTAAGACACTATAGCAACTGTTAAAGAGAAAAAAGAGAAAGTGCTTATCGAGTAGATGGCCGTGGATTAGGGACACAAGAGAAATAAGCGTACAAAATGGCCTGGACGGATATAGAAAGAGTTCGGTTAGCTGAAAGTTTCACATACCATATCCTCCTCGGTACCAGGAGTGTGCCGTGCACGAAGCAGCAGATAATGGACGAATGCAACGCAGGCAGTGCCCACTGGGAGTGGTAATACTCTATATCGAGAGCAGGCTGAAGTGGGGTCTGTAGAAATCTCTGCTATACTCTGTACGGAGATGTTTCAGAAAGGAAAAGACCAATACTCCCCGAGACGGAACGATGGTGGACGATGGCGCGGGCCATGACGGGGGGCGCCGGTGGATAACTGACGTAGCGAGGGGCTTGGGCTGCTTGTGTAGCTGTCAATTTACTGGCGCTTGTGTCGGGACCAACTCGCCCAAAATTATCACGATACCTGACTAACGGGAGTAGTGAGTAGCCTCACACTCTACTACTGTCTGCTTGCTTCATGTTAGCTAACCTCGCAAGCTTCCATCCTGGCTTTGCCGTCATCCTCATCCCCAGTTCGTTCTGCTTAGTCGTCCTCTTTCCCTCCCCCCATTCCTTGCGACGCCATTCGCTATCAACATGATGCGCTGGGAGTGACCACCACGAGCATGGATCGGACACGGATCGCCAAGGTGTGCACCGCAACCAACGTGATGCTCCTTTGTTCTTATAACAATCATCTCCTGGCAGTCTCTAATCCCCTTCTTTTTGCATCATTCTAGGTCGAAGATGTGACCTTGGCGCGCCGTGGGGAACAGGTCGTTGGCACCCTCCATCTTACTCCGCACCATCTGATATTCTCCCATACGCCTCCCCTCTCTGATGAGGCACGGGCTCAGGGAGCAGTGGCCAGGCCCAGAGAGCTCTGGATCACATACCCCATCATCTCCTTCTGCACTTTCAGACCGGCCCCGGCCGTGTCCAGACAGCCCTCATCCATTCGCCTGAGATGTCGCGACTTCACCTTCGTCTGCTTCTACTTTTCCAGCGAGAACAAAGCTCGAGATGTCTATGACAGCATCAAGCTATGGACCTGCAAGATTGGTCGCATAGAGAAGCTCTACGCCTTTGCCTACCAGCCACCGGTTCCGGAGAAGGATCTGAATGGATGGGACCTGTACGACGCTCGCAAGGAGTGGGCTCGTCTGGGGGTTGGAAAGGAAGATGGGCACCCTGGCTGGCGCATCTCAGAGATCAACGTGGACTATACAGTAAGCTTCAGCACCAGTTTTGGACTATGCGATATTTCTCTAACGTTGGCAGTTCTCCCCGACTTATCCAGCACTCCTTCCAGTCCCCGTCGCCATATCGGATAACACACTCAACTACGCA
This sequence comes from Paecilomyces sp. PK2413, assembly GCA_023624055.1. Taxonomy (NCBI): domain Eukaryota; kingdom Fungi; phylum Ascomycota; class Eurotiomycetes; order Eurotiales; family Thermoascaceae; genus Paecilomyces; species Paecilomyces sp. PK2413. The sequence continues at coordinate 1,091,558 of JAMADQ010000002.1, forward strand.
GGCAGATATCGCTCTCGGGCACGAATACCTGTCCTGACATATCTCCACCCCGTCAACAATTGTTCGATTACGCGGAGCTCCCAGCCGCTCGTGGGCGTCCGTCAGAACAGAAGCATTCAAGACGAGAAGTTGCTGGCAGCCATATTTTCCACGTCTCGTTCAGAGAGACCCCTGTCCAATGTCACTCCGCCGTCATCGGACCCAGATTCTAATACGTCGAGCCAGGAGGAGACCCTAGGTGCCCAGACAGATTTCGAGCTCACCAACGCTGAGGAGCTAGAGGACGAGGTGGTGGGCGCGGTACGTGGGGAGACAGAGGAGAAATCGCACATCTATGGTGCTCAGCAGCACAATCTCATTGTTGATGCGCGGCCTACGGTAAACGCTTTCGCCATGCAGGCTGTCGGCCTGGGGTCAGAGAATATGGACAACTACAAGTTCGCTACGAAGGTGTATCTTGGTATCGACAACATTCACGTCATGAGGGACTCGTTGAATAAGGTGGTCGATGCGCTCAAGGAATCTGATGTCACACCACTCGGGCCAAACCGAGATCAGCTTGCGAGAAGTGGATGGCTGAAGCATATCGCTGGCATCCTAGATGGTGCTGGCCTGATAGCTCGCCAGGTTGGGTTACAGCACTCCCATGTCTTGATCCACTGCTCAGATGGTTGGGACCGCACCAGCCAGCTGAGTGCTCTCAGCCAGATATGTCTCGACCCGTATTATCGAACATTGGAAGGGTTCATGGTGTTGGTAGAAAAGGATTGGCTGTCTTTCGGTCACATGTTCCGTCATCGAGCTGGGCACCTCAACAGCGAGAAATGGTTCCAGATCGAAAATGAAAGGATCGGAGGTGACCCAAATAGAGCTTTCGGGGAGACCGGTGGCGCAGGAAAGGCTCTCGAGAATGCCTTCCTCAGCGCAAAAGGATTCTTCAATAGGGATAACAACAGTCGCGATTCCTTGGGCGAATCGGACGGCGAGATGCAAAGCTACGATTCGGAGGGTACCGTACCCAAGAAACTCAGCAGCACTTCGAAACCCACAATGTCGGAGAAAGAAGTGACGAAAGTCAAAGAGACTAGTCCAGTATTCCATCAATTCTTGGACGCCACGTATCAGCTGCTATATCAGTACCCTACGCGCTTCGAGTTCAATGAACGCTTTTTACGGCGTCTCCTATATCACCTCTATTCCTGCCAGTACGGCACGTTCCTTTTCAACAGCGAAAAGGAACGTGTTGAAGCGCATGCCAAGGAGAGGACACGGAGCGTATGGGACTACTTTCTGGCTAGACGGGAACAGTTCGTGAACCCCAACTACGATCCGCTCATTGATGACAATAAACGAGGAAAGGAACGTCTCATCTTCCCTCGAACCAGTGACGTGAGATGGTGGCACGAGGTCTTTGGGCGAACCGATGCAGAGATGAACGGTACCCGGCACGGGATGTCCCCCAGTCGAGACAGTTCGACAACTGGGAGGCGCACTCCAGTTTTGACCGGCGTTGAAACAACCAAGCAGGCTGCAGGCAGTGGCTTGCCTGGAAAGGCAGTCCCTGCTGCAGCTGCGACAGGAGTGGCCGCCTTGACAGCCGGGCTTTCTAACTTGGGGCTACCCAAGAACAAGGAGAACAGTCAGGGTACGAGGTCTCCATCTAACGGTGCCAGTGAGATGGAAGTGGAAATGCAATGAGTGTCTTTGACGCATGTCTTTACGTTTTGCAACAGTCATGTTTGTTTCGGACAGCGAAAGGCGTACTGGTCGGCATTGTTGGGACAGCCATGGACCACTTGAGAGCGTGATTGAGCTATGAGTTTAGAGCATGATACATCTTCCTGTTATTGAGTATATCTCTTGCCAACACATGATGATGTTTGGAGTCTGAATTTGATCTGGACAATTCCCTTTGCGTGGATGGTTTCTTGTAATTGGTTGACGTAGTTTGCAGGTAGTAGTCGTAGGGGAGACAACGTGTGACAGCACTTTGGGGTCCATTGGTCTCTCACAGTATAAATTGGATCAAGGTAGATAAATAGAAGAATAAGAACCAGCAATACGGGGTAGAGGATGAATCCAGCCAAGTCGTGTAGTAGTAGTAGGTAAGGACCTAGGCCATCCCGATCGGGAAAGGCGGCAGAGTGCGCGCAAGCGAGGGCAAACCCCAAGCCCTATCCGAAAAATCCCCCACTAACGCGGAATCTCTTAAAACATCACGACCGCCGACCACCTTCGACCTCGACCGACTTCCCCAACCTCGGAGCTCCGCTACATCGCCCAGCGTCCTCGGCCGTTTCTCTTCGACAACCCCAATTCGATCAGCAGAAACGCAATCATGGCTGCTACCCAGGGAGCTCTCTCGAAGCGCCGCAAGTTCGTCGCTGACGGTGTCTTCTACGCCGAGCTGAACGAGTTCTTCCAGCGCGAGCTGGCTGAGGAGGGTTACTCGGGCGTCGAAGTCCGTGTTACTCCCACCGTCACCGATATCAGTATGTCGCCATTGATTCCATTGCGTTTGTCAGGGTTTTGGGGATGAAAATATATGAGAATTATGTCCAAAGCGGGAAGAAGGACATGAAAGAGGAAAAAAATTAGCTGTTTGGTATTGGTCGCATCGATGCTAACGGATGCTCTTTTTTCTTTTCCAGTCATCCGTGCTACGCACACTCAGGAGGTTCTCGGTGAGCAGGGTCGCCGCATCCGCGAGCTTACCTCCCTGATCCAGAAGCGCTTCAAGTTCCCCGAGAACTCCGTCTCCCTCTATGCCGCCAAGGTCCAGAACCGCGGTCTGTCCGCCGTCGCTCAGTGCGAGTCCCTCCGTTACAAGCTTCTGAACGGTCTGGCCGTCCGCCGAGCATGCTACGGTGTTCTCCGTTTCATCATGGAGTCTGGTGCCAAGGGTTGCGAGGTTGTCGTTTCCGGAAAGCTGAGGGCCGCTCGTGCCAAGTCCATGAAGTTCACTGTACGTTTTTCCACCTGATCTGTTAGGAGTCGTGGTCGTTTTCTTCGAGGGTGTTGCGGAGCGAAGGAGAATGGGGAGATCGAAAAGTTTTGATGCGGAGGAGGTAATCATATATTGGGGGAAACCGGAGGCTAATTGCAATTCTTCATCTTCACAGGACGGTTTCATGATCCACTCCGGTCAGCCCGCCAAGGAGTTCATCGACAGCGCTACCCGTCACGTTCTCCTCCGCCAGGGTGTCCTTGGTATCAAGGTCAAGATCATGCGTGGTTCTGACCCCGAGGGCAAGTCCGGCCCCCAGAAGACTCTCCCCGACTCTGTCACCATCATCGAGCCCAAGGAGGAGCAGCCCGTCCTGCAGCCCGTCAGCCAGGACTACGGCGCCAAGGCTCTCGCCGCTCAGCAGCTTGCCGAGCAGCAGAGACTGGCCGAGCAGCAGGAGGCCGAGGCCCAGGAGGGCGGTGCGGAAGCGTACGCGCAAGAGTGATTTGTTTCTCTTCTTCCGTCGTCCTCATCTTCTCTTCGGTCCTGTTCTCTCTCACTTCCTGTGTTTCCTACTACCCGCAATTAACTACAACCATGAATGATTACTTCCTCATCCATCAACCTGGACCCTTCATATGAAGAAAACCAAAAAAGCTTTGATCTTTCTTTCTTTCTTTCTTTTTCTTTGGGTTCCTTCGCGGTGGGAGGAGTGCCTGATTGATTCTACCTCTTTTTATTCCTACTCCTAGACCGAACCCGGTGAAAGAAAAAGAAAAGATTGATTATCCATGAATGCATACGAGATGACAAAAAAAAAGCAAAGCAATGGGGAACGAACATACACCCAGAACCGAACAAAAATGCGGTCTCTGTCTTCGGCGTAGGGGGGGCAGAATTGTGATGATAGCGGGCTTTAGGTTTTTAAGCGGGAATAAGAAGGAAATGCCAATCCAAAAAAATTTCAGAGACTTCCATAAAAAAGAAAGGCTCCCTGCAGTTCCCTGGCCGCGCCCTGTAGAGATAAGATAAGATGAAAGAAGGCTCCTTTGGACGTAGTAAAAGTAAGTTCCTATTATTGTTTTATGTGGGACGTAAGCATAGTATATGTGATCGCTGGATGTCATTAAGAGTAATGACCTCCTAAGATCTTTCTCTATCTAGGAGAGATCCTTAACGAGGACTCGATATATGGACCTTAATGGGATGCCAATCAAAAATTTACTATACTCCGATCTTTTAACTTAGGCTATCTCTTTTTGTGTTGGTATACTTAAGCACCCTTTCGTATCATCATCTATCTATGGAAACCAGTAGACATCTACCATCAGATAACTCAAGAGTGTCCCCGGGATATCTTGCAGTTTCTATTTGCTTTTTGTTTTTCTTCTTTCTCTTTTGTCTTTTTAGTTGGACAGCTTGTAAGCTGTTCTGTGTCTCACAGGAAAGGCTCAATGTTCATTTCGAGCGTGCTGACGGGGTACTTCAGCTCGTACTTCTCCAAGACGGTAGGATGCAAGATACCGAAAGCACCGATGACGTGCTCCTTGCCGTTGATTCGGATGTGGATAGAGGCCGCGTGGCCCGGGAAGTAGGTGGGCTCTGTACAGGAAGAGTTAGAGACATGCGATGAATCCATCGAAGCGTAGAACTTACCATCGAGTTCCTCAATCCAGTATTGGGCGTCAGCAGCGGCTTGGTTCTGGAGACCTTCTTCCTTGGTGATGAACGCACTCCTGAGCATGGCCATGAGACGGTCCAGCAGACCGTGGACGACCTCGAAACCGCTGGTCTTACCGTACCAAGCGGCTGCGAAATGCCTCTCGTTGCGGCTCTTGCGCTCTAGGGACAAGTCCTTGAATGCAACGTCGCTGACCTCGAAGATCTTCATGGGCACGGCATGGTGTTTATTCTCTCTGATGGTCTTCAGCAGGCCGGGGAGAAGGCTGGTGCGGACGATCTGGAATTCCAGAGTCTTGGGATTAGACAACTTGACAGCGGTGTTGCCGTCGTCTTTGCGGTTGAGCCAAGCAAAGTTCTCATCGTGCGAGCACAGAATCAACGGCAGCACTTCGGACCAGCCGGCCATGGCTGCCTCAAATCTGAGGATATCAGTGAGCTTGTTGATCGGCAGAGGCTGAGCGATCGTGCCAGACTTGCTGGGGAACGATCGAGGAAGCTCGTTGAAACCGTAGGCGATAGCGACATCCTCCATGATGTCTGCCTGGTGAAGCACATCGGCACGGGTTGGGGGCACGTCAACATCGATGAGGTCCGGAGAAGAAGCAGATGGCTTTGCCCGGTAGGCCATCTTTGTCAACAGGTTCGAAATCTCTGTCGGGGTGAGCTTCAAATCACAGCATTGGTTGATGTACGAGACCTCAGCCTGGGTGGTGCGAGGACTGAGGTCAGGAGTCTGTCGACTTTCGCCATTGTGCTCCGAGATGATCTCAATAGGTTCGACCCTGTGTATTATAGTTTAGACATGGCTCACTCTCCGGAATTACTAGCAATACGTACGTGAAGGGCTCGGCGACATATTGGGAGAACATGGTGACCATGATCTTGTTCACGATCTCCAGCTTCGTCTTATCGAGAGCCGTGATTTCGATGAAGACATTCTTGGTGCTCAGCTTGATCTTGGAGTGGTCGCCGTTGATGATCGGGGGAAGCGAACAGACAGTTCGATTCGAGTCATAGATGACGGGGTACACCGGGGAGTCCCGAATGATGTGGAGGTACTTGCCAAGGTGCTTGTCTTTCTGTTGCCGTGTTAATTATGCTTGTTCGGGGCTATGGCAAAAGGAAAGGGAGGAAGCTCTGCGTACCTCGTAGAAAGCCATCAATTCTTCACCGTTCAGCTCCTTCGTCTGGTTCAGCGGGATGAATTTGATATCCTTTGGCGGCAGCGCCTCGTAGGTGAATGGTCCCTTGACCGTATCCAGATCGTGCGTTCCAATGGACACCAACGTCCTCTGACGGGCCAGATTCTGGTGCAGCTTGTCCTGCAGAGCGATGAACGACTCGTAGCGAGCCTCGTCGAAGGTGATATTGCGGAGAATGGCTCCCGAAACATATGGTCGGATCTTCGTGGTCTGTAACTTCATTCAGCAAGTGCTCGTGGCCATAAGCATGGAGTCCCTCACATCCTCCTTGACGATCAGCTTCTGGAGCTCTCCGCTGGCCGGAGGGACCAGTCTGTAGTTCGGCGAGGGTTTTCGGCCCAAGAAAACGTTGAGCGCGAGGGAAATGCCCTCAAAGCAGAGGAGGTCATATCTGCCGCTGTCTCAGTCCCGCTATACCCATCAGAGCGCATTTCACAGAGAGTCATACCGGTTGGCGGGGATCTCGATCTTCAATTGAGGGGCTTCCTGCTTTCCATCGACAATCGGTCGCTCCTCGTTCTCCGTCTGTGTCACCTCAGTATACTGCCGCAAATATATCCAATCACCGGGTTTATATTACATCTTCGTCCAGCTCAATTCCTATAACAAAAAATCGTCAGCGGTGGCCGCACCAAAAAGCCGGCGCACATAGGACATACCAAACTCAAAGCATAGCTCGTCGAACTCCTCCGTCGTGTAGCTGTACTCAAATACGGATCAGTAAGCTGATCTAACCTCGTAGGACAATATGACTGTGCGCACTTGCGACCTAGCTCCTTGAAGAGCTCATACTTGTCGACCGAAATGGTAGGCATGGTGAGAGGGCTTCCCCGCGCTGCCGCTCAGGAAAAAAGAAAAAGATCGTTGATAGGTGTGGAAGTGTTCGAGATGGCTCTGATTCTTGGGGGAACTGCAGTAGAAGGACTCAGAGCTTCACCACGTAAGTCTGAGCGAACAAGCAGTTCTGTGTCCGACCCGGTCTGATCAGATATCGCAGTCCCTCCAGTCTTCAGGCTGTGACACATTCTCTCTAGGAAGAAGCGACCGCCTCCGAAGCAGCGCACCGCCACAGTCCCCCTCCTCTGCGGCGAGCCCCTGCACCAGCCACAGTCACTCACCCAGCCAAGAAGAGCGAGAGGGACAGCCTGAACAAGCAGAGAGAACAGAGACAGAGAGAGAGAGAGAGCCAAGCAGCCACCCGAGCTCACCTTCCAACATCTGGCCAGGACCGCCTTAGAACATCGTAATAGACCGCTCGTTTCTTCCCCCGCCCCGCCTCTTCCCACCCCAGAAGCTGTCGAAGAAACATCCCTCAAGTGTCGTTGTCGGTCTCCGTTCTCTTTCGGTACACCGTCCAATTCTTGAGGTACGTCCTGCTCCGCTGTCGCGGCTCAGCGTCTCTCTCCTGCGACGGCCCAACCCCACGAAACCTCAGTCGGGGCAAACGCTCAATAACCCGTTATCATTATACGACCAACAACCGGCCCCTGCGAATGGTGCTAAGACTCTCTGTCTAGGAATCCCCAGCTCTACGACGCTCATGAAATAATACCACACCTGGATCTTTCAAAGTCCTTTGTCTGCTTGATTACGAGATTGAGCAAACCGCCTGGTGACAACACTTTCCGGGGACCTGCCACATCCTCGCCTGTCTACCCCCCCCTTTCCTACAACGCGACACATCCCCCTCACACACGGAATCCGCGATGGACTCTCAGGGTGAAAATGATGAGCTCTACCCCATCGCCGTCCTCATTGACGAGTTGAAGGTAGGTGGTAGTCCCCGCTACAGACCATATGATGGGCCCAGGCACGTGTCATGACTGACCACTTGAACGTTCCAGCACGACGATGTGCTCCTTCGTCTCAATGCGATCCACCGCCTGTCCACCATTGCACTAGCTCTGGGCCCAGAGCGAACGAGAGAAGAATTGATTCCGTTTCTTGATGGTTAGTGCTAGTTGAGTATCTCATGGTGAACACAGCAATCTGACGCAAAGATCGGTAGACTCTGTCGAAGATGAGGATGAAGTCCTAACTGCACTGAGCGAGGAGTTGGGAAACTTCGTTGAATATGTGGGCGGGCCAGAACATGCACATGTATTGCTCTCGCCCTTGGAAAACCTGGCGGCAATTGAGGAACCACTGGTTCGAGAGAAGGTGGGGAGAGAGAACCTGTCGATCTCGTGGGAGTGCATGCTGATTTCCTACACAGGCTGTGGAATCCCTGAACAAAATTTGCGAACAGCTCTCCCAGTCGCAAGTCGAAGAGCATTTCGTGCCAATGACCCTTCGCCTCTCCAAAGCAGACTGGTTTACCTCGAAGATCTCCGCCGCCGGTCTCTACAGCGTGCCCTACCGTAAAGCATCTCCGGCTTTGCAGCAGACTCTCCGACAGCAGTTTGGAGGTCTGGTACACGATGACACCCCCATGGTGCGGAGACAGTCGGCGACTCATCTTGCCAAATTCATCAAGGAGATGGACTCCCAGGTCATCATCGACGAAATGATCCCTCTATTCCAGTATCTCGCAAGTGATGATCAGGACAGCGTCCGCCTGCTTACCGTCGACATCCTCATTTCTATCGCCGAGGAGATACCAAAGGAACAGCAGTCCAGCCACGGAGTCCTTCTGACGTCGTTGCGGAACTTGTTCGAGGACAAGAGTTGGAGAGTGAGATACATGGTGGCAGATCGATTTGAGAAGGTAGGAGCGGTATTGTCTGGAAGAGTTCTCTTTCTGGTATCAGAGGCTGACAGTACTGTTGCGGTAGATTGCGAAGGCGGTCGACGAAGAAGTCGTCACGCGCGACCTTGTACCAGCGTTCGTGAAGCTGCTGAAGGACACTGAGGCTGAAGTTCGCACAGCTATTGCTGGACAGATACCCGGTATTTACTCTCGTTGCGGACCTCCATCGTGCTTATCATTGCTAACATACTCCTAGGCTTCTGTAGCCTGATTGACCGGGAAACGTTACTGAATGAGATCATGACCAGCATTGAAGATCTTGTCTCGGACCCTTCCCAACACGTGCGTGCAGCTCTGGGAACGCAAATCAGTGGACTGGCTCCTATACTCGGAAAGGAAGAGTGAGTAGTTCCCAAGTCCCTGTAGCCGCGTTACTTGCAGTTCTCTTACAATGCCACAGGACGATCGCACACCTCCTCCCAATGTTCTTGCAGATGCTCAAGGACGAATTCCCCGACGTGCGCCTGCACATAATCTCAAAGCTGGAGCTAGTAAACAAAGGTGGGTCTCGTGCTATACATACAAGAGAGACACTTGACTGACTGAGATTTTGTTCAGTGATCGGCATCGAACTGCTCTCCCAGTCCCTACTCCCCGCCATTGTGCAGTTGGCCGAAGACAAGCAATGGCGAGTTCGTCTGGCTATTATCGAATATATTCCCCTCCTCGCGAGCCAGCTGGGTGTCAAATTTTTCGATGAGCAACTCAGTAATCTGTGCATGGGTTGGCTGGGAGACACTGTTTTCTCTATCCGAGAAGCTGCCACGCAGAACTTGAAGAAGCTCACAGAAGTATTTGGTGTGGAGTGGGCAAGCCAGTCGATCATTCCCAAAGTGATGGCCATGGGACAACATCCCAACTATCTCTACAGAATGACGACATGCTTTGCGATCTCTGTAAGCTACCTTTTGCCCCCAGCAAAGATCAAGCGCGCTAACCATCACAGACCCTCGCTCCCGCCGTCAACCTCGACATCATCGAGTCCTCTATTCTACCTATTCTGGAGAGACTGACGACGGACGATATTCCCAACATCCGTTTCAATGTGGCTAAATCCTATGCAGTGCTGGTCGATACGCTGCGCCGTCTGCCGGCCGAGGGGACCCTGATAGACGTCGAGAAGTCTGGTGAGACGAAGACGCCTTCGCCAAAGGGCCAGGAGTTGATCCAGCAACGAATCCTGCCCAACCTGGAAAAGCTGCAGCAAGACGATGATGTCGATGTGCGATACTTTGCTACAACCGCCGCGGGCGGCCACGAAGAGGTTATGCAGACCTCGCCGTAAGGTTGTCACAGAGCGCAATTTCTTCCAACTAGATGTCCGCTGCGGATGTAGAAAGAGTTTTCTCGGTGGGATACGGGAAAGAGCGCCCTCGCTCACAGGTGCAAATTGGAGGTGTACCTTGTTGTCAGGTTAGAAACATAATCAGCATTTTGCAGGGACGAAAAATGCTTCTGGCGTTTCTCTTTGCCAATGACATGTAGAGACCAAATCGTCAATGAAATCGCTTGCCCCTAAATGTCCCACTTGGTCCAAGTAGAGCACATGCTGCATAGATTGGGGACTCGTCCAGTGGATTCTTTAGTAGAGCGAGCCTATTCCCAATCACTCGATGGTAACCTTTGAGGGAATGTGACAGATCAGCATTCTTAGCAGAGAAACGCCAGTTGAGAAGAAACTTGAGACATATCACCAAGACGTTAAGAGTACGTGTTCAATAGAAGCTTTTCCACTAGATTATTTCGTCTCAGGCTTCGCTGTAGATTAAGCGCGTATAGTCATACGCTATCGCTGGTATAGTAGTTAATCCTTCTAGGTTTTCCATATTTCACAATACCGATATATCAGGGGTATTGCATTATAAATCTGAATATATCTGATGTGTTCAACAACTACTTCGACGAGCGTGAAACTGAAATACCAGAGATGCCCTAACGGGTATTGCCAAACGTGACCACTTTCCCGAAACATCCAATCGTTGGCGGCAATTTGTCAGCTCAGCTCTATCGAACACCATCTTCGATGTTGCCAGAATTCGTTTTTTAGACATTCGACCCTTCTTGAGTTCAAGGAAGCAATTTCTTCACTGTCTATGAATTTCACTCTTTTGCAGTTACTTGCTGGACGGCCTGTCTCTCTCCCTAAGAACTAGGTGTTCGGAACTTAAAACAGCAGCAGGTTTCCAAGGTTATCAGTGATATAGACTCGAGACTTCCACCAGAAATAAATTGGTCCAATATGCCTCTGTCGTGGCCGTACCACTTTGTCTCTCTTTCACCTACCGAGGTCCAGCAACGTCGCGATGTATTGACTCTTCGTGGCCACTACGCCCAGTACTCGGCGCTCGCTGTGGTTGTGTTTATCGGTCTTTACACGCGGCTTTCTAGGAAGAATTCTGCTTCAGCATCTCAGAGGCGGGGCGTCTCCTGGTGGAATTCACCTCCTGTGCCAGGGTGGAAGGAGACCAGGAAGCAGTATCTAATTATTCTATCCTGGCTTACGTGGTTACTGACGCTGTCCGTGTGGAATACTGGAAATGGTAGGTTAATGACTAGATCTATTATCTCTGCTCTCCTCACCAACTGCACGCGCGGAATACATGATGATATGAACGAGAATCATCAAGATAAGAGTATATACTAAAAGGTTATGGTTAACAGATTATCTGCATTTGACCAAGGCCCTGGGTCATGTTGCGCTTTCTCAATTGCCCTTCCAGACCTTGCTGTCGCCAACTTCTTTTATCTTCACGTCTAACCCAGGGCTTCCGTCAGTCTTGTCCATCGTGACATCGATTTCTCAACCAGCATTGTCGCCCTACCATCGTCTGTTTGGCCGATTGATCGTGTTGCCTCTCCTTTTCGCTCATGCGGTGTTGTATCTGGCATTCTTTGCTCAATCCGCCCACCCTGAATTCGGGACGCTGCTCGCCAAGCGTGTTCAGGATCTAGATGTGCAGTACGGCATTACCGGCATCATAACGGCTGTGTGTATCCTGTTCTTTAGACGTCCCATGGCGCAGGGACCGGGGCCAAAGCGGACAGCCGGTGCGGGGATTGTAAGCCAGAGACGACGGACGTTCTACGTAGTTCACCTGCTTTCCGTGGCTGGGTTGTTTGCAGCTGCATATTTCCATGTGGTCTATGCACGGACTTTTGTCCTACAGTCTCTGGCAGCTTTTGTGATCAGTGTGGGATGCTGCTGGGCGATGGATGCCGGTAAAAGGGGCAGCAGCGCCAAGGATCTCCATTAGAGTAGGTAGGATGCTTCTAGATGCAGTAGCGGTGAAACGTTCCCATTGGATGTTGTATAACTATATTCATATCATCATTGGAACAGGACCCAGGGCGGAGAGGGCCGGGGAGGGGAGAGCGAGCTGTACCATACAATGCTGCCGAAGCCAGACCATAAAGATTGTTTATTCCCCGGAGATGACACGAGCAGGAATGGGATCCTATCCCTTTGTGGAGAGAGCCTCGTGGTTGAGACACGCAAAACGGTCCACCAACTAAAGGCCTGGACCGCGTTTGGTTTAGCCACCGTTGGCTCGAAGGATGATCGAGATAAAGTTGCCGCTCGCAGACCAGAGCGAGGAATGTATGATTACGGACTGCGGCGCCCCTGCGATCGTCTGGTCTACCATAGAGGATGATATGATCTGATACTCGACGGTTCTTCTTGAGAAGCACACGGTTCGTGGCCGAAATCGGGCGGACAGCTCGTTGATTCTTGTTATTGGCGTGCCTGCTGGACCCCGTGGAGAGCCAGATCAGAACAAGGTTAGCAACACGCAACTCGGCCTCTTCTCTCTTCGCTCGCTCGCTCGATCTCTCTCTCTCTCTCTCTCTTTCATTCTCCCGCTTTGCTCCAGGACGCTTCTTTACTGCCACCCGCTGGACACACACGACATTCGGACGCTCCAGCTCATGGTGTCCTCGTCCCGGGTGCTCACGCTCGCTCGTATGCCTCCTGTGTCCATCCGGCCTTAGAGAACCTGATGGCAGGATGCGCCTGCAACGGCTTGTCGTCTTGCTCGGGGTCCTCACCTTAGTCGGCCTATCGATCATTCTGATCAAGGGCCCGTCTGCCGTCGAGAGCTCATTTGATTTCACCAGCAGTGAACCATTCGAGCACAGTTTACCCTCCAATTTCAAGTCTCTGCTGCCCCCGCCGTCGGAGAGGTCGCACCCAATTGCCAAACTCATCGAGGATGGCGACGCCAAATTCAGTGCACAGCGCGCGCGCCAGTCCTCGACTCTAGAGGAGGCTGTCCGGGAATACCGCCGTCGCTATCGCATGCACCCTCCGCCGCACTTCGACAAGTGGTTCGAATTTGCCAAACAGCATGACGTGCAGATCATTGACGACTATGATACAATCTACAATTCCCTACTGCCCTTCTGGGCCCTGGACCCGAAGACGATCCGTGATCGAGCGCGAGAGACATTGGGATTTGACAATGCTATGATAGGCCTTCTGATTAGGAACGGCAAAGTCACCAAGGTCGAGGGAGGCGGGGACGGGCGCAAGTGGCAGCGGGATGCGACGGTCGACATGATGGCCAAATTCATTGACTACCTCCCGGATATGGACCTGGTTTTTAATACTCATGACGAGCCACGGGTTATCCTGGCGAACGAGGATCTGCAGCGGCTGGTAGACATTGCTCAGAATCGGATCGAGGTGTCTGCCTCGAAGAAGGTCTCCCCCAGAAATGCATGGTCGTCGAGGCCGTCCGATGTGAATAAAGGCGATCGGATCGAGGAGGTCCGCACAACTCGTTTCAACCGGTTTGCCCACCAGCCCACGTGGACGAATTCGCGCATTTCGTGTCCGATCGATAGTCCGGCCCGTTCGCTCGAGGAGAATCCGTCCGATAATGTTACTGCGTACGGCTACGGCGAGCTGGGCTTCATCTACAATACCACCGCATTCACCGACATCTGCCTGTCACCCTCCCTTAGGAATACTTTTGGATTTTTCGACCGACCGAACGCATTCGATATCGTGCATGACTTGTTTCCGGTGTTTTCGCAGAGCAAGATCTCCAGCTTCCAGGATATCTTGTACCCTAGCCCGTGGTACTGGGTAGAGAAGGTGCCATACGAGGCAAGGAAGGATTTTGATTGGGATGCTAAAAAGGACAAATTGTACTGGAGGGGGTCAACAACCGGAGGATTCTCCCGAGCGGGTGGTTGGCGACGACAGCACCGACAGCAGTTCGTTAAGAAGATCAATGCCCCTGATACGACACTTGTTCTCGAGAAGAATGAAGAAGATAGATGGGCCGCGAAGAGGATCCATCGCAAGGATTACAGCGACTGGTTCGATGTGAAGTTCACCTTCATCGGCCAATGCGACCCGGACGACTGCGCCGCGCAGCGGGAGTTCTTCGAGGTCGTCAAACCCGCAGGCCAGCAAGACGCCTGGGCATACAAGTATCTAGTGGACATTGATGGCAACGCCTTTAGCGGCCGGTACTATGCTTTCTTGCTGAGTAACAGCTTAGTCTACAAGCTCGCCGTCTTCCGGGAATGGCACGACGAGTGGCTAAAACCATGGGTACACTACGTGCCCTTGAGCACCAAGGGGGACGAATACGTCGAGAGTGTGCGCTATTTCGTCGCCGAAGAGGAGGGACGCATCCAGGGACCACGGTTAGCCAAACAGGGCAAAGAGTGGGCAGAGAAAGCGTTACGAAACATTGATCTTGAAGCTTGGTTCTTTAGACTATTATTAGAGTGAGCACGCCCCTTCTTTTTTTTTTTTTTTTTGCATTTGGAATTTTGCTTGACTAACCCTCATCTCAGATATGGACGTCTAGTCGACGATAATAGGGATAATCTTGGGTTCTCCGTGTGATATGATTGATTCACAGTCAGGTTTACACACTTTGGTGATATGTGTGCTTCAATTCCATCTTGGCACTCCTGTATATACCTCTGCCATATTGTTTCCTTCCGCTTTCACTTCGATTGTGATTGTCATTTCATCATAGATCGTCGGCGCGTGACTGTTGATATCTCGTCAGGCGGCTTCCTTACTTATTTACTTATCATGTCCCGTTGCATCTTCTGTATTGTCCATGAGAATACCCTTTGTTCCCTTTCTTCTTCTTCTTCTTCTTTCTTTCTTGTTTATTATCTGTTGCTACGATTTGTCCAAGACAAACTCTCTACTTCCGACCTAGGGGGGGCAATCTGACATGCATGGCATGGCATGGCATAGCATGAGATGATGTCACATGTCTGGACTTGAATTGCATATTCTAAAGGCAACCGGCGTTTTGACATCCAGGGGCATTTTAGTGATGCTTTTGTGTGTTTTGTGTGTATAGAAGGAAATGAAATGCATAGTGGCCAACGAAGTCGAATGTGTGGAAAGGGAAAATTTAATAAAAAGATAATTAATTAATTCAGTCACGAGTTCTGCATTCAAGTAAACATGTGTAGCTTATGGTTGATTGATTGATTGATTGATTGATTTGGCACATCTGCCTGATTAATTGGTCATGATAACTATCCAAGGATACCATGTGTAGTAAGACAGTAGTATAGTATAGTACATGATTTTGGCATGGGAAAAGCAGATATAGTTGCTTCGATGGGATAGATGGATAGCGTGCATGCATGCGAGCAGGCTGGTGTTAGTATTCCAGTGTTGTTTTGAATAAATCTCAAGTCAGACGCCCATGCAGATTGACAAGACAAGACTAGAATAGATATATGCCACCAATACATACTTAGAAGAGAAGGTTTCATATGCGAGTATTGAAATAAGATAAAGAATGGTTCATTGCGGGTGTAGTGTAAAACGTCCAACACATCATTCGTAGATATCATCAATGGAAGAAAACATTGACTGGGCTGTTTGAACAGCGCAATGAACTCCATCCGCGGGGTGAAAAAGGGGTATCAAGAACGTGGTAAATAATGATGATGAGGAGGAAAAGGTACGACTATGGCTCCGCCTGCTGTTCCTGTTTCGTCTGTTGCTCCGGTTGCGCCGGTTGCT